>JANAVB010002198.1:2411807-2522904 GCA_029216955.1 Iris pallida
TATACCTTTATTCGTATACACACACATATATATTTATATTTACACATATACATATATATATATTAATAAATTATAATATAGTTACAAATCAATATATATATATATATATATATATATATATATATATATATATATATATATATATATATATATATATATATCCTGGTGTTTATACATATTTATTTGTATAACTATACCACAATTCTGTACAGGCAATACAATATTTCAAATGTAATCAATAATAATAAAATAATATTATATAATAATAATCCTAATAGTATTGATAATAATACAATAATAATAACAATAACGAATTACAATATCCCGTAATCGGTACTGCATCTATTTAAAATATGCCTACATGGAATCTTTGTGTACACTGAATGCCTACATGGGCTTGTGCTCGTCTTGGGTCCTATCTGGACTAATTCGGTACAACTGGGTTTCCTAAGGCTCAATAATATAAATAATAAATAAATAAATAAGTCTTCGGTAAAGGTTAAGTCGTAACTTGGCCTGATTTTTTCTAGTTAGGACATCACTATGGCTCGGCCTTCTCTACCAGGGGCCAATACACTAGTCAAAGCACGCCACTGCCCTATCCTTGCCATGATTTCTAGTCACCTTGTAC
The DNA here is from genome assembly GCA_029216955.1 of Iris pallida. Taxonomy (NCBI): domain Eukaryota; kingdom Viridiplantae; phylum Streptophyta; class Magnoliopsida; order Asparagales; family Iridaceae; genus Iris; species Iris pallida. The sequence goes on from JANAVB010002198.1 coordinate 2,412,439, forward strand.
TCAAATTCCTAACCAAGGCTAAAATCATCTACCGTAATAATAAACTAAATAATTATTTATAAAATTCTAAAAATCCCCATTTAAATAAATAATAATAAAAAATATTTCAAAAATTTCGGGAAGGGAAGCTACAGGCCACACAAAACCAGCTGGGTCAAACCCCAGAAAGAGCAAGTGCCACAAAGGAGGCTTCACTTAGGGACTAAAACCAGCATATCACAACAGAATATTAAAGATAATAAATAAAGTACTGATAATAATAGAGATAACAACAGTAAACTGAGTAAGAGAAACCATTCAAGTAGCTAGGTCACAACCCTTAAACCAAACAAGGACCGGGTTGTAGCCCTTCACCTGAATAGAAACCTGTCTCAAATACTATTGGTACAGTGAAGACAATAAACGAAGAGAGGACACAGAACTGCTCCGGGAGCCAGGTTATAATCCTTAAACCAAACAAGGACCGGGATTGTAACCCTTCGCCTGAACAGAACTGGACCCCCGATCTTTATTGCTAAGGCCAGTATAAATAATCATGATATTAAGGTAAGGTAAAACATGACGAGCATGACATGGGGTTGTAATAAGACAATAAACGAAGAAAGGACACAGAACTGCTCCGGGAGCCAGGTTACAATCCTTAAACCAAATAAGGACCGGGGTTGTAACCCTTCGCCTGAACAGAACTGGACCCCCGATCGTTATTGTTAAGGCAAGCACAATTAATCATATCATGTCACAATCTTGCACATGATCAGGATAAGACTAAGCAGGAATAAACTCCATTCAATCAATCACGGCCAATCAAGAGTACGGCTTTATACTTTTAACTATCTAGGGCTATCACAGGCCTAGTTATTAGCAAGATGCAATGAGATTATCCCAACAGCCACAAGCCCTACAGACCATCCGGTTTTCTGGGTCGAATATCCGTTCAAAGAATGCAACACGTGACTGTGTGCTGAAAATGTGCCCTACTCATCGGTAGGCTACAAGTCCACTTAATGCGCCCAGATAACGGGATTGCCTGTAGCTGGAAATCCCATCATGTCTACTAAATTATTCTAGTTTATTAGCCTTAGTCAATTACTGTAGGTATCCCTGACCGTGGTACTCAGGGATCCCTATCCTAACATGATGTAAGACAGTACTGATTTATTTTGTACAAACACAATCACCCACGGTGTCCAGGCCATTCAATTCTGTCACGACATGCTAGCCGTCGCAACCGCATTCGAGATATATATCATGTCAAATTTACTGTCAAGAGTGCGCCACGACGGGTCACTATCATGTCATGTCATTATTTAAAATTAACATTTAACCTGGTATAAGCGTGTATGCAATAACTAAATATAAACAGGGTACAAGACTTGCGGAGGAATCATACAGCTCAGGGAGACGGGGCATAACTTCCACATACAAACTTAAAATGAGGTACTCCAGAGATATTTCGAAAGGCAAGAAAAAGATCTAAAACTTTAATATTTTAAGTTTTTCGAAATTCTGGCTAGAAAATATCTTAACTTGGCAAAACAGTCATTTTGTGCACTTTTTATGCCAAAAATTCAATTCTACACAAAATACGTAAAAGGGGAGGGTTCCAGCGTAAAATTTTACATTCTGGGTACCATCCAGCGTAAAATACGCAATTTCAGGGTTCCATGCGTAAAATCTTACATTCTGGATAATATCCAGCATAAAATACGCAATTCCAGGGTCCCTAGCGTAAAATTTTACATTATGGATGATATCCAGCATAAAGTACGCAATTTCAGGGTCCCTAGCGTAAAAACTTACATTCTAGATGATATCCAGCGTAAAATACGCAATTCCAGGGTCCCTAGCGTAAAAACTTACATTCTGAATGATATCCAGCGTAAAATACGCAATTCCAGGGTCCCTAGCGTAAAATCTTACATTCTGGATGATATCCAACGTAAAATACGCAATTTCAGGGTCCCTAGCGTAAAATCTTACACAGCCGACATGAAAAATCCAGAAAACTTGTTTTGGCCATAAAACTTTATTTTAACTCGAAATGAGGTGAATCAAAAACCAAATTCACATAAAATTTCGTGCTCTTGCTCATGGAACTATTAGTTTTCGAAAATAACAAGTTTTAGTGACCAAAACCAAGAAAACTCCATAAACTAAAAGTTATAAAGTAGATCTAGAAGAATCTATCCATCAAAATTAAAAACTCCAAGTTCTAAAGAGGCTTATAATCATGTAAAGAAGAGAATAGAACAAAAAAAACTTGAGATCCATCATGAAGCAAGTTGCACTTGTCTAGGGCTCTTGGGTGTAGGTGGAGAGTAACGGTGAGGAAGAAGAAGAGTGAATGAGGAGAGAGAAAGAGTGTTGGGTTAATAAATGGAGATGGTGGTGGTAGGTAAGGGTTCTCCACTTGGTTCATGATGAACCAATAGCAACCCAAGCCGAACCAAGCCAACCCAAACAAGCCGAACCAAGCCAGGAGACATGCAATACGAGTCAGATACGTATACGTATTCCAAAATACGAAATTACGAACTATGGTCATCACAGAGGACTCGCTGGGGACGGAAGAAGGAAGGAGAAGAGAGGAGGAAGAAGATGGAAGGAGGAATTAGTTTAGGGTTTGGGTTTGATGGAGTTCTCTATCTATATATATATGAAGTGGGGGGGTTCGGCCATAGCTTAAGTTGTTGTTGTGGATTATATGGGGTCGGGCTCCCCCTCCCCTTTGCTAACATAGCTATTGCTATTGGTTCCTTCATTGTTGTTGTTGTGGTCACTTGGTGGTCGGTTGGTGGGGCTGACCACCATGTGGCTTATAGGTTCATATATATACATATATATATATATATATATATATATATATATATATATATATATATATATATATATATATATATATATATATATATATATATATATATATATATATGAAGGATCAAGATCCCCACACTTTTTGCTTCCCAATGCATCCCCCTATTTGCACCGTTGGATGGTGCTTTAAGTCATTTAATATTAACCGTTGATTCACCAATGGTTAACATTAGATGACTTAAAGCACATCCAATGGATGTGAACATGGGGATGCAATATATATATATATATATATATATATATATATATATATATATATATATATATATATATATATATATATATTGACAAAAAAAATAAAACCCAATCTTAGTAATTTAATAATAATAAATATGCTTATTTAATCATGACAAAAATAGAATTAATAATAATAAAATATTAGAACAATCAAATGGTGGTCTCGGTGGACTTATACCACACTCCCTTATCCGGATCCAGAATATTTTACTAATATTGTAAATATTATTAAATAATAAAATACTAATAATTGCACAAATAATTAAATAATTAGAAATTGTACATAAATTCTAAATTAATTTAGGAAATATTTCTACATACATAAAATATGTCTACATGGCTATCTTGGTCCCACCGCATGCCTACATGGGCTTAAATTTGGTTCGGGCCCAGTTCGGACTGGTTTGGACAAACCGGGTCATCTAAAAATCAATATAATAAATAATATTTAATTAAAATAATTTAAATGGGTCAATTCACAACTTGGCCTAGTTTTCCTAGTTTGGACATCACTGGCTAGGCTTCTCCCAGCATGGCTGGTACACTAGTCAAGGCACACTGCTACATCTTTCGTACCAAAATTTATGGTCGTCTTGTGCTCCAAATATCAACAATGGCTAAGATCATCTTTAATAATTAATAAAAAAACTATAAATTGAATAAATTCATTTTTAAGTCTTTTTAAATATAAAAAAATTCAAAAATTTAGGGGTTTTACACGAAGTTGATGCAACGAAGATGAATAATCATTCTCAACCATTGTTGATGCAACGTAGATGAATACTCGTTCTCAACTGGAGTTGATGCAACGACTTTGCTGGGGTGATAAGGATCACCGTTGCTCAAAGCAAGATTCGCCCTATTGCGATCTGCTCCCAGAAACCAGCAAGTTCGAAAGAACTTCTACAACGCTCGCTGTCACCTCCTTTCACGAACTCGAAGAACTCCAATGGCTGCGGCGGCACAACTCTCTTCATCTTTTTATTTTAGCGTAAGTCCTCAATGAAGGCACGAAGAGAGTATTTATAAAGAAGGGCTGATCTGATTAATTAACTCAATCTTTCCATAATCGCTCAAATCTTCCAATCAGCCACATCATTAGTCGCCTGCGTCCTTTAGCCCACTTAGCCCGTCAGCCTGCATGCGTAGTTGCGAAGCAGCATAGCCGCACAGCAGCATAAATACGTAAGTGCGCACCAAGCATAGAAGCTCTGTACACAGCAGCACAACTGCACGACCACGCAGCGCGCAGTAGCACTGCGACCCCGTGGCTCTTACGCAGCTCCTGTGCGTGCACCTGTGCGGCCCCTGCGCATGCACCTGCATATGCGACTCGTGCTGAAACGATCGCACAAGGCGCCTTTCGTCGATGTTGACGTGCTAAGTGCAAAGTGCACCAACAAAGCACCACTTTGTGCCCTTGAATCTGAGCCCGAGCCGCTAAGCTCCTTCGGGGCTTAGCTCCATAAGGGAATTATCCCATAAGCATGACAAAAAGTATTAATGCTTCTTTGTTGGTTTAGCCTTCTTTCCACTAGAAAAATGCCCCCCACATGGCACCCATGTGCCTCTCCACACTTCATGTGATCTCTCAACACAACAAAGCTTTATATAAAGATACCATCTATTTGGTTTTTCTAATGTGGGACTATCTTTCTAGTTTATAAAGCAAAATACTAACAACAACAAGCAAAACACCAACATATCTCTATATGGGTTGAGCGTTCCCCACAGTGACTGTCCATCATGTATTAGGATAGATGTCTCTACGACTTGAATCTTCCCGCATGGGTTAAATGACAGCATGATACAAGAATGGACTAAGCCTTAAATTCTGCACCATAACTGCAATTCTTCCCACTCACATAATGATATCAAGTGCACTTCTGGATGCACATTAAAGGCCTTATGCCAGCCTGGTTTCGGTGTATGTATCTTAGGTGTCTATAAGATTTCCCTCAAGAGATGGCTTACATCTCTATCCATACACTTTAGGTGAGTTCTTTTAAAGAGTCTTTGGCATGAATTATTTTGCTTCCTTGCGGTGTTATACCGCTATGACATGGCCCGAAGCCGAGACTCTATCTCATATGGTGTCATACCACCTGTAGCAAGAGATCCAGCCTCTTTGTAGTGCCAAACTACCCAACATGAAGCCTTTCGCTTCCTTGCGGTGTTACGTCGTCGTGACATGGCTTACAAAGCCGAGGCACTGCCTCATGTGGTGTCACCTACTGTAACATGAGGCCCAGTCTCTTTGTAGTACTACCCACCACTTTTTATCATACAGTATTAGGCCCTCTTGCCTATGTGCAGTGCTACGCCGCTGTGACTTGGCCCGAAGCCGAGGCTTTATCCTCACTAGGTACCTCATGTGGTGTTACCCCACTGTAGCATGGAGTACTATGCTCCTTTGTAGTGCTGTGCTACCCGTGCTTCTTGTAAAGCACGCCAGACATCCCAGATGTCCAAGAACTCATTAAGGCTTCCAAGCCATCCTTCCACAGGACTTTGTTCTATGTAAAGAACAATCAGTAGACAATATTGGTTCTGGGTTCCTAACCCCACAACATCCCAAAGGACTGTCCACTATTCCTGATATTCTTACAGTCAATGGTCCTTTTTTGAACAAAAAACTAGATGCCTAGTATATTTCTCTTTGAACTAATAGCATAAAGCTTTGTAGTAGAATTACAAAGACATAATATTAGAGTGTCTTCAAGCCCATCTTACCAGTTGTGTCTTCAACCAGCTGGCGTTTGAGACCTTTGGTGAATGCATCTGCCAGATTCTTCTGACTCTGAACATCCACTACGGCAATGACTTCTCTTTTAATAAGATCATTTATCGTCCTGTGCCTTAGACACATAGTCCTCTTCTTGCCATTGAAGAGGTCATTCGATGCCACCGCTACAGTCGTCTGGTTGTTGCAGTATATCGGTACCTTCGGTATCTGTGCACCAACCATTGAAAGATTATACATGAGCTCTCGAAGCCATTCTGCTTCATTCGCTGCTGCCGCCAGTACATAGAACTCAGATTCTATAGAAGAGTGAGACAACATAGTCTGCTTCTTTGACTTTCACGATATAGCAGCTCCACCCATAGAGAAAACATATCCTTCTGTGGACCTTTTACTCTATACTTCTGAGCACCAGCTTGCATTAATGAAGTCCTCCACTACTTTTGGATCTCCACAGTAGTGCAGTGCATACCTTTGAGTCCTTTTGAGGTATCTCTTGACCCTCTTCATAACTTTCTATTGCTCCATTCCTGGATTTCTCGTGAATCGACTCAGCATCCCCACAGCAAAAGCTATGTCAGGCCTTATGGCAGTAGTCACATACATCAAACTTCCGATGATGCTTGAGTACTCCAGTTGTCTGACACTTTTCCTTGGATTTGGCTTCAGTTTTTTGTCACCTATACGGCGTATCGATCCCTGGGAGATCCTGATACCTATAGCATATGAGCATCTTCTCAATGTAATAAGACCGTGACAATGCCACTCCAGTTTCTGTCCGGATGATCTTTATCTCCAGGATAACATCAACTTTCCCAAAGTCCTTCATGCTGAACTTAGATGAGAGGAACTTCTTTGTCGCAGTGACACTTGCTAGATCTTTACCCAAGATTAGCATATCGTCCACGTACAAACAAACGAAAACTCCTCCCAGCGAACTTTATATACACACACTTGTCCGTCTTGCTGACCCTATAGCCGTTTGATCTTATGACTTTATCAAACCTCCCATGCCACATCTTGGGAGCTTGTTTCAGACCATAGAGAGATTTTATCAACTTATATACTTTGTTTTTGAGGCCCTTGATGACAAATCCTTCTGGCTGTTGCATATAGATCTCTTCGGTCAATTCACCATTCAGAAAAGTGGTCTTAACATCTATCTGATGAATTATCAGCTTATGAATTGCGTTCAGAGTAATCAATATCCTGATGGTCATCATCCGAGCTACTGGAGCATATGTGTCAAAATAATCGATCCCCTGCTTCTAAAAAAATCCTTTGGCAGCTAATATTGCCTTGAACTTGTCAACAGTTCCATCGGCTTTCATCTTCTTCTTGAATATCCATTTACATCTGATTGGTTTTGCTCTTTCAGGCAGATCGACCAACACCCACGTTTGTTAGAGGTTATCGAGTCGTACTCATCATTAATAGCCTCCTTCCAAAAGACAGCATCTCTGGTCTTCATCGTCTCATCATAGGTAAGCGGATCAGCTTCTATATGATAGGTGACGAAATCCTCTCTGAAGTCCTTCCGTCTCCTCACTCACTTAGATATAGGTTCTGCGAGTTCTGGTTCAATAGTTGTTTCTGCAGCAACATCTTCTTGGACTACCTTTTCGTAAGGAACTTAAGCCTCATGCGCACTCACATCGTTCTCCAGAATATCTACGAGAACAATATTCTTATGCCTTACAAATTTATCTTCAAAGAATTCTGCATCGTAAGATTCAATGATATGATTTGACTTAATATCAAGAAACCTCTGAGCATCACTCTTATCAGCATAATCCAGGAATATAGTCTTCGTAATCCTTGTTCCCAACTTCTGAATCTTCAAATCTGGAAGCTTCATATACACACTCGAATGACAATCAAGTTGGGTCTGACCTTGAACCAGAGTTCATAAGGAGTGACTTCCGAAGTTGCATGCGGTACTCTGTTCAATATGAATGTAGCCGTAAGCACTGCTTCACCCCAGAAGCAATTTGGAAGACCCACAGTCAACAGTATTGAGTTCATCATCTCTGTTAACGTTCTGTTCTTCCTTTCTGCAACACCATTTGATTGAGGGAAGTACGGAGCAGTTGTTTCGTTGATAATTCCATGTTCTCTACAGAATAATATGAATTCATGAGACCTATACTCGCCACCTCGATCACTTTTGAGTCTCTTGAGTTGTTGTCCGGTTTGACACTTGGCTTCAGCCTTGAAGTCCTTAAACTTCTTAAACGCTTCATCTTTAGACTTGAGCAGATAAACAAACACATACTTTGAGAAGTCGTCGATGAAAGTAACAAAATACTTCATCCCGACCTTTGTGGAGAACTGTTTGAAGTCACAGATATCTGAGTGCACCAACTCAAGAAGATTTGTACTCTAGTTTACCCGCTCGAATGGTTTTCTTGTGATCTTCATCTGTACACAGACCTCACACTTCTCCAACTCCTTACCCCTACATTTGGAGATAAGTCCTAGACTAGACATCTTGTTTATTTTTTTACAATAAACATGTCCTAGTCTATTATGCCACAACTCAAGAGAATAACCAGAAGAGGAAATTGCATTCATTATCTCCATAGGAGTTACAAGTTGAAGTTTAAATTTTCCTTCGGTACATAAAGCTTTTCCAAAGTATGTTCCTTTATAAGACATAACGACTTGACCAGCGTTAATTTCCATGCTCAAGCCTGTGTTGCAGAGCAGGCTTCCAGAGATCAGGTTATTGGCTATAACAGGTACATGCTTCACATTCTGAAGCGTCACTAACTTCCCCGAAGTCAGTTGCAGTACCACTATCCCAATCCCTATTACTTCAGCTTGTGTCTGGTTTGCCACCGTAACCTTCTTAGAAACAGGTTGGTACGTAGTGAACCACTCCTTCTTTGAGCAAACATGACACGAGGCTCCAGTGTCTATCCACCAGTCCGTGTCAATCCCAGCTGAATTAACCTGCGCAATCATAGCAACAAAGTTAGCCTCACCTTACTCATTTTGTTTTGGTTTTTTTGTAGTCCTTCTTTCAGTGGCCTTTCTTGTCACAGTTGAAACAAGTCCCAGGTTCTTTGGACTTGGACTTGAACTGAGCCAACTTCACCTTCAGATGGTGAACGTCTTTCTTCTTTTGGTAGGGAGCCTTCTGCTTTCCTTTAGAATTTTCTCCTTGCACCATGTTAGTCTTAGCCATCTGCTTGGACAAGGCGTCCTCTTTGAGTTAAGCCCTCAACTTGTCTTCAACATGTATCCAGTGTAACTGCCTATTTTCAAAAATAAGGATAATTTTGAACTTTTGTAAAATTGATTATTTAATAATAGGTTTAGATCATGTTATTGATTTATTGGTGATTTTGATTATTTTAATATCATTAAATTAGTGTTTTATGATTTTGTTCTTTGGCTAGTGTAACCTTAGAGCTGCTTAGCCTAGAGGCTAACCATGACCAAGGAGGCCTAACCCATGTGACTAGATTAGCTAATTACCATTTTTTAGTCTAAGGATATTTTGGTCATTTTGTGACTTTTGAATTATTTAGGATTTTAATTAATTGGTAAAATTTTATATTATTTTAATAATATTTAAATTGATGTATTATGATTTTGGTTATTTTTCATATTTTAACATTTTTAGAAATTTTTATATTTTAATATTGTATTTTTGGGGTTTTATTTGATCGGGTTTGGATTTTGTCTCATTTCGACTTGTGTAGTGATCCGGGTTTGTTTTGGACCCAATTGGATCCGACCAATTTGTCATGACCAAACCCAAATATTTATTTTTAACTAATTATATTTGATTTTAGTGGGATTAGAGTTGGAAATTAGATTTAGAACTTGAAATTAGGAGTTTCCAATTTACCATTTTGATCCCAACTCAAAATCCTTCTATTCCTTGACTTGGAGGGCATTTGTGACTTTGTACAATGTCCAAACACCCTCCAAGAGTGGCCGGCCAGCATCTCACCCTCTATCTTCTTCCTATTTCGAGAAAATCTCTCTCTCTCTCTCTCTCTCTCTCTCTCTCTCTCTCTCTCTTCCTTTCTCTCATTCTACAAAGACCCCTTTCTTTTCCCTTTGGATTTTAGGCTCAAAAGTAAGTCAAATCTCTTCCAATCTCTTCCATTTCTCTAGATCTCTTTCTAATCTTGGTGCTAAAGTTTGTTTATCTCTTGTTTGTGATTTTGATCTAGGTAGATCTAGCTTGGTGGTGGTAGGAGCATAGATCTTGTGCTTAGACCTACAAAGGAGTGAATTTAGGGCTTTTTCTTGGGATTCCAACTCCCAAGAGGTAAACCCTCACTCTAACCTTTGTAATTACTTTTATTTAGTGCCATTTGCATATTAGACGATACCCGAGGTGTAGGACAACCCATTAGAAGAGGTTTGGAACCCATTGGACTCAACTGGGGACTTTCGGGCTAGGTTTAGTGCCAATTTTGGAGAAAATTATAAATTGACATGTTTGGATGATACCCCTAGCCTAATTAGACCTAATTAGGTTAGTTTGGGTGAGATGAGGCTAGGTACGTGTCCATATTTAGATACGTGTGGTCATTTTGCGAGAAATCATAAAAATAGGCTTTTTGGGGTTTTCGGGTTCCAACACACGGGTGACTTTTTGCACCGACACTAGAATCGGCAAGCTAGTACTTAGAATATGTTCTAATCATTATTTAGAAATCATGGGTAGAGTTTGGATCAAATCCCGATATGTTTGGTGTCTGTATTACGCAGTATCGCGAATCGGACACCCCGGAGTCGCCAGAATAGCCATTTGGCCATTCGGGTCTCATTTCTCGTTTTTGCTCACGTGCGCGAGTTAGATTGCTTGTGTGGGGCACGTGTCTAGGCCCTAGAGGGTAGAATTGCAAAGATTTGGATATTCGGATAAGGTTTTGGATCGTTTAAGAGTATATGTATATGTATATGTATATATATATATGTGTATGTGTATGTGTGTATATTTATATGGGGAGTGTGTTAGTGTGTGGTGGTAGTGTGTGGTGTTGGTAATGTTAGTGTGTAGTGGTAGTGGTGGTGTTGGTAGTGTGTGTGTGTGGTGGTAGTGGTGGTGTTGGTAGTATGTGTGTGTGGTGGTAGTGGTGGTGTTGGTAGTATGTGTGTGTGGTGGTAGTGGTGGTGTTGGTAGTGTGTGTGTGTGGTGGTAGTGGTGGTTTTGGTAGTATGCATGTATGTATGTATGTGTGTGTGTGGTGGTAGTGGTGGTGTTGGTAGTGTGTGTGTATGGTGGTAGTGGTGATGTTGGTGGTATGCATGTATGTATGTATGTGTGTGTGTGGGTGTTCATGGATAGATAGATAGATAGATAGATAGATAGATAGATAGATAGATAGAGGGATGAATGAATTAGTGAATGGATGGATGAATGGATGAATGATTGAAGGAATGAATGAATAGAGGGATAGAGGAGTAGATAGTGGGGAAGAGGGGGCTGCTGCTCCCCAAAAACAGTAGCAGCAGCAGCATAAAACAGCAGCAACAACAACATTAAACAGCAGCAGCAACATTAAAAGCAGCAGCAACACCCCCCATTACACCCCATTGACCCCCCATGTATAACCCCCTATATACACTATATAACCCCCTATATAGCCCTCTATATAACCCCCTATATAGCCCTATATGTGTGGATGTTTGAGTGATAAATGATATTGTATAGTTAGAGTAAAAGAATATGAGATAAGTTAGCAAGATAGTTAGATAATGAGTTAGAGGTTAGAGTTTGATAGTGTCAGTTATAGTTAGATAGTGGTTAAGTTAGTTTGATGTTAGCATTGTATCCTAGATAAGTTTATAGGGCTAGTTAGAGTTTAGATGGTGTGGTATTCTAAGGATACCAAATTGGTATCTCATGTTACCCATTTACCTTAAGATAATACGGGATATACCTTTTTGACTTTTAAGATATCAAGATACCATGATACGATATCGAGATACTAGAAGAAGGTTGGAATACCATATTAAAAAGTGGGGGAATACTTAGATTGAAGGTGGAGAGGTCTAGAGTCGGAGTTAGAGACTAAGGTAAGGGTTTACCTTGGAAAGGGTAAGAGGGTATGTTAGGATAATACCTCTTTTATAACATGTGTGTTTAATACCTTAAGATATAGCTATAATTAGGATTTTATGGTTGGTAATGGTTAGGAATAGTAGACTTAGACTAGTTTTGACCTTGGTTGACCACAGTTGACTATTTTGACCAAAAGTCAACCAGAAGTCAACCGTAGCCTAGAAATGACTAAAACTTGACCGAAGTTGACCAGTTGACCCAAAGTCAACTATTAGTCAATGTTAGTCAAGTTTGACCTAGAGTTGACCAGGATTGACCAGAGTTGACCGATTGACCAAAAGTCAACTGTAAGTCAACATTTGACTTAAATCGACCCATTTTGACTTTGTTTGACTTGCCTTGACCTAGTTTGACTTTGTTAGGTCTAGTATGACTTAGATTGACTTTGTATAATCTAGATTGACTTAGATTGACTTTGTTTGACCTTGTTTGAATTAGATTGACTTAGTTTGACCTTATTTGACTTAGATTGACTTAGATTGACCTAGTGTGACTTAGTTTGGCTTGGTGTGACTTAGTATGACTGAGTTTGACCTAGAATTCATAACATATACTAAAAATTATGCCATACACTGTTAAACCCTAATTAACTCATGATATCTCATCTTTAGGTCTGTGATTTCACTCTGAGCCAGATTACACAGTTGACATATTTCCATCGGATCTCAGGCGAGTACATTCTCTGATAATATTTATGTTTTATGATATCGTCTACGTTTCTTGTATTTAGAGTAGATATCATTTTCTCTTGTCACATTGTTCACACGGATTGGTATTTGTCTAGATCCTGTCATGAGATGTTATTCCTTGTATTCCTTGGTATATCCTGTACAAGTTTTTTCTTGTTCTATGTGCATTGTATAGACATGATTCCTGTGAAGGCTTGCTACCTCCTCGGAGAATCATGTGCCATGACATGTCATTACTGGATCCACTTTACTGGTCGGGGATGAGGGTACTTAGCGTAGATATGTGATCATTTTTTCTCCTGTGATTCATGTTCCTTGTGAGTGTTAGCCATACACTTCACGTATGACTAGGCAGGCCCTTTTTCTCCTGTACAACCCAAGCCGATCATATGTTGAAACTAATACTAAACTCACATAAATATAGCTTCAAATTTTTGTACATGATATATACCGTTTTCTTGTTCTTACATTCAGTTACAGTCTTGATATGCCTTACCATGATTCATGTACACATTATTTTACCTTGTATATTCTCTCTATTTACTGCTACATTTTCAGTATCGTCTAACTAGATTTGTGCTCGTTCCATCCTGATTGGATATGTTGACAAAATTTTACAGATTATGGCGAGGACGAGTGTCCTACCTACTACGGTCCTTATGACGTAGTTGGCCTAGACTTGGAGACCCTAGTTCAGCAAGGGTTAGCTCCAGCCAATGGGGCTTTAGAGTAGCTTAGCTGGTTTAGTCTGGTACTGGACTTTGTCTCCAGATTACTTTTGGTTTGTTATTATTTCATTAGCACTTATGTTTGAGATTGTGGACTCTAAGACTTTGGTCTTGTATTATTTCTGTGTTGAATCTTCTGGATGATATTTCATATCTTGTTGTCTTTATCTTTCGGTATCATCTTTCTTAGAGTTTGTGATTGAGTATATTATATTGTCATTTCTTATCCTCCATTCGGAGTTGACCATTCTCGACAGGTTTTGATATTATAACTGTTATTAGATAGTAGACCTAGACATCGTTCTACGCTATTTCTGAGGCATAGGCTGGGACGCTGTCACGCACTCGTATCCTTACTCCGGGTGCGGGTCGTGACATCCAGTGCAAGAGGCATTCCAGGTCCACTTCCATCTTCTTGCGGTGTATGTCCGCGATAAAGTTGCTCTACCCAGGTGGGAGCTTAGCGATAATACCCCCGACGATAAAAGCATCGACCAAGGACATGCCGTCATCCGCCAGCTTCTGGCGTAACTTGAGAAACTCCTTGACTTGAGGCAATATGATTTTGTCGTCCTCAAATCGTATCCTCCAAACCTTTTCGGTCACATGGATCTTATTTGTGTTCTCATCTACCTTGTAGAGATTCTCTACAGACTCCCAGACGTCCTTTGCATTGACCGTCTTGCTGTATGACTCCGTCAGAGAGTCCTCCATCGAGTTCTGGATCAACAACTTGCAGAGGTTGTTATTCCGTCTCCACTTCTACTGCAAAGCTGTGGCTTCAGCAATCCTTCGAGCATTTTTACCCTTTGGAATCAAAGGCTCGGGATATGTCAACACATAGTCGACGCTTATGAGTTGAAGATTAAGGCTGACATTTCTCTTCCAGATGTTAAAATGCTCCCTGTCAAACTTCTCAAGTCTAAAACTGGTATCGAGAAGTTGTACACGGTTATTCTCCATCAGATCTGAATCTTGCTTTGAGATTGTTATTCCCAAAATAGATCGTTAAATGGAAATCTCGATCTCTTAAAAAGAGTGAGATGGATAAAAGTAACTTAGCATGCGAAAAAAGATCACCGTAATTCTGTTGATCGTTCTCAACCGAAGTTGATGCAACGAAGATGAATAATCGTTCTCAACCGGAGTTGATGCAATAAAGATAAATACTTGTTCTCAACCGGAGTTGATGCAATGACTTTGCTGGGGTGATAAGGATCACTGTTGCTCAAAGCAAAATTTGTCCTATTGCGATCTGCTCCCAAGAACCAGCAAGTTCGAAAGAACTTCTGGAACGCTCGCTGTCACCTCCTTTCATGAACTTGAAGAACTCTAATAGCCGTGGCGGTACAACTCTCTTCGTCTCTTTATTTTAGTGTAAGTCATCAATGAAGGCACGAATAGAGTATTTATAGATAAGGGCTAAAACCCTAATCCTCATCCTGGCCGTAACTAATTGCGAAAAGATAGGAGCGAATAATGGAAATATTTGAATGAATTAAATTCAAATCCCACAAAAATTGGATCTGATCAATTAACTTAATCTTTCCATAATCGCTTAAATCTTTCAATTAGTCACATCATTAGCCGCCTGCGCCCTTTAGCCCACTTAGCCCGTCAGCCTGCGCGCGTAGCTGCGAAGTAGCACAGCCACGTAGTAGCATAAGTGCGCAGGCATGCAGCGCAGCACAGTAAGTGCACAGAAGTGCAGAAGCTCTGCGTGCAGCAGCACGGCAGTCCCGCGGCTCCTGTGCAGCTCCTGTACGTGCACCTGCGCGGCCCATGCACATGCGATTCGCGCCTTGCGCCGATGCTGACGTGCTAAGTGCAAAGTGCGCCAACAAAGCGCCACTTTGCGCCCTTGAGCCCGAGCCTGAATCCGAGTCTGAGTCGCTAAGCCCCTTCCGGGCTTAGCTCCATAAGAGAATTATCCCATGAGCATGACAAAAAGCATTAATGCTTCTTTGTTGGTTTAGCCTTCTTTCCAATAGAAAAATGCCCCCACATGGCACCCATGTGCATCTCCACACTTTATGTGATCTCTCAACACAAGCAAAGCTTTATATGGAGATACCATCCATTTAGTTTTTCCAATGTGGGACTATCTTTCTAGTTTCTAAAGCAAAATACCAACAACAACAAGCAAAAACACCAACAAAATATCCCTTTTTTCTTCTATTAAAATAATAATTTATTTATTTTTTCTTCCTTTCAACATGATGTTCCATAGCTTCCTCATTTATACAGATATTTTGACAAGTTCTAGTTAAAATTCGAGTTAAATTTAATTTGATGACATATGTAATAAGGATATTTTTATAACTATTATATTTTATTAATTCTCATCTCACTCAAAATCTTCAATAGAAGCAAAAGTTATTAAACACACCATACTTAATTCTCCATCCAATCCTAGCAAGGTTATATATGTTGACTCTAGGCTCCCTCATAACTTTCCCTCACTTAACCCCACTTAATTCTACTTATTTTTTCCTCATTCCATGCAGACCCTAAGAGATAATATTCAAAAGAGATCTCATATAATCTCCTAAAGAGATAATGTCTAGAATAGATCAACCTCCAAAAGAGACCTACCATAATCTTCCGAAGAGATATTCTTCCATAGAGATAAATCTCATCAAGAGATAAATATGAGTAGTAATTATTCATTCAGTATGCCTATAATAACCAAGTCAATCAGATCCGTTACGACTGAAAAAACGAAAGAACATGTTCTGGATCCTGAAGTATCTTATTTAAAGAAGAATAATAATTTTTTTATTGTCATTCACTTAACACAATATAATTATGTGAACCTTTTTTTCTTTTTTCTTCCTCCTTCTTTTTTACTCTTCCAGCACATGCGGGCTCAGTTAAATTGTGTCTTCCCGTACACAATTTTTAGTCGATCGTCATGTCATTTCGGACTCTTTATACGGATCTTGTCCGTACTGGATTTTTCATCATCGCCCCACACGCACGTCTCGCGCACTCCGCGTGCTCCAGAGCTCCATGAGTCGGCCGACGTCTTTCGACGTTCGCAACTCAATGCTTCGCTTCTCCCATGACGCTGAAGGCGCCCCCGACGTCTTCACGACGCCTACGATAGCCGATGCCGCCCAGCCACCCGTTCTATGCGCACGATACCCTTACGACATCTTTTCGACGCCCTTATGGCATCGTACGATGGGCCGCGTGGTCGGTTTTCATTTATACCCGTGGTAGAATGGTTCCGGTCCTCGAATGTCCGTACGACGCCCTATCCGTTGAGTTTTCATGCACGGGCGCCCCATTCTGACCCACGTCAGCTCAGATCATGGCCATTTTTTGTCAATCCTATGACATTGTGGATTTTCCGCATCGCACAGGCCAGGCTCATCATCACCCTTACATATAATTAAGAATTCACATAATTATTCTTGATTAAATTCATATAAATATCTTAATCTTATGAATATGCAGATGAATGGTATTTATCTGATCCTCCTTAAGGGGATAAGAAAAAAATATTTTCTAAACAATGTTGCAGGTTTTTCGTAGATTAATAGAGAAAAAAATATCGTGACATTAATCTTCTCAAAATTTTCTTACACTTAAGTGTTGTTTGGATAGAATTAACTCCTCAAAAGTATGAAAGTGGCACTTGCAGCATGTTGACTTGTAGCACACTTACAACATGTATGACTTTCCAAAATGTGTTTGGATACATCCTTTTTGTCCCCCGCAAGTGAGAAAGATGACTTTTAATGTTTTGATGATTATTGAAAGTGGAAAAAAATAGGTTCGATTGTTTGGATGGCTGTTGAAAGTGGATGTTGGTTGGCGTAGAATCGGCCCTAGGCATTGGGGCGACGGTCTTTGCCATTTTGTGGTGCACGCTGATGTGCTCGGGACGCTGAAATTGATTCCCTGGACGGTGATGTTGATGATGAGGCACGTTCAAGTTTCTTCTTCGGTTCGGGCAATCTCCATGAAAGTGACCACTTTCCCACAGATGAAACATCCACCATCATGAACCTCACAGTCGACGACAAGATGTCCGTTCCGATTGCATTTGGTACAGTGAGGTCCTGGGTTCCGTGCTTGATATCCGCCTTGGTATCCGTTATTTGAACGCTTGTTCATGTTGTTACCTCCCGCATGGCTAGGACGTTTGTGATTGCAGGTATGCACAGTGTAACCCCTTAAATTTACAAAATAAATAAATTGGAGATTTTACAAATTTTTTGAGCTTAAATAAATTTATAAATAATTAAATATAATTTTTTAATATTTTTATTTAGGATAAAATAAAGTTTAAATATTTATCATAAAATATTTGTAAATTGATAAACGTTAAATTTTTAATATTAAATATGAATGGTTGATTGGTAAATAACAAATTGGTATTAGTTATAAATTACTAGGAATTTAGTTTATAAACAATTACTTATAAATTAAGTTTTAGATTGCATATATGTAAAATATTACCAATACTAAGTTTTTTGGGCTTATGGTAAATAAGAATTAAGTGGAGGACTTATGTGCAAAAATGGCTAGGTGTGATTGAATTGAATTCACCATAAAGTGAACTGTTAGTGAGAATTAAATTCACCAAAGAGTGAACTCTCTATTGGGGAAACGAATGGAATTCGTTCAACAACTGTCTTTGATGAGCCGATTGATCTTCCTCCCCCCTTCTTCTATTTAAAGACCCTCACACATTTTCATTCTCCTTCACTCCACCGGCTCAAAAAAGTCATGTCGAACCACCCATTCCCCCTTCCACTCATCTTTTCGATCCCTACGTGGACAACGACGTGAACCGACAGACGTAGACAACGGTGACGACGACCAAGCGAGCACGACGATATACATTTGGTAAGCAAGTTTTTTTTTTAATCTTTTTTGTTCTTGTAAGGCTCCATCGGGCTATAGCCATATGTAGATATATACAATATATGTTTTCTAGTTACCAAATTGTTGTTGTAACTTAGTTGGTTAAGTGCTTTGTTATGGTATGTGTTGTCTATGATTCGAGTCCCCTTTAAAGAACTACTTTTTATTTTGTTAGAGTTCTATCATATTCTAAGTATGTAAATGATATACAATATAATATAAGTAGTCATACTGTTCACACGGATTGGACCCATTAGGATACGGACCGGGCCCATTAACAGTATATTTATTTAATTAATGTATTTTTAATATATGTAGTATTGTATTTCTGTGTATTTTATTGTATTTCAATATTTTAAACACTGTAAAATTAGTTAAAAATTGTGTTAATTATGTGTTAATTTAGATAATTAATTATAAAATTTCCAAAAATAATTAACTTATTTTTATATTTTATTTTAATAAAAATCTGAAAATAAATTTTTGTGTATTTGTGTATTTTATTTTTTAGAAAATATTAAATGTGTTGAAAAATAAAATAAAATTCATAATAAATTTTTACACTTTCTGTAGTTTAATGTAGTATATTTATTTGTAAATTTTACTGTAGTTTTGACATATAATTAATTAGTTTCTATTAGGATATTTCTGGATTTGAAATAAAATAATGTTTTATTATTTAATTTAATTATAATTAGTTGCAAAAATTATGAAAATTGTTTACTGTATATTTTTAGTCTATTTTGACAATTATAAATTATGAACATGATGTTTTAACGCCTCTAGTTATTTAAACGAGCGACTTTGTTGAATGACTTTAAATACAGTATTTTATCCTTTAATTAAATTAATTGCTTTTTAAATAACAAATTTTCTTTAACTAAATTGTAGACCATAACTTTTTAACTTAGTAAACATATCTATTTTTGTCTGTATTTACTTTACCTTATTATTTTAGTAGCTTTTATGTAGAGATTTAGGTTTTGTGTTGCGTAGCAACTTATTTTTTGGCTAATGTTACCGTAGTTAGACTTTTAGCGTGTCATAGTTAGTTTAGTTAAGACAATACTTAGACTTAGAGATTATTTAGACTGAGAACATGTTATCCCTTTGCAAAGTGCGAGGACTCCGGACATCGATCATCCTAGCATCACCTTTTCGATAAAATAATCTAAGTACACTACATCTTTACATTACTGTTCATGATTCCTATTTTGTATGTTGGACTTTGTGACATGTTTCTTATCTTTCCTACAAGTTATTCTTTATATGAATCTCAAGTTGTATTTTAGCATTCCTCAAGTTGTACTTTCCTTACATATTTCAAGTTGTACTTTTTTTTTCTTACACTTGCATGGGTTAGAAAATATCTAGTTAATATATGATCAAAGCCCGTAGTGTAATACATGTATCCGAGCTTGAATGTACATCGTGCACATGTAGTCAATGTCGTACCCCCAAGTTGTGTTTATTTACATCTTATATGTTCTCCTATTATAGCCGATCACATGTCTACTAGCTTTTCAAATCACTTTACATGTTCATAACACTTTTCATTTTTCAACTACTATTTTCTGTTGTAATTACATTACTCTTGTTGTCATTTCCTTATTTTTTATGTCTTCCATACTTGTCAATTACATGTTTCAGTAACTGTAAGATGTAGGATTGCACTTTGCTCCATTCCTGATTTGATCGTTGCAGGTGAACTGACTGAGGAGGAATAACTTTGTAATTCATACTATGGACATGCCACTGATACGCTAGCTAACATCTTAGAGGATGTTCTTATTGGAGAATACCCTATAGCTTAGCTTACATCTCGTATTTGAACTTGGTTTGTAATAACTAGTTACATTTATTTGGCTAGATTTGTCTCCAGTTTACTTTTGTTATGTGAATGTAACTAAGTGACATCTTTGGACATAATTATAGTTTATCTTGATATAAATGTTGTGATTAATCTGATTCAATATAAGTTTAAAGATAGGCTTAATTGCTAATTGCTACCCTCAACTATCACACTTTTTCAAGTTGATACCCTAAACTTTTTTTTGTAACAGATTGATACCTCAACTATTTTTTTTTCAACTTAATACCTAACATTTTAAAAAACCCCAAAATGCCCTTATCCCTTCCCTCCCTCCACCCCCTCCCCCACTCCGGCCACCCCCCTGCTAGCTCCGGCCGATCCCCCCCTCCTCGCTTCCGGCCGACCTCCCCCCCCCCTCTCCTCGCTTTCGGCCGACCTCCCCCCCCTTCCCAGCCCCCCTCCTCCCGCTGTCGAGCCCTAGGGAGAGGCGGGAGCGGGCGGACGGCCGGAGCGAGAGGGGGGGGATGGCCTGAAGCGAGCAGGGGGGTGGGGGGGAGCTGCGGCCAGAGCTAGCGGGGGGGGCGAAGCTAGCACGGGGGAGGGGGGTTAGGGGTAGGGGCATTTTTGTCCAAAATAATATCCGGGTATCAAGTTGTTACGAAAAAAAGTTTAGGGTATCAACTTGAAAAAGTGTGATAGTTGAGGGTAGCAATTAGCAATTAAGCCTTAAAGATAATTAAAGGTTTAGAACAGCTTACTACGTTATGCCTCATAGCGTAGGCTGGATGTGTCCGACTCGTATCCGAATATTCGGGTGACATGTTTTTAGTGGTGGCCCATGTAGGTCCGCTTAATAACACTTAGGACATATAGTGTTAATTAGGGGACTTGTTAGGTTAAGAAGAATCGTCAAAGCATAGGACTGGTAGTATATATACTTGGGGGACTTGTTTTCTATCACTTGAGTTTATACATAGACATAACCTTATCACTAGACCCACTAAAGAAATTGGTAGAGTTATGACTGGAGGGGGAGCAATATCCATTAGTGATATGTATAGCTGCCCTATCATTATAACTGGGAGAGAGTTTAGGGCACAATTTTTTGTAATGCCTCTTCCCAGGTACGATGTTGTGCTGGAAATGGACTGGCTTAGTGACTCACATGCAGTCATAGATTGCTTCGGGGGAAATATATTGTTTATTCCCCCAGGAAAGGAGGAGTTTACAGTGAGAAGATCTATGCCAGAGATTATGGGCGAGACCAAATTTGCTGCTACAGTTGAAGAGCAAGTACCTTCCCATCCTATCATCACAAAATTCATGGATGTCTTTCCAGAAGATCTTCCAGGTCTTCCGCCTAACAGAGATGTGGAGTTCTCCATAGATCTGATTCTGGGATCAAAACCGGTATCTTAGAGCTGCTATAGAGTGAATCCTAAAGAATCCAAGGAAATGATGGACCAGATCGATGATTTGCTGAGCAAGGGCTTCATTCGATCTGGAGAATCGCCATTGGGAGCACCAGTTCTTTTTATGCCCATGAAGGATGGTATGATTCGGATGTGCATCGACTAAAGGGCCTTGA
Source organism: Iris pallida (assembly GCA_029216955.1). Classification (NCBI taxonomy): domain Eukaryota; kingdom Viridiplantae; phylum Streptophyta; class Magnoliopsida; order Asparagales; family Iridaceae; genus Iris; species Iris pallida. The sequence continues at coordinate 2,434,080 of JANAVB010002198.1, forward strand.
ACAATGTTACTATCAAAAAAATATATCATTTGCCTCAGATAGACGATTTATTCAATCAGTTGAGCGGAGCGAAGGCGTTCTCGAAGATAGATCTGAGATCGAGATATCATCAGGTGAAGTTAAAGGCTGAAGACATTCCGAAGACTGCATTCAATACCAGATACGGGCAGTATGAGTTCCTAGTTATCCCCTTTGGACTCACAAATGCACCTGCCATCCTCATGAACCTTATGAACAAGTTTTTTCCATGAGTATCTGGATAAGTTTGTCATAGTATTCATTGACGACATACTTATTTATTTGAAGACTCCTGAGGAATATGTTGAGAACTTACGGATAGTACTAGGAATTCAGATGAAGGAGAAGCTGTACAACAAGCTATCCAAGTGCAAGTTCTTCTTAGACCAAGTAGAGTTTCTTGGCCATGTGGTCACATGAGAGGGTATTACAGTAGACTCGAAGAAGATTGCAGCAGTCGAGACGTGTCCAAAGTTAGTTATAGAGATTAGGAGTTTTCTGGACTTAGCTGGCTATTACTGAAAGTTCGTAAAGGACTTTACAAAAGTGGATGAGCCTATGAACAAGATGACAAGGAAGAATGAGGAGTACATTTGGACAGAGGAATATCAACAACATTTGAGGAGCTGAAGAAAAGATAGACGACCGTACCAGTGTTGGCATTAGCTTCGAGGAACGAAGGATTTTCTATCTACAGTGATGCCTCAGGAAAGGGGTTGGGATGCGTTCTCCAGCAGAATAGGAAAGTAATTGCTTATACATCTAGGTAGTTACGAACTCATGAAAAGAAATATCCTACCCACGACTTGGAGCTAGCAGCAGTGATATTCTCTCTGAAGCTGTGGAAATACTATTTATACGAAGAGCCTGTGGAAATTTTCACAGATCATAAGAGCTTGAAGTATGTGTTTACCCAGAAGTAGATGAATATGAGGCAATGGAGATGGCTAGAGTTGATGAAGAATTTTGACATTGACCTCCACTATCACCCTGGAAAGGCCAATGTTGTTACGGATGTACTTAGCAGATATCCAGTGGCTATGTATCTGACTAGGGACAAACATCTACTTGAGGACTTGGAGAAGCTCGGTATAGAGATTATTCTACCTGGAGCAGAGATACAAATTATGAGCATGCAGATACAGTCCAGTCAGATAGAGAAGATTAAAGAGACTCAGGTCCTTGATACTCGGCTTCGTCAACTTAGAGCACAGATAGATGCAGGACTTCTAGATGATTTCAGTATAGTTGACGATGGATCATTAAGGCATGGCACCCGACTGTGTGTACCTGACAACAGCACGAGGGAGAAGATAATGCAAGAAGCTCACCAGTCGCAATACTCCATACATCCTGGTGCCAACAAGATGTACAAAAAATACGGGAACATATCTGGTGGTACGGTATGAAGAGGGATATTGCCATATTCATTTTCCAATGCCTTGTCTGCTAGTAGGTGAAGGCAGAAAGACAGAGGCCAGCTGGACTGCTACAGCCTTTATCCATTCTTGAGTGAAAATAGAAACACATCATGATGGACTTTGTCTCGGGGCTTCCTCGTTCCCAAGGAGGGAAGGATGTCATCTGGGTCATAGTCGATAGACTGACCAAGTCAGCTCATTTTATCCCCTTCAAAGTGGGACTTTCTACTGAAAAGTTGGCAGAGCTGTATATGGGACAGAAGGTACAAATTTATGGAGTTTTGGTTAGCATATTGTCTGACAGAGACAGTCGATTCACTTTGCTCTCTTGGGATGATGTTGGAGAGAGAGTTATGCTGGGTGTCACGTCCCAGAACCAGAATACTGGAGAGCGGAGGACAAACACAGCCAGCTGCGTATATTGGTGTGCAACACACTTTATAATACTGTCACGGCTGTCTAGATGCATGAGGGTTTATCTACAATCCATCAGTCTTTTATAGTCAAGAACAAGCCTAGTGTCTCAATCTCAAGCAAGAAAATAATTGTTACAAGATGTTAGATCATTAGACATACAAAGTAAGGCGTCCCAAATATTACATGTTCAGATGAGCATGAAGCTAGTCATACAAAATACGAAGACTAGCAAGAGTTAAGTTATACATGATCAACCCTAGGATTTGTTAATAATGTTACAGTCCTTAGGCAGACAGAAATTAAGTTACAACACGAGCTAACACATGCTCGGCGGCTAAACGTCTCAAAAGAATAATTTACAATAGAGTGGGAGAGCAAAATAAGAAACCCACTCGTTGCCACGGTTACTTCTAGTGTTCACCATCTGGCTGGAAGGCAGGTAGATCCTTGGGTGCTACTCCAAAATCTGGCCACAGAAAACCAGCTGGATCAGAACCCAGAAAGAGCAAGTGCCACAAGGGAGGCTCCATTTAGGAACTAAAACCAGCATAAAATGAATAGAATAACTGATAAAAGAACATAATTAAATAACATAAAAGACAGAGTTAAAAGAACATACTAGCTTGCATTAGGAAAATAAAATGTGGAATGTAATTCTCATGCTAATCATGAAACAATCATTCGGGCATTTCCAATCAAGTCCTACGACTTGCTATCATTAGCTAACTAGGGTTACCACAGGCCTAGTCTATAATATAAAGCACAGTAGATTTTTGGTCTGACCCATGTGCTTTGGTTCAACGATAATGATAGGACTAAATTTCCTCTCTCTCTATAAGAGAGGAGGAGGTCCCATGTTGGGTGCAGAGCAACCGGTTGTTCCAATGGCACCCATGCCTCCAGCTCCTCTTGTACCGCCCCTCCCTCTGTCGCCTCTGCTCTATCCTCGCCCACGTCGACGTCGCCGGCCTCTTTCGCAACCCCTTCATCGCAAGCAGCCTCCTCCACCGCGCCGTCGTCGACGACCCTTCCTTCGCCGCCTCCCTCTTCTACGTCATGACCAACCCCAACCCCTTCTCCTTCAACACCACCATCGCCATCTCCGTCGACCCACTCTCCATCTACTCCCAAATGCTCCGCTGTCGCGTCCCTTCCGACTCCCACACCTTATCTTCCTTGCTCAACACCACCGCCGCCGCCGCCACTAGGTCGCTCCACGCACACGCCCTCCTTATCAAATTTTAGCCCGACCCCTTCATGCAGACCGTCCTTCTCACCGCCTACTCTCGACACGGCTCCTCCGACCATGCCCTACGGGTGTTCAAAGGAATGCCGCACAGGGACGTCGTCTCCTGGACCTCCGCCGTCTCGGGCCTCGCCGTCCTTGGACGCCCTACGACAGCCCTGTGCGTCTTCGTCTCCATGAGGCCCCATGCCGCCCCGAATGCCGCCACTGTGGTCTTTGCCGTATCCGTCTCTGTCGGGCTCGGGTCCCTAGCGATGGCCCGGTGCCTGCACGCCTACATCGAGAAAGTCGGGTTCGGAGGCCGCGTCTATGTCCGAAACTCCCTGGCGCTGGCCCGGTGCCTGCACGCCTACGTTGATAAGGCCGGGTTCGTGTCCGTGCCATTATGGCACGGGTTATCCACTAGTTACTAACATGATGCAGTTGAGATATTTTTGCAGTCACAAGCCCTACGGACTATCCAGGTTATCCGTGCGAGGTTACAAGAGTTTATCAAGAATAAAGAGAATTATTAGGTGACTTAGAGTGCAACACATGACAGTGTGCTTGTAGAAGCATAGAAAAGATGGAGTTTATGCGGGTCATCACTCCATGCGGCCAAGCGAAACTAAGCCGCAGAAGCAGTACTCCTGGAGACCCCATGCGGCCAATCGAAACTAAGCTGCAGAAGCAGTGCTCCTGGAGATCCCATACGGCCAAGCAAAACCAAGTCGCAGAAGCAGTGCTCCTGTAGACCCCATGCGGCCAAGTAAAACTAAACCGTGAAAGCAGTACCCCTGGAGAACCCATGTGGCTAAGATAACTCGAGCCGCAGAAGCAAGGCTCTCGAAGATCCCATGCGGCTAAGGGGACTCGAGCCACAGAGGAAAAGCCCTCAAAGATCCTATGTGGCCAAGAGAAACGAAGCCGCAGAGGAAAGGTTTACAAAGATCCCATGCGGCCAAGTAAAACCAAGCCGCAGAAGCAAGGTTCTCAATGATCCCATGCGGCTGAATGAAACCAAGCCGCGAAAGCAAGGTTCTCAAAGATCTCATGCGGCAAGCGGAGCCGAGCCACGGAAGCAAGGCCCCTAAGGCCACTATACGGCCAAAACAATTCAGGCTTTACTTTGTGGAGGGGACACATGGCAATTTGACCAAGTTTCAACCATCCAGATTTGCTACAACAAAATCTCAACAACCCCCACCAGCTGGCAGCCCAAGATCGAGTCTTTGTGTGCTGTTACAGACACGTAGCCCTTTATGCGGCCAAAAATCTTCTTTATGCAGGAATCACTATAAATAGCAGGGTACCACATCCTTGATAGAGGTTGGCAATCAAAGGCTGGCAATTTTTTCAAGAGCAAAGACTGTGTCTGATAGTCCAAGGAGTAAGATAGAGTTGCTACACTTTTCCGAGCCTCCATCGTCACCCCCCTCAGAATCAAAAAATTAAACAATTGCACTTAGATTGTTCCCTAGGATTTCTTTTTAGGCTTTCTTTTTGTACAAGCGAGTTTGCAATGAAGTTCAATTCATCTGTAATTCTTGTTCTTGATATTTTAATGGCAAACACGATATCCTCAAGAGTTAGAATTGTGCGCTTCGACTGACCATCTATCTGCGGATGACAAGCTAAACTGAACTTGAGACGAGTTTCCAAACTCTCTTGAAGACTCCGTCAAAAGTGTAACGTAAACCTTGAATCTCTGTCTGATACGATACTGACTAGCACTCAATGCAATCTGACTATCTGTCTGAGGTACATCTCTGCTAGCCGATCCATCGACTGGCCAATTCTGAAAGGAAAAAAATAAGCTGCCTCAGTGAGTCTGTCAACTATAACCCATATAGCATCCCTCCCAGCTGGGGATTTAGGTAACCTAGTTACAAAATTCCTGGTAATATGCTCCTATTTCTATTCTGGGATCGGTAAAGGTTGAAGAAGTCCAGCTGGCCTCTGATATTCAGCTTTAACTTATTGGCAAACTAAACAACGAGAGACAAACTGAGCTATCTTCCTTTTCATGCCATTCCACCAGAGATACTGACGAATATCACGATATATCTTCGTACCACCAGGATGAATTGAATACTATGAACTATAAGCTTCTGTCATAATCTCTTGTCTGATGTCACTACTGGGTATACAAAGACGCCTTCTATGTCGGAATGTGTCATCTTCGTGAATGCATAACTCTGCTCTTCGTCCTGCTTCACATTCTGTCCTAAGCCATAGAAGTTTAGAATCCATTGATTGAGCTATCTTGATTCTCTCAACTATGCTGGACTGAACTTGCATACTGGTTATCAATGCCACGCTGGTAAGGAGAACTATCTCTATACCTATCTTCTGAAGATATGCTAATAACTCGGGTTGTATTGTTAGAAAATAAGCTCATGCTCTTCTGCTCAATACATCAACAACTACGTTGTCCTTTCCAGGATGATACTACAGGTTGATATCATAATCCACTAGTAAGTCTAGCCACCTTCTCTGACGTATGTTGAGAACCTTCTGAGTAAACACATACTTAAGACTCTTATGATCGCTGAAAATCTCTACCCGATCTCCATACAAGTAATACCTCCATAGCTTAAGTGCAAAACCACCGCTGCTAACTCCAAGTCATAAGTTGGATAATTCCTCGCATGATCACAAAGCTGACATGACGCATAAGCTACTACCTTGCCATGTTGTATTAAGACGCATCATAATCCCTTACCTGAAGCGTTACAATACATTAAAAATTCTCATGTCCCAGCTGGAAGCGTGAGAATGGGTGTCGTCATCAATCCTTGCTTCAACTTCTCGAATGAACTCTGATACTCTGTTGTCTAAGCAAACTGTACATCCTTGCGGGTCAACTGCATTAAAGGTGCTGAAATCCGAGCAAACTCTGATACAAATCCTCGGTAATAGCCCACCAATCCTAGAAAACTGTGAAATTTTGTGATGGTACTGGGTACTGGCCATGTCTCTATAGCTAATATCTTCTGAGGGTCCACTTCGACTCCCCCTCTGGTGATGATGTGACCTAAGTACGAAATGCGATCAAGCCAAAATTTGTACTTGCTGAACTTCACGTACAACTGGTGCTCTCTGAAAATCTGAAGGACTACCCGGAGATGTTGTTCATACTCTGCTTCACTCTTGCTATAGACTAAGATGTCATCTATAAACATTATTACAAACTGATCCAAATAAGACATGAATATGCGATTCATGAGATCCATGAATACTGCTGGCGTATTGGTCGCTTCGAATGGCATAACGAGAAACTCCCAATGGCCATATCTAGATCTGAATGCCATCTTCGGGATGTCTTGCTCTCTGACTATGATCTGATGGTACCCTGACCGTAAGTCAATCTTCAAGAATACTGCCGCTCCACTGAGTTGATCAAATAAGTTATCTATCCTTGGTAGAGAATATTTTTTCTTCATTATTACAAAATTCAAGGTACAATAATCAATACTTAATCTTGACGTACCATTCTTCTTTTTCACAAGAAGCATTGGGGCTCCCCAAGGTAATCCACTAGTATGAATAAATCTCTTGGTTCTGAGTTCTTCAATCATCTTGTACATGATCTCCAATACTGATGGTGCCATTCTATAAACTCTCTCTGATATTGGTGCTGTCCCTGGAATCAAATTAATAATAAACTCTATCTCTTTCTCTCTCTCTCTCTCTCTCTCTCTCTCTCTCTCTCTCTCTCTCTCGCGGCTTGCTTGGAAGCTCTTCGAGAAATACGTCAAAAAATTCTTCTACTACTCTGGGAAACTGAACTGCTTCTGCAACTGCCATCCGTAAGACCGGTGGAGAAGGTTCTACTTCGCCTCTGGAAAACAAAAACTCTTCTTCGTCGAGAATACTAAAAATAATCCTGCCAATATGGCAGTTTATTCTTGCATATTGATCCTTTAACCAATCCATTCCTAGGACCATATTATAGTCGACCATCGGAAATTCTATCAGTCTAGCGGGGAACTCTCTACCGCTAACTACAATTCGACATAAAAAAAGACTATATCTACTCCTACAAGACTGTTACCAATATGTATATTGAGTCTTACTGATAATGACTCGGGCTCCACTCATATCCATGTCACGAATCGTGTAGACATAAATGAGTACGATGTACCTGAATCAAATAATACTGATGCTAGAAATTAGTTGATGAGAATGGTAATGCCACCACCTTACCTGATGCCAATTCTTCTGCTACCGTCAAAGCCATATCTTGACCTTGTCCACATGGAGCTGGTCCCCTCTGCTGGTTATCTTTCTGCCTGTTCTGAACCAAGGCTTGAGTCTGAACATACTGTTGTAGCCTTTGCTGCTGGAATGTTTGAGCCTGATACGGCAATGGCCTCGGAGGTTGGTACTGATGCTGCACTGGTGCTGGTCCCCTAACCGATGGACTGGTTAGGGTTGATGAAGATGAACTAGCTCTATTCGGGCAGAAACCGATCCTATAGTCTGGTGCCCCACAAGCTAAGTACAACCCCTGTGCTCTGCGATATTCTAAAATCACGTTCCCGGGTTTCCCACAATGAGAGCAGCCCACTGCGGAAGATTGATTCTGCTTCTGTTGTTGAGGGTATGTCAGAGTCGAGTGCTGAACCGATAAAACTGTGGTCGCCTCCTTGTTCGACGTAACAAAAGATTGGACAAACTTTTTACTTTATTGAACGTATAAGGTATCTGTGTACAAAGAAGGAAGTCCTAAACAGGATATTCTAATTACAGGGAGAAGAGGTTTTTGGGAAAGTGTGACGATGGAGATCGGGCATTACAGCGGCTCCTTTACTTCGTTGATGATCTGACGATGAATCAACCTTGCTATGGCTCTCTGGCGCCTTTAATGGGACTCTGAGGTCACCGATCAAAAGGATGTCTGGATGAGAAGATCCCTTAAAGATGGTTGGTTGGTTGGTTCTTTGGTTGATAGGTGGATGAGGGTGGTCGAGTCTTCGTGGATGGAGATCGATGCTCCTTTGAAGATTGTCGATTGTCAATTTTCCTTCTGTCTTTTTCTCCTCCTTTCTCTCCTTTTTGGTGGAAGAAGAACTCCTTCTATTTATAGAGAACCGAGCACATATGCGATGTATATTAGGATTCCTGAGATATGAAAGAATCTGTCGTCATTGTACGGTACGGACTTCTGCGATGCTGACACGTGGCGGACATCAAGATTCCCTTCAAACGAGATCTCTGGTGGTTATAAACATAACCGAAGGAGGTGACACATGGCGTGTGCAGATTTGCTTTATCGGATACAGCCGAGTAAATATTAGGATTTCATCTTAGATTTGGAGTCTAATTGGTCATCGTCTAAGATTTAAATCAATCTGATATGATATCAATCATGATTTAATCCCAATCTTCTCTATAAGAGGCGGTTTAAACAAACCAATTGGGGTGGACCCACGCTTCCTGTGCCTCTGATGAGGACTAAGTGCTGTTGAAGTTCTGGGGCGACGAGTAGACCGTGCTTATGGAGACGATGGAACCTCTGTGCTTTCAGATGACGAGTGGAATTAGCTTCGAATGATGATGAGACTTTTGTGTATATAGAGAAACTTATGAAGCTGTGTTTCGGGCTACCAGAGTCACTGTGCTGTAGGCGACAAGTAGGCTTGTGCTTCATGTTGACGAGGTTATTGTGCTTTTGGAGTGACAGATTGACTTGCATTGGTTGCGATGGGAGTTCCCAAGTCTCTTGTAGAGAAGTGACTTAAGCTTCTGATCTGGAGCAGATGACTGTACCGTAGTAATGGAGGTGGTGTGAGTATATCACCATCATGTGCCTCATGCGGACACAGATAAGTAGTTGTGCCTCTGAACAGTGAAGGCGTTGGCTGCGAAGGGAATGGTATGACACCCTTGCGCGTCTGAGATTGGCGCAGGCAGATAGTTGCGCCTCTGGAGTGCAGATACTGGCTTCTGGAATAAAAGAAGGGGAGGGGGGCCTACCACCATCTTATTTATGAGGTTGGCACATGGAGATAGCTGTGCCTTTGGCTCGAAGGTTCTGACTTCTTTAAAGTTCTGGGTTAATGATATACTTCTGAGAGGCTGCACCCACAAGAATATCAGAACATGCTTCGGTGGAGGTCAATCCTCCAGCGTGTGTATCGAGAAGAAGGAAGGCTGCGCTTCGATGAAGATTGTATCCCTTATAGATCCCTCTAGGCTTCTGTCGAATCTGTACTAGATCCTTTGTAGAAGAACATAATTAGTCCCTTATGTATGGTCCAGATGTGTCTGTACCAGACTTTGGTAGACATAAGAATGAAGGAACTTCTCTCTATATCTTCTATTTTGTCTTTTTAGCACGGAGCCTAAGTCTTTTGCATCTTCTGCGCTTTGGCGAAGGGATGTCTTTAGCTGAGATTTTTCATGCTTCTACAAGACCTCCTTCAAAGTGTCCCGAACTTGAGTCAAGATCGGGATACTTTGAACATAAGCATGAACACGCGTCAGGACTGTACGAGCTGGGTGATGGCTGGTGTCACGCCTAGCTCTTAGCATTAGTTGTCTTGGGTCATCATTTTAGAGCATGGGCTCCTGATAGCTTCTTGATATTGGAGCCTCTCGCGTCTTTGCCGAGATCACGAATCTCTTTAGCAGAGGAGGTTCAGAGTCACGTTCCTTTGGTCACTCGTAGTACTTCCATCTATCATGGAGTGGAGCTTTAGCTTAACTTATAAGCTTCCTTCTGACCGATGTCTGGCTCGTGCTTGGACCATGCGAACAACCTACATAAAGGACTGTCCTCCATCAAGAGAAGACTCAGCTGCTTCAACAATGGCCTTACTTGCCCGATGTTCAGCTCCTGACTACCCTGGAGTTTGCTTGAGGCGACCGTCGGTGGCAAATCTTTTTATCCAAAGAAGCTGTAGCAGAACTGCCATTGGATCTCGAGACGTCCTGCGTGTCGTGGCCATCAGTGGCATCTCGAACCCTTTTTTTCTGGGTTTGGATTGCTTGCCATTCTGACCGAGGAATAGTAAGGCCTGTTGTGGTTGCTCTCACCGACCAGCTGGGGAGATAGGGTAGTCCTGTGCTGGTCTTCATCCCCGTCTCGGGCCAGTAGCAGCTTCGGACGGTAGCTTCCTTTTGACCAGGAAGTGATTGGCTCTGTCACCGCCTCGCCCGCACTATTTAGAGCTTGTACCGTATTTTTAGCTTTTTTGCTTCTGTGTATGCAACTACGAAGAGTCTGTAATAGGTCTTTGTAGCCACATGTTTTTATATGTAGAAGCTTTCTTGTTCCCTTTGCTTTTGTCTCCAGAATAAAGAGGGAATCTTCATAATGGATTTGCCTGACCATAGGTAATATGGACGTGGTATGCTTGATCTTTGTCGGGGTATAGAACAACAATCCAGAGATAATTTGGACGTGAACTATTTTCTAGACCGTCGGGATAATCGTAGAATTGATACGAGAAGAACGACTACTCAGAGGCAATGTGGACATGGTAGTTGTCACGCCCCGCTCCCGTAGAAGCGATCGTCCTCACTAAGGCATGATGCCGTATGAGCCTAGATTGCGCTCGTACAAGGTGGGTTCCATAACGGCCGATTACAGCGGCTGCGACGGGGTCGTCGCATAGAAGTCCCAAGCAGACACATTGAACAATAGCAGCGAAAATTTGAAGCAGAACACAAGTCATTGCAAAATACTCTTTATTGATATTGAAACAAAGATTACAAGGGGCGCAAGGCCAAGATTACAATAACTCAAGCTCACTCTTCTCACATTAGAAGTCACTCAGCTCACTCTTTCATCTCTCAGTACAAGTCTTGAGCCAGCGGATGCTTCGGATAGGCAATGTCTATATATTATGTCCCGTATAAGTCTTGACTCCACACGACCGCATGCTTCGAATCGCCAAGGAACTCCGTGCCTCGATGCATCTAAGTGAGCTCCGTGCCACGAGCTTCTACCTGTCCCTGCACATAAATACTGTGTGGGTGTCAGTACTCAACTGTATTGGTGTTGTGAGCTCCTCGCCCACCCAAACAAAACCAACACGTTTATTTACTTTGTGCAACATAACCCCTTTTACGATTGTCTTTCTACTCTTGCCTTAGGATCAGTTTTAGGACATGGACTCTCGGCCTATTTTGTGTCTCTGGACCATCCGTGCCTAACAAGTAGCAACTTACGTATACTTTGCCTCTAAACCCTTCTCGTGTTAACAATGTCAACTTATCAAGTCGTGTTTGCCATTCGGCCAATACTCATGATGCAACTACATGATAGTATCCAATTTCCATGTGCATGCTACAAGTCTATATTGAGGCCGTGCCTCGCAACTCAGTATGACTTAGCCATATCGCCGTCTCGCGGCCCTTGCTGCTTCAATCACCAACTAATCCAAATCATGACTTGTGAACTTTGTGTCACTCAACCAACTTTGCCTTGCGGTGCTTCCTAACTTAAACTCGACATGACTCAAACCCAATATATGCAACTCTATGCCAACAACTTAAGACTCGACGCCACATCTCGGGCCGAAGCACGGTGTCTACATTGAAGCCAAATCTTAGGCCCAAACATTGTCTTCTAAAATATACACACATTCAACTCGACACATTCCAAAGGCTTACACGCGGATAGCCGCTATATGCCGACTCATCTATATGAAAGGTCACTAGCACCACAAGCTATCCTGGACTTATAGCTTTGTTATTTGGTGACCCTTTCAGCTCAAGTAGCGAGCCCCGCTGAAAGTTTTCGAATAACTTGAGCGGTACTCCCAGCTCGACTATACCGTGTTTTCTCCTAGGCCGAAACGGTCCCATGGCCCCAGGTTGCCGCTCGAAGAAACAATCACCCTTGTCGACAAGTTGTCCAATCACCATGCAAGACTCGACTCGAACTGACGTCTCACACAGTCATTGTTCTTCTAATGCTACCACCTCTCTCAGGGCCAAATTCAATACTTCTCACATCTGAGACCGCCTCGACGACCCATGGTCGCGAGCATTCTTCCTTCTTGCCCTATCATTTCATTCGACTCCGAAAAGTCTATTTGACATATATAATATAAATACACACATATATAATATTTCTATATATACATACAATTTACACACACATTCACATATACACTCGTATATATATATATATATATATATATATATATATATATATATATATATATATATATATATATATATATATATATATATATATATATATATATATATACTCATACTCATACTCACATATACATCTATACAAAATATATATATTCATATATAAGCACACATGTACATATATACAAAATAATATATTTTATATATACATACACATACACTTATGTATATATACGTATACGTACACACATATATTATATACATACATATATATACATATTTATATACATATTTATATACATATTCACATATACACATATATATATTCACATATACATTTATATATCCAATTATTTACTCTACATATATATATATACACTAATATATATATAATTTAGATAAATTACATAGAGTCGAAAATATTTGTTAAAGGAAATTATTTACTAAAATATCAATAAACATTATTTAATATCAAGAACTCATAATATATATATTTAACAACAATTTGGGAAAAACGACTACTAGGTTACTGAATTAAAATACTACCACCCAAAGCATGTCTACACGGTCGTCTTGGGATGCCCTACATGACTACCTGGGCTTGGGCTTGGTTTAGGTCCAGCCTGGCTAATTTGGTTCAAACGGGTCATTCAACGTCAAATAATATAATAATAATAATAAATAATTAACTATTTATAATAGTCATGTCATAACTTGGCCTGGTTTTCCTAGTTAGGACATCCCTATGGCTAGGTTCCCCCGGGCATGACTAGTACACTAGTCAAGACACACTGCTACATCTCCCGTGCCACAAATCCTAGTCGTCTAGTACTTCAAAACTCAACTATGGCTAAAGTCATATACCGTAATAATAACTAAATAATAATTCTAAAATTCTAAAAATCATAATTTAAATCAAATGAATAATAATAAAAAAATAATTCAAGATTTCCGGGAAGGGGAGCTACAAATCTACCCACCTTAAAAATAATTTCGTCCTCGAAATTCTAATTCCTAATTATTCCTTAAAAATTCAAAAGGAAGTCTACTATTATCTAAATCTCTTTAAATTTAATTTCTAAAAATATTTTATGGCCTTCTCTAGTCATTTGGTATTTACGAAATCTCGAGTACTTCTACCCACCTTTGGTCACACTACTCCCTTGAAACATAGGTCGCTAAAATCTTATAATCTTCTAACAAGTGGCTAATAATTCTACCAAAAATATCTAGAATATAAGGTACCTATAATCCCTCATATATATAAACAACCAATATTCAATAGTCAAGCAATATATACTATAATTTAAGGATTTCTAATGAATTCTAGATAGCACGATCATTCGTCACCTCGAAATAGGAAGCGACGAGAATCAATGGTACGGAAAGCAAGGAAGTATAATCGAGAGCAAATATGGAGTTTTCAAGGACGTAGAGAATTTCTAGAAGAATTTTCAAGGCAGTGTGGATTAAGATTTCTAAGGGTTTAGTCAGTTGCGCAGGCTCGTACCAGTACAGTTACGTAACCGGTACGATATGCTCTGACCTGCATGGGCCACCACAAAAACTTGTCACGACCCGTACCCGGTTTTCGGACGCGAGCTCGTGAGCAAGCCAGCTACGTATCGAGCGGACTCCAGCCCGACTCGAGTATGTATAAGCTGTCAAGGTCATGGTATCATATCTAATCTAACTATATCTCAATCCACATGAATCATATAAAGCAAGAATGAACAAGTATGGGTCATGGTCTGCAGCCCATTAGCATATTGTTCGATTAGACTCCAAGAATGATATGAGTCTATAAATAAGCAGAGTATAACATGGTACTGAATATAAAGCACGAAAAGATAATAAAGAAATGTCACAAGCAAATACCTGTATCAAACATCGCAATCCTCTACCCTGCTCTGCTAACTAACTCCATGTTGTCGCTAAACCTGAAGAGATCATCAGGTCCTCAGAGTACTAGCAAGATACATAAAACATGCCACTATGACAGTAAATAATATGCATAAAGGGAATGACAGAAATATGACACTCTACTTCTAAACAAATACATGATAACGCAACATCAAGGACAATGTTCAACACTTGGGCTAATAGACAGAGTACCATGACAATCGTAGCTCATCCGAAACTAACGACCAACAGAATAATCACAATCGCATCTCCTTCGAGAATAATGACCAACAGAATATCACAACCGTAGCACGAAACTAACGACCAACAGAATAATCAATACAACCGAAGCTCATCTGAACAACCGGCCAACAGAAACTATCATATAGCCCGCATGCCTAGTAACTGTCCTCTATGTCACAAGGAACTATACAGGTGTCTAGTCAAGTCGAATCAAGTCAAGTGCAACTAACAGGTCAAGACATGTCAAGTGAATGTGACTCAGGACAAGACAACACTACCAGGACCTATACATGGAGTAACAGTGATATACAGAAGGAAAGAAATAACGTATGTGCACATAAAGTGAGAAAAATAGTAATGGCACGAACAAGAGAAGCAAGAACCAAATATAACAGAAAAGAAACAACAATATAGAAAATGCATAAAATATTGTATAGTGGGCAAGGTATACTTGCCTGGTGGCAGCGCGAAGAACCAATAAGATACTGTCAACTGGTACGCCATAAAGTCAAAATCTCCAATTGTCTCCGAAAGCTGAAACGAATATTGCCAACATTCTCAGAATAGTCAAATTAGCTAGGATTGCCTGTCCTTAAGTCTAATTCTGGACACAGGGGCAAAACGGTAATTTTGATCAAAAATGGTGTCCGTCGTTGGACCCGCTTTGTACCGAAAAGCGTGTCAGGGTCAATGGTCTCTAAAGTCGTCAAACTATATGTCTACGGATTCGGTTTTCTGATACGAATCCAACCGTATGTCCAAAGTTGGATTCCGGCGAGCCATGCACAAAATCGCCCGTTGAGTGGGACCGTGGGGCCTGCAAAACGACGTTCCGATTCCACTGCCTCAGAATCGGACCAAACTTGGCATACAGGACCAGAAAAACGATACGGTCCTGATGGCGCAAGTTTCGTCTCGATCTGACGAGCGCGCACGAAGTAATTGAGAAACTTGCACAGAGGTCGATACGGTAAATTTCGACGGATACGCATCAAATTCGTCGCGCACACGCGACCAATTTGAATTCCATCAAAGCCCACACGAACACGAAGCCGTTACGCAGCTTTCGATGCTTTCGATTCGCGACCATGTCGCCCGGAATAGCGGGACGCACGTGGTATCAGAGTGATTTTTATTGATTTTACAGTTTTAAAAACATGTTTTTCTAGAACATTGGATTCGAATTAAAATGCGTATGGTGCATGGAAAATTAAACTGCAAAAAGGGACTCTGAGAGCTATATGTGGTTTACATGTACTGTCAAGAAGTTTTCGAATATTTCAAATAGGTTGATTAGGAATCGTCTCCAAATATGGGAGTTTGGACTGATACAAGTGTCCTGTTTTTACAGGTTTTTCGTCAACTTTCACTCGATTCCTCTCGAGCCTCTGATCACTAGAAATTAAACTATTTAATAGGGATTAAAGTGGGTTATAACATGATCCTACCAGAGAAAGCGGTTCAACGATTAATCGACCGTGCGCGGAGAAAACTATCTGCGAAAGTTCCCTCGTCGACTTCACTGCTGCTGCGGTCGTTCTGTTTATTGCGCACGTGCGGGTGGTTTCATGTGCCTGGCCGGCCGACTCCGGCCTGGGGCGACGGCGCACGGCCGCTGGTGGGTCGCCCATGTGTGTGGAGGGTGACGGCGTGGCGGCGGCACGGGTTTGGCTAGGGTTTAGTCGAGGAATCCTCCGCTCTCTGTTTCGTTTATATATACATGTTGATATATAAATGTCGGGTTCTCAGTTCACGTAGGTTTGGGTCTGCTGGAGATTACACCGAGTGGGCTTGCTCTGTGGGGCTCAGGTCTGTGGCCCACTAGGTCGGCTGGGCTGGATTTCTGCGTGTGTTATTTTTGTTGGGCTCGGGGCTGCAGCTGCTTAGTTATTGTTAAGGCTCAGTTTGTGTGACTTAATTGTTACTGCTGCTGGTTTTGATAGGGGTCGGGCTAGTTTGGGCTGAGGGATGGGGGAAGCCTGTGGGCTCACTGTGGGAGGCTCCATCCCAGCTCGGGCTGCTTTGTAATAATTAAAGATACATGTTGGAGTATAACAATCGATCCTCCAATATCATGGAACTTGTTTGGATGTTTAATATAGCAGCAACTACTTCATTTGGAAATAATGAATTGATGAGTTCATAGTTCCATATATCTGTTCTAGGCCTGAACCAATCTCCTATTTAGTACATGTATTTATATATAAGAAATTCCTATATATCCATATACTTATATATATGTATATATATATTTCCACACATATACCTATATATTATATTTATATGTATTCATACAAATATACACATAGGTAATATATTTATATACATATAAATACACACATAGGTAATATATTTATTTATTCATATAAATACACACATATATAATATTTCTATATGTACATACAATTTACACACACATTTACATATACACTCGTATATATACACTCGTATATATATATATATATATATATATATATATATATATATATATATATATAAAATATATATATATATATATATATATATATATATATATATATATATATATATATATATATATATATATATATATATATATATTATATATATATATATACATATAAATACACACATAGGTAATATATTTATTTATTCATATAAATACACACATATATAATATTTCTATATGTACATACAATTTACACACACATTCACATATACACTCGTGTATATATATATATATATATATATATATATATATATATATATATATATATATATATATATATATATATATATATATATATATACTCATACTCACATATACATCTATACAAAATATATATATTCATATATAAGCACACATGTACATATATACAAAATAATATATTTTATATATACATACACATACACTTATGTATATATATATATATATATATATATATATATATATATATATATACGTATACGTACACACATATATTATATACATACATATATATACATATTTATATACATATTCACATATACACATATATATTCACATATACATTTATATATCCAATTATTTACTCTATATATATATATATATATATATATATATATATATATATATATATATATATATATATATATATATATATATACACTAATATATATATAATTTAGATAAATTACATAGAGTCGAAAATATTTGTTAAAGGAAATTATTTACTAAAATATCAATAAACATTATTTAATATCAAGAACTCATAATATATATATTTAACTACAATTTGGGAAAAACATCTACTAGGTTACTGAATTAAAATACTACCACCCAAAGCATGTCTACACGGTCGTCTTGGGATGCCCTACATGACTACCTGGGCTTGGCCTTGGTTTGGGTCCAGCCTGGCCAATTTGGTTCAAACGGGTCACTCAACGTCAAATAATATAATAATAATAAATAATTAACTATTTATAATAGTCATGTCACAACTTGGCCTGGTTTTCCTAGTTAGGACATCCCTATGGCTAGGTTTCCCCGGGCATGACTAGTACATTAGTCAAGGCACACTGCTACATCTCCCGTGCCATATATCCTAGTCGTCTGGTACTTCAAAACTCAACTATGGCTAAAGTCATATACCGTAATAATAACTAAATAATAATTCTAAAATTCTAAAAATCACAATTTAAATCAAATGAATAATAATAAAAAAATAATTCAAGATTTTCGGAAAGGGGAGCTACATTACTTATCGACTTATCACTTTACTCAACATTCAAGGACTCTCGCACACACTACTCCTGTGCATTCCCTAAATCCGAGCTACGCTCGCACTACCGTCAATCTTTTCCTTGAAACACGATTTCAAAATCTTCGACACTTTTACATTCATCTAGTCTCACTTGATTCGATGCATCACTTAGTTGGATCATGCACATATTACAAGCGTCTCTAGAATACATGTATTTCAGCCAAGCCTCGTGATAGAGAATCTGCTATCACCGCTCGAGTCGGATCGTACACATAATCAGGCGTCCCTGATATACATGCATGTCAACCGAGCCTCATGAGCGGTGCCTCCATAATTCCTATCTTTTTGCGCCGGGACGTCCGCCTAACCGCTAGGCTATGTCTTTAGGCTAAGGTCATCCGTAAGTATTGGAATCATAGTTCTCAAACAACAATATCAACACTGACCCCATCCTAAGGTCAAACCAAATTGATAGTATGGGATTTTCTACCCAAGCTCGCATCACTCCGATTTCTAAACTTCGAGCATAGATTTCCTACACACATTCCAACATTCGTCGCATGGGATCTAAGTCATTCAGCAAAGCCGTCCTATCGTAAGTTCACTCAACCAGATCTTCGACACATCAATATCGCTCAACCAACAAGCCATTTTGAATGGTCTATCACTTCGAATACGTTCAACATAATCCACCTATCAATCCTTCTCAAGTCAAGCACGGTACAACACAATTTGTTGCTAAGCCATAATTCACATTTCATATTTCCTAAGTCGTTCATCATAATTCACGTATCCGACCATAAGGTCGTCTAGCTTAACAATATGTTGTGCCCCGATCTCACGCAAGTCAGATTATCCATGGTGGACATGAATCACCATGCACACTCCCGCAGAATAATCATCATCATCGGGACGTAACTCTTGTTTTGTGTCTAGAATAATTCTTTCTCGATACGTAGATTGGATCTATTCAATCCTCAAGTTTACTCAATCATCAATCGCAAGTCCAAACATCCTCGAATTTTCCTTCGCATCAAACCAACAAGTCGAAGCAATCCAAATTACCACGTTCCGATTTTTTAGGTTCGATCGTTCCCGCGACATGAATCACCGTATCAGCGCTCACGTGGAACGATCGTCCCAAATCTAATGTGACGCATGTGCGAGGCTGGAGTTGTGCTCGCATGAGACAAGAATGTCAACGTTGTTGTTATCGTCGAGGCAATCCAAACATTTTCTTTTCATCCAAGCCAAGATCTCAGTTCGATAGTCTGTCCATCATTCGTTTAACTAGAAAATCCTCGAGCCAAGTCTATCTTTTCCTTGACACATTTCAAAATCCCGAGTATAGCATCCATCGGAACAATGACATTTTACACGATCATCATTCATCGAATTAGAGTACCTCCGAGTTATCGCACATCGATCTTTGATACGCCTCAATACCATCGACGATGTACGTAACCTGACGATCTTCCTTTGCAATGAACTCCGAGTCGTGCAACCGATGCTATTGTCTGAATCGAATATAACACCATTCCAATCGACCAAATCCTCAAACTATCACTCGAATCAAAATCGACTTCTTCAAATTTCCGTTCGAACCATTTCTCGAATTTCTGTCCGGACGATTCCTTAAATTTCAAGCACGCTCATCTATATCGCACCGACGTTATCGTCGCTCGATAGTACCCCTACCCATAGTCATTCTACTTACTCAATCGATTCCAACTCATTGTCATCCGACATAATTCGAATCCCGTACTCGACATTTCTTAGGTCGATGCAACTTTGGTGTATATGTCCAGTCCGACTTAGCCAATCGTGCTGCGTGAAGCATCTTTTTGTTTTTTTTTCAAAAACTGTTCTCCTACTTTTTAAAATTATTTAAACTTATTGTATGGACATCCTATGGGATATTTGAGAGAGAACGCACCAACGATATCAACTTGTCGAAGCAACAGAGTTAAAGAATTCAATCGTTAGTCCAAGGACGTAAAGTCGTGCTCTGATACTATTATGTCACATCCCGCTCCCATAGGAGCGATCATCCTCGCTAAGGCGTGATGCCGCACGAGCTTAGATTTTGCCGGGTTCCATAAAGGTCGATTATATTGACTGCGATGGTGTCGTCGCACAGAAGTTCCAAGCAGAGACATTGAACAATAGTAGCAGAAATTTGGAGCATAACACAAGTCATTGCAAAATACTCTTTATTGATATTGAAACAAATATTACAAGGGGCGCAAGGCCATGATTACAATCACACAAGCTCACTCTTCTCATATTACAAGTCACTCAGCTCTCTCTCTCTCAGTACAAATCATGAGCCAGCGGATGCTTCGGATAGGCGATGTCCATACATTATGTCCCGTATAAGTCTTGACTCCACGCGGCCGCACGTTTTGAATCGCCAAGGAACTTCGTGCCTTGACGTATCCAAGCGAGCTCCGCGACATATGCTTCTACCTATCCCGGCACATAAACACTGTGTAGGTGTCAGTACTCAACTATACTGGTGGTGTGAGCTCCTCGTCCACCCATACAAAACCAACACGTTCATTTACTTTGTGCAACAAAACCCTTTTACGATTGTCTTAGGATTAGTTTTAGGACATGGACTCTCGGCCTATTTTGTGTCTCTGGACCATCCCGTGCCTTGCAACTAGCAACTTACTTATACTTATTGGAACTGGGGATTCCCAGGACCCTTTCTTTGGTGTGTGTATTGATCGATAAAAAGTTAAACAGATCAAATACGTGTTCTAACCCTTCATAGGCAGAAACTAGGGTTCACGAATTATACCTGCGGCGGAAAGGAGACAAGTAATTTCTGGCAATCTCGAGCAGACGACCCCAAGATCTTCTGCACATATTCCTTCCTCGAGTTGGACGTCGTGTGGGCGACGATCTACCAACCTTTTCTTCTCCTTGGCAGCACTCTCTTTCTCTCCTTACGTGAATCACGAATTTAGAGAAAATTTCAGATTTCTAATCTTTTTTCTGGCGGCCAGAGAATAGAGGATATATATAGGCTAGCTACGGCAGGGACCATGAGGAGAAATTAGGGTTAGGCCTCCTAACGGATCTGGATATCCCGTGTTCAGCCCGAACACACAATACAGGCCCATTAACAATAGCTCGGTCCACTAATGAGCTATTGTTGCACTACCTCCCTAATCCCAAATTATGTTTGTGGGCTCCTTTTATTATATGCTCGTTTGGCTCCCCATGTTAAGATATCGTATGTCCGTCGATCAAATTAAGTTACTAACAACTATATTGATTCGATATCTTTTATCCTTAAGTAGTACCGCTCAACTTTATTTGTCATGTCGGATATAATTTACCTACAGGGTTTACATGACAATCCTTATGAGCTCCTTAAGAGGACATCATCAACCCGATGTATCGGGACATGGATTCCATTTATAATCAACAGCCCATCATACATACAATGTTATTACCAAATTCATAGAGGTTGTTGATCCATAATGAATCTCACTCTTTTATGAGTCAAAGTAATGCACATTGCATATACATGTCCGTTATTATATCCGGATTAAGAGTACAAGCATCCATAATAACAGAGGTGTTTGTTCTCTTATGTTGTCAGTACAAAGAGAACAACCTCAAGTGGTCATGTTCAATACACACAAAGTGTACTAGTGTAAACCTATAGTCAAGATAGGCTAATACCAGATTACACTACAACCTTTCCAATAGATTGTCCAAGTCCATCTAGGTTGTGAACTATTTATATACTCCATAGGAAACTGATAATATGATCTTCTGTGTGACACCACACACCATATTATCTACAATATAGAATATCAGACATTTGCATTAACACTTGCAACAAATACAATATGCAAATATTTGCCCATATGATTCTCATTCAAAATTTAAAGAAATAAGGTTACTACAAAAGTGATGCTTTTAGTATATAACCCTAACAATCTCCCACTTATACTCAAAATATTGCTTTTCAGTATATTGTTACAAATCTCCCACTTATACTTAAAGCTATGCTGCTACACATCTGACTCCCATTCCCTGAACATGACTGTCAAAAGCCTTAGCTGGTAAGCTCTTTGTAAAGGGATCAGCTAGGTTGTCGGCTGATGCTATCTTGATCACAGCTACTTTTTCTTTCTTTATAAAATCTCGTATCAGGTGGTACTTGCGCTCAATGTGTTTGCCTGTCTTATGGGCTCGTGGTTCCTTCGAGTTTGCAACTGTACCACTATTATCACAATAAAGTGTAATAGACTTAGGCAAACTAGGTGCCACATCCAAGTCCAATAGAAAGTTTCTGAGCCAAACCGCTTCTTTGGCTGCCTCAGAGGCTGCCACATACTCAGCTTCCATAGTGGAATCAGTAATACATTTTTGCTTGATACTCCTCCACACAATGGCTCCACCTCCCAAAGTAAACACATAACCTGAGGTAGATTTCCTGGAATCCCTATCTGACTGAAAATCTGAGTCTGTATACCCCAAGAGAACTAAACTATCTGCCTGGTAAACTAGCATATACTCTTTAGTCCTTTTCAGGTACTTCAAAATATGCTTTACGGCAGTCCAGTGCTCTTGTCCTGGGTTAGACTGATATCTGCTGACCATGTCTATGGCAAAGCAGATGTCTGGTCTCGTACATAGCATTGCATATATTAAGCTTCTACTGCTGAAGCATAAGGAACTGCCTTCATGTTCTCTATCTCTTTAGGTGTCCTCGGACACTGCTCCTTTGATAGAGCAATTCCATGTCTAAAAGGTAAGAAACCTTTCTTAGAATTTTGCATACTAAAACGAGTTAGTACAGTATCGATATAGGAAGCTTGGGATAAGCCCAACATCCTTTTCTTGCGATCTCGTAGAACTTTGATCCCAAGGATGTGACCTACTTCTCCTAAGTCCTTCATATCAAACTGTTTGGATAACCATACCCTTACATCAAATAATACCTTAATATTGTTTCCAATGAGCAAGATGTCATCCACATAAAGTACTAGGAACACCACCACGTTTCCGTCACACTTTCTGTATACACATGATTCATCCTGACATTGATCAAATCCATAGGATTTTATCACCTGATCAAAACAGATGTTCCAAGATCTGGAAGCTTGCTTAAGTCCATAAATGGACTTTTTGAGATTACAAACAAGATGCTCCTGGCCCTTTTCAATGAACCCGTCTGGTTGCTTCATATAGATGTCTTCCTCAAGACTTCTATTAAGGAAAGCTGTCTTGACATCCATTTTCCAAATCTCATAATCGAGATGAGCTGCAATAGATAAAAGAATCCGAATAGACTTAAGCATGGCTACAGGAGAAAAGGTTTCCTTATAATCGATACCCTCTCTTTGAGTAAAACCTTTTGCTACAAGCCGAGCTTTAAAGGTTTCAACCTTACCATCTGATCCTCTTTTTCTCTTATAGACCCACTTACATTTAATGGCTTTTACACCAACGGGTGGTTCTACAAGCTCCCAGACCTGATTAGAATCCATAGATTCTATTTCAGATATCATTGCTTTTTGCCAAGACTCTGCATCTTTATCTTGGAGTGCTTCATTGTAGGTACAGGGATTATAATCTTGTTCCTCAGGGACGAAGTCTGACGACTCTTCCAAGAACATATATCTATCAGGTTGTATCACAACCCTCCCACTACGACGAGGCACTATCGGTTGTGGTGTAACATTTGTGACACGTTGTGCAGTTATTTGTGGTTCATCCTCTTGTACTGTTGGTACTGAAGTACTTGGTGTCTCACGTCTCAGTTCTTCTAGAACAACTCTACTTGTGGGTTTATGGTTCATCACATAGTCTTCTTCTAAGAATCGGGCATTGGTGCTAACAATGACCTTCTGATCCTTAGGACTATAAAATAAACCTTCTTTCGTTCCTCTTGGATAGCCTACAAACAAGCGTACTTCTGTATGAGATTCCAACTTATCTGCTTTTCCATTCAGCACATGTGCTGGACTACCCCAAATGCGAACATGTTTCAGACTAGGCTTACGCCCAATCCACAGCTCTGTGGGAGTAAGAGGTACTGACTTAGAAGGAACCAAGTTCAAAATATAAGCTGCAGTCTCTAAGGCATATCCCCAAAACGAATCTGGCAAATCCAAATAACTCATCATTGATCTAACAATCTCCATAAGAGTTCTATTCCTTCTTTCGGCTATACCATTCTATTGGGGCGTTCTAGGTGCAGTCAATTGGGATACAATCCCAGCCTCTGATAAATAATCCCTAAACTCTCCAAAGAGGTACTCGCCACCACAATCTGATCGTAATGACTTGATACATTTTTCATGACATTTTTCCGTTTCAGCCTTGTACTCTTTGAATTTCTCAAAGTAGTCAGACTTACGGAGCATCAAATAAATGTATCCATACCTTGAATAATCGTCAATAAATGTGACAAAATATTCAAAGCCACCTCTAGCTTGGATAGTCATGGGTCCACACAAATCAGAATGAACCAATTCCAACACATCTTTGGCCCTATACCCCTTTGTCGTAAAAGGCCTTTTGGTCATTTTACCTTCCAAGCAGGATTCACAGACTGGTAGTGCCTCCACTTCCAATGAACTCAAAGGTCCATCTTCAACCAGTCTTTGAATCCTTCTTAGGTTAATATGCCCCAATCGTAAGTGCCAAAGATATGTTTGGTTTATACAAGAAGGTTCTTTTCTCTTATTTAAGTTAGATGACATATTATTCATTTCCATAAGTTGCATTGTGGGCAAAATAGGATTAATGACATACAAATTATCAACCAATGCACCAGAACAGATAAAATGTTTATTCTTAATAATAACAATATTGTCATTAAAATAAACTGAATATCCATCCTTAACTAACATAGAAACAGAAACTAAATTCCTTCTAAGTGAAGGTGCATAAAGACAATCTCTCAATGTTAAAGACTTATTTCTACCAAAAGATAAAGTAACATCTCCTAATGCAACGACCGATACTTTTGTAGCATCACCCATGAACAAGCATATCTCTCCATCACTGAGCCGTCTGGTTTCCTGGAACCCCTGCAATGTATTGCAGACATGATTAGTGGCTCCTGTATCTACACACCAGGTGCCGGTAGATAACACCGCTAAACATGTTTCAACTACTAGTAAATGAGATATACCTTCTTTGTTCCCTTGTTTGAGAAGTGGACAATCAGTCTTCCAATGTCCTGACCCTTTGTACTTGAAATATTTGCCTTTCGGCTTTTTCACCGCGCCTTGAGGTCCCATGCCCTTCTTTGCTGAGTTTGCCTGTTTTTGAATGTTATTCTTCTTCTTACCGCCTTTTGGCTTAGAAGTAGAAGCATTTTCAGAAACAAAAATATGATCACTCTGCCTAAAGAGAGATTCAGCATCCTGTAGCTCTTTTACAAGTTCTGCCAAACTATACAACCTTTTGTTCATGTTGTAATTAAGGCAGAAATTGTCAAAACTTTTAGGCAGAGTTTCAAGAATGATATCGACCTAGGTTTTCCCATCGATTTCAGCTCCAAGGATCTCCATCTCATTCAGATGACCCATCATCTTGAGAACATGATCCATTACTGGTGTGCCCTCAGCCATTTTTGTATTCATCAAACATTTCATAGCAAACTGCCTAGCTGCTCTACTCTGATGTCCGAAGAGTTCCTTGAGGTTATACATCATGTCATAAGCTGTGGCCATGGCCTGATGCTGATGTTGTAGTACATTTGACATAGATACCAGAATGTAACACCGCGCCATCTCATCTGCCTTTTTCCACTTCTTATATGCCTCTTTGACCTCTTCATCAGAGTTAGCATCAGGCTTAGGTGGGCATTCCTCAACAAGTACATATTTCTACTCCTCAGCAGTCAGAACAATGTCCAAATTACGTTTCCAGTCAATATAATTAGGTCCAGTAAGTTTGTTTTCTTTAAGAATCACCATAAGTGGACTGAAAGAACCCATTTTTGAAATCCTGAGAATCACATAAATAAAATTATGTAGGACAAAAAAACTTTTTGAATTAACTAAATATTGATTCCCTCAAAACAATAATAAGAAATTCACCAACACCTTGAACACCATGAATTTAGCATGCCACGATAGTGTGGACGTATACAAATTCAACTTTGTTCAAGTAGATTTTTCTTATTAATTTTACTATCATGTCAATCTAACTTTATGACAAATAAAATTAATATGCTGGTCTTGTTCTGGTCATACAAATAATAGCAGTGACTCCGATGGGGAGGATATCATTATTTGTATCTAAGTGTATACCATTACTTAATACTAAGTCCATTACCTTGTAGTGAGTTCCTTCAGATAGAGAAGTGAACACATACTAGGTAACTTTCTACAATTATCCCTAATGAAGTTTGTACTGGTGATCCATAATTATACTCATCCGATATGGAGGAAAGCACTAAAGCCAACACGCAAGTATAATTACATCACCTACAAACCAGTAATGGAGACCATAGGATTTATACTAAATAAAAATCCTCTCCCACTTAGTTATTTAACAATGAGGGTTTTTCTACTAGTTGATATTATGTCCATGTTGTCCATTATTAATGTAGGCTTGGTTTTTCAAAAAAAACAACCACACAATAATAAACATGCATAATTAGAAAAAGCAAAATAACAAAAATAAGAGAAAATATCCAACTATTATGGTCATCTTTGCTGCTCCGTCCTCAACTATCCGAATCCAAAATCTGGCGCTGCGCAGATCTATACGGGGTTCGACCTGCCCGGTCAGGTCGCGGGGTTCGGTGCAGCGCCCCGATTTTTTTTTAAGGTTTTGGCTGTCGATTCCTTCATCAAAAATCATCTGTCTGCCTCTGGATTGCTCAAAACCAGCATCTCGTCCGGCGTCAGAAACAGCCACCACCGCCATCACAATTGATCAAAAATAATTAAAATTACATAAATCCTATGTCTCCCGAAGGAGTTCACACATAATCTAGATTGAAAAATTAAATTAATAAGCACGATCAACCCTCGTAATTTTAATTACATCCACGGCAACAACAACATCCACGACATGTTCGTGGTTTAAACAACAATAAAAAAAACATGCATTGGACCATAATAGTTGGATCTAAGATGCCTGTAAAACCGAGTTAGAACAGATCTACATCTACCGACTATTACATAGCACAAGTTTTATTGGACAACATGGACGTATCAATCAATACGTAGATCCAAAGTGGCTCTGATACCAATTGATGGAACTGGGGATTCCTAGGACCCTTTCTTTGGTGTGCGTATTGATCGATAGAAAGTTAAACAAATCAAATACGTGTTCTAACCCTTCATAGGCGGAAACTAGGGTTCACGAATTATACCTGCGGCGGAAAAGAGACAAGTAATTCCTGGCAATCTCGAGCGGACGACCCCAAGATCTTCTGCACGTATTCCTTCCTCGAGTTGGACATCGTGTGGGCGACGATCTCCCAACCTTTTTTTCTCCTTGGCAGCACTCTCTTTCTCTCCTTACGTGAATCACGAATTTAGAGAAAATTTTAGATTTCTAATCTTTTTTCTGGTGGCCAGAGAATAGAGGATATATATAGGCTACGGCAGGGACCATGAGGAGAAATTAGGGTTAGGCCTCCTAACGGATCTGGATATCCCGTGCTCAGCCCGAACACACAATACAGGCCCATTAACAATAGCTCGGTCCACTAATGAGCTATTGTTGCACTACCTTCCTAATCCCAAATTATGTTTGTGGGCTCCTTTTATTATATGCTCGTTTGGCTCCCCATGTTAAGATATCGTATGTCCGTCGATCAAATTAAGTTACTGACAACTATATTGATTCGACATCTTTTATCCTTAAGTAGTACCGCTCAACTTTATTTGTCATGTCGGATATAATCCACCTGCAGGGTTTACATGACAATCCTTATGAGCTCCTTAAGAGGACATCATCAACCCGATGTATCGGGACATGGATTCCATTTATAATCAACAGCCCATCATACATACAATGTTATTACCCAATTCATAGAGGTTGTTGATCCATAATGAATCTCACTCTTTTATGAGTCAAAGTAATGCATATTGAATATACGTGTCCGTTATTATATCCGGATTAAGAGTACAAGCATCCATAATAACAGAGGTGTTTGTTCTCTTATGTAGTCAGTACAAAGAGAACAACCTCAAGTGGTCATGTTCAATACACACAAAGTGTACTAGTGTAAACCTATAGTCAAGATAGACTAATACCAGATTATACTACAACCTTTCCAATAGATTGTCCAAGTCCATCTAGGTTGTGAACTATTTATATACTCCATAGGAAACTGATAATATGATCTTCTGTGTGACACCACAAACCATATTATCTACAATATAGAATATCAGACATTTGCATTAACACTTGCAACAAATACAATATGCAAACATTTGTCCATATGATTCTCATTCAAAATTTAAGGAAATAAGGTTACTACAAAAGTGATGCTTTTAGTATATAACCCTAACAATACTTTGCCTCTAAACCCTTCTCGTGTTGACAACGTTAACTTATCAAGTCGTATTTGCCTTTCGGCCAATACACAAGACAACTACATGATAGTACCCAATTTCCATGTGACCATACTACAAGTCCATATTGAGGCCATGCCTCGCAACTCAGTATGATTTAACCATATCACCGCCTCGCGGCCCTTGCTGCTTCAATCACCAACGGACCCAAATCAAGACTTGTGAACTTTATGTCACTCAACTAACTTGCCTTACGGCACTTCCCGACTTAAACTCGACATGACTCAAACCCAACATATGCAACTCTATGCCAATAACTTAAGACTCGACGCCACATCTCGTGCCGAAGCACGGTGTCTATGTTGCAGCCAAATCTTAGGCCCAAATATTGTCTTCCAAAACGTACACATATTCAACTCGACACATTCTAAAGGCTTACACGCGGATAGCCGCTATATGCCGACTCATCTATATGAAAGGTCACTAGCACCACAAGCTATCCTGGACTTATAACTTTGTTATTCGGTGACCCTTTCCGTGCAAGTAGCGAGCCCTGCTGAAAGTTTTCGAATAACCTGAGCGGTACTCCCAGCTCGGCTATACCATGTTTCTTCCTAGGCTGAAACGGTCCCGTGGCCCCGGGTTGTCGCTCAAAGAAACAATCGTCCTTGTCGACAAGTTGTCCAATGACCATACAAGACTCGACTCGAACTGACGTCTCACACAGTCATTGTTCTTCTAATGTTACCATCTTTCTCAGGGCCAAATTTAATACTTCTCACATCTGAGACCGCCTCGACGACCCATGGTCGCGAGCATTCTTTCTTCTTGTCTTATCATTTCATTCGACTCAGGAACGACTATTTGAAAGCCCTCCTTCCAACTCAATTTAATCAACAATGGTCCGTGCCTTAAAAATACTAAGTCTGTGACATCGTGCCTTAAACCAACTTGAACTCTATGCGACACTACCGTCCAAGACATACTTTATATGACGAGCCTTGAGACCGTAAGACTATGTGGTTATACCCAGCCGTAGAACTCGTAGGACCGTGCTTGCTACTACTCTGATAGCCTAACATAACTTGCCTAACTTAATCGTGCAACAACTTGACGAGCAAAGACTGCGTCAAGCCTTGTATCGTGGGAACGTGCCATGCACGCGATCGACTTTGAATAACCAAGCTATTTGGGTGCCTAAACTTATGCCATAAGCCGTACAATGCACCTTTAATCCGTGGGGTGAGCAAAGGCTATGCCGAGCCTTACATCGTGGAAGCGTGTATGCTTTATCGAGCATTTACGTGAGCGACGCCTATGACTTAGGCTAATTCACAACTTTTGCACCGAAGACCAACTTTTCTTCTCCCAAGCCACGGGATGAAGGACTGAGTGTCATTTTCAAAGCACGCCGTGCACCAACTCTAAGCTGACCATTGGACCTTTCCATATTCTAACTCGATTCGACCCGACTTGGGATTATTCCCTTAGTTATGTGGATTCGTCTCTTTTATTATCAAGCCTACTTGTGCATTTAAAAACTTTTATTTTATTAGTGTGAAGGTCAAGCTGAGGCAAGTTACCGAAGCCACCCATCTGAGCGAGGGGTCGCCTCGATCGAGCGGGCCTTCGAGTCGTCGTTGTATGGCTAAGTCCAAACTCTGTTGGCATTTCGATTCCTCCGATTGACTGAGCGAAATAGGGCACTACAGGAGTCGCATCTTCCAGGCGTAGAGGAGCAATCCAGAGGTAATGTGGACGTAAATTGCTTCATCTACTTGAGAGAATATATAGAAGGGAGAGCGAGAGATCAACTTACCAGAACTCATGGGCATCCTTTTCAGGGGATGTAGATGCCTATGCTTGTTCTGTCTTCAGACGTAATACTTCTTTAGGAACTTTTCGTTGATAGGCATCATTAGTAAGTCCCCATTAGGCTTAGCTACCCGATAAGTACCATTGGAGTACATCGTTTCTATGACGAACGGTCCTTTCTACTTGGGCTCGAACTTTTCAGCCGTCTTGTGGATCGTCACTATTTATCTCCGTACTGCCAAGATGAGGTCGTCTACCTGATAGAATCTTTTGCAAACCTTTTTGTTAAAGGCCCCAGAGATGCGAGCTTGATAAATCTTAATCATTTGCTGCACGAGCAAGCGCTTTTCATCCAACGCTTCTAACTCTTGTAACCGCCTGCGCTGATTGTCTTCGACGGTTAACTGATTAGTGATGGCTACCCGTAAGGACGAGATTTGAATCTCCAAGGGAAGGACAGCCTCGCTCCCATAGACCAAAGAGAATGGTGTACTGCCTGTAGGTGTACGAACAATTGTATGGTAGGCCCATAGACATTCGCCTAACTTCTTATTCCAGATACGTTTGTTGGAGGAGATGACCTTTTTGAGGAGTTTGACAATAGTTTTGTTGAATGTCTCAGCCAATCCATTAGCTGTCAGGTTATAAGCTGTTGACACCATATTCTGAAATCGGCTTTTGTCTCAGAACCGGTAGAATGCATGGCTTACGAACTGAGGATCGTTATTGAGAATGATCCTTCTGGGAACTCTGAAGCGGTAAATGACGTGATGTTTGATGAAACTGATCACGTTGGAAGTCTTCACCTCTACCAATGGTACTACTTTCGCCCATTTGGAGAAATAATCCATAATGGCGAGGATGAATCGGTACCCTTCGGAGGATGGTAGACTGACTGGCCCCACGATATCCATTCCCCAGGCTTCGAATGGCCATGAGCCCAACGTGGGGTGTAAATATTTTGAAGGTTGATGGATAAAATCTGCATGGAATTGGCACGCCCGATATTTCTTTGCATAATCAATAGCATCTGCCATCATAGTAGGCCAATAATAGCCCATTCGGTACAGCTGGTCTTGTAGCAAGGGGCCCGACTGGTGGGCTCTGCAGGTTCCATCAGGCGCTTCTCTGAGTGCTTCTTGTGCCTCTGTACAAGACAAATAGCATAAGAGAAGTCTGTCGTATGAGCGACGATATAGCATTTTGGTGGCCGAATCATAGAAGAAACGGAGTGGGCACCTCCTGACAAAAGATGCTTCTCTTGGGTCTTCAGGCAGAATCCCATAGACTGTATAGTCTATAAATGGGAACCATGCCTTCATCCATTCCTATTTGTAACGAGTAGTTCTGACATGCGTGTAGGGCATTCTTTGGACAGACTAACTCTCGGCCTGTTACTGAATGGTATGATGAGATCCAACGCGGGCGACCAAAGAGGAGGCGAGACCGGCTAGTGCGTCAGCCTCCAGGTTCTGCAACTGTGGCACATATTCTATAAAGAATCCTGTGAAGGTGGAGATAATGTCGATTGTCGCCTGGTGGTAAGGGATCAAGTCCTCATGTCGAACCTCGTACTGACCTTGAACCTGACTGATGATCAATTTCGAGTCTCCATATGCCTCGATATAGTCAACCCCTAGCTGTTTGGCGAGCTGGAGTCCGATGATGAGGGCGTTATACTCTGTAGCATTGTTGGTGCATGACTCCATAGAGAATATGTACGATTGATAACTAGGTCGTTCGGAGTAACAAGGACGATCCCGACCCCTGCTACGATTTTACCCTTTGGCCCTACTTTTGAGGCTCCGTCAAAGAACATACGCCATACTGAGTTGTACAAAATTGCGTTGGAATCCAGTACTTTTTCGGAGATTTCTTCGTAGAGTTTTGAATTATCTGGCATCGGATGAGCCACCAGGAAATCTGCCAACGCTTGACCTTTGACTGCCTTCTACGGGACGAACACCATGTCGTAAGGATTCAAGAGGATTGCCCATGTGGCTAGTCGTGAATTCGGTGCCCCTGGCATGGTCATAAGGACTTTGAGAGGGTTGATCCTGGATACCACATGGATCGTCTGTCCGATTACATAATGTCGTATCTTTTGGATGTCGAAGAGAAGGGCGAGACATTCCTTCTCAACATGATTATACCGGTGCTCGGCTCCAACCATGGTCCTGCTGAGATAATATATTGCTTGTTCGTGGCCTTTTTTATTCTTTTGGGCTAATAAGGCACCAAAAGAATGATCCATGGCTCGGATGTACAGTAAGAAAGGCTTCCCCACGACTGGGGCTACCAGTACAGGAGGGCTGGTGAGGTACTTCTTGATGTCATCGAATGCACGCTGGCACTCTTCGGTCCATTCAAAAGTGACCCATTTCTTCATTAGTCTGGTAAAGGGTTAACATTTACCAGAGAGATTTGCTATGAACCTCCTTATATACGCCAGTCGCCCTTGCAAACCTCGAAGCTCTCGGAGGTTCTTTAGAGGTACCATGTCAAGAATTACTTTGGTCTTCTCTGGGTCGATATGAATTCCTTTTGCTGTGATGATGAAGCCTAAGAACTTACCACTGGAAACGTCCAGAAAGGACTTGGTTGGATTCATTTTTGGCTGATGTGTCCGTATTAGATCGAACACCGTCCGTAGATCATCTATGTGGTTGGATTTGTACTTGCTTCTGACGGCGATGTCGTTAACATAACACTCTACCATTTTCCGAAGATGCTTGCAGAATATGGTACTCATAGCCCTTTGATAGGTATCTCCTGCATTCTTTAATCCGAAAGGCATTACTGTATAGCAATACACCCCCTTAAGAGTCTGGAACGTCGTACGTTTTTCGTCTTCGGGGAGCATCTTGATTTGGTTGTAGCCGAAGAATCCATCCATAAAGGACATACGCTCAAAGCCACAGGTGTTGTTAATCATTACGTCGGTGATCGGAAGAGGAAACTCGTCTTTAGGATAAGCCGAATTGAGATCTCTGAAGTCTATATAAATTCGTATCTTTCCATTCTTCTTAGTGACAGGGACAACATTCGCAACCCAATCTGGGTGCTGTTTTTCGCAGATAA
Source organism: Iris pallida (assembly GCA_029216955.1). Lineage (NCBI taxonomy): Eukaryota > Viridiplantae > Streptophyta > Magnoliopsida > Asparagales > Iridaceae > Iris > Iris pallida. Next base: position 2,467,558 of record JANAVB010002198.1, read on the forward strand.
AGCCGCACTCGATGAGTTTGTCGACCTCCTCCTCAATAGCATTCATAATGTTGGGGCAGAATCGACGTTGTTGCAGCTTGACCGGTTTAACATGGGACAGGATATTGAGGCGGTACATGGCCACTTGCGGGTTTAGCCCTGGCATATCTTCGTAGCTCTATGTGAAGACATCGATATACTCACGGATGATTTATATCAGGGACTTCCTGTCATCTTCTGTTAGACTTTTGCTGATGAATATGGGCTTAGGTGAGGCCTCATCTCCTAATTCGACCTGGATGACTTCATCTTCCGTAGGGGGTTCGTGCTGCTCGAAATGCCACTCCTATTAGGATCCTAAGTGTTGTGCCCAGGATTCGTCTTCGAAGTACTCAAACACTTGGTCTTCATCCTCGGCTGGGGGGTTTAGAGAGACCATATTGGCGGATAGCGTTTCCCCAAAGCCCCGAACGGCTCTGTCATTAGAGTACAGGGTATCCTCTTGCTCGTAACCCGATATTGTTAGAAGATTGACCACTTCTACTGCTACATCGGGGACATGAATGACGTTACGTTGTGCCTCTGCGGTTGGACTACTCTCAGACTGGAGAGTAATCATGTTGGCCGTGACGGTCTTCTCATCGTAATCCAATGATATAACGTTGGCATTAATAAGGCATTGAATTTACTCCTTCAACACATAGCAGTCCTGTGTTGAGTGATGGACGTACTGGTGATAATGATAGTACTTGGGATGGTCCACCTTTTTAAATTTATCAGGATGCATGGGTGCCGGGATGGACAGTTTGTCACTCTTCGTAAGCATCTCGAAGAGCTCCAGCATATCCTCGTCATTGAAAGAGTAAGATTCCCTCGGCCTCTGTGCTTCTGCATACTTGGGGTTCACAGCTGCTGAACCTTTGGAGATGTTGACGGTCATGGCTTGCTTGCCTTTTTCATCTTTGGGGTTGTTGCTGTACGAGCGTCTCCCTTGTCTTCGGGCACAGGAAAGTGTAGACCCAGGAGCTGCGCGTCCTGGGCTTTCCTTTGTGCGGCATCCGCCTCTATAATGAAAGGCGTCCACTCCGTGCAGGGAGCATTATGCCATAATTTTATAGCGGGCAGCATGTTCTTGCGGCAGGAGTCCATGAGCATGGACTCGGGCATGTCGGATGGTAATCTGAGGGATGCCTGGCGGAAGCGCTCGATGTATGCATGGACATGCTCTTTCTCCTTCTAGACAATTTCCATGAGGGTCGATATGGTTATATCCATGCCTTCTTCATAGAACTGGTCCACGAACCGAGTCTTCAGGTCTTCAAATGACGAGATGCAGTCATCCAGAAGACTGCAGAACTACTCATAGGCTACCCCATGCAGGGCTCCTATGAATATGTTGGATAGGAGGGCGTCATCCTTCAGCAAGTACCCCGTTACTGAGGAAAATTACCTCAAGTATTGTCGGGGAGACCCCTTCCCTTCATAAGGTATAAGCGTCTGCGGATTGTATTTGGGAGGATAGACGACGTTGTCCCACTCGGCAGGGTATGGCTGCCGGATCCCCATCTTCCGGAGCGTTGCTTGCTTTTCTTTAGCAACATGACGAGCATACAGCTCCTTGATGGCCTGCTATATCTCGACCGACATTACAGAGGCTGTAGTCGATGGAGTAGATGATGATGGTCCTGCTTGATTGGCATTAGGCAACCTGCTGGATTCATCATTGGTTGGCGAATCGTGCACATGTGTAGAGGCAACGGGAGCTATGCTACTCTTGAGGTTGATTATGACCGAGGACAGGGTCTTCATGGTGTCCGTCAGCGTATCTAACTTCGTCTCGAGGACTTCGATACATCTGAGAGCTTCGTTGTTGTCTTCCTCATTGCCGTCGGCCATGAAGATAGACCAATTGTGAGGGTGACTCGAGGGAGCCGTAGATCCTTCATTTTCTGGCTCAGACGCCTGAGTCTCGCTGTCCATAGGATATACCATAAGATTATGATCTTCTTCGGACTAAGTATGGTTGCTACCTCGTTAGATTGGAACACAGGGCTGTCGTGTATGGTAGGAGGCTGGCTACCCCCAGTTTTTAACAAGGCACCCAATGCAGATTTAGAACGAGTACCTTAGAATATACCTACATCGGGTACCTTAGCTTTACTGTTCTCTGACCTCCTCTTCGATTTAGGAACCGATATGGGAGGATTCTGGGAGGGCTCCTTGAAAGCTCTGGAACCCTGTGCCGCATAGCATGTGGCGACGCGGGGCTCGTCTTCTCTATGGCTCACCGACCCCCTGTTAGGCCTCTAGCGTGGAGTAGGCGAGGAGTAGAGTCTCTGGAAGACGGAGCGCCGGCTGGTTGGCGATGGCGCAGCCGTCTGTTGACAACGACAGTTGATGGAAATCTGGGTACAAGAGTACCTTGATTTAGGCACGTCTTGTGCTACAGATTCTTCTTCTGTTTGGGAGAGGGTTAGCTCTTCTGTCGTAGCACTCCCATTATATATGCAGGGAAACTGCATATAAGCACTATCAGAGCGGGTCTAGCGAGGAAGCCTCCTCTCGCTCCTGCGAAAATGCTGCTCGCATGGCTGCCTCTCCATGGTACGTACCCCCTGGCTTAGCTTACGCACAGGAGTACCCCAGTAGAAGGGAGATTCGACTGGTTGAGGCATCGGAGCGTGAGAGCCAGTCTTATATAGCATTCCGTCGGCTGCGCGTGTTATTGTTAACACGGGCCTCTGGTCTGCCGCAGGTATTGCATATTTTTTGTAAAAAGCACCTGGGATCTCTTTCTACTACCCCAGAGGGTGAGTAGTATTCAGAGTCCGTCGAAGGTTTACCTGAAGGGAAAGCAATTCTGTCAAAAATAGATCTCCTTGCCGACAATACTCCCGTCGTGAGGGGTTGGACCGGTGTGCGCTTCCTTTGGCATCGTTCCTTCGTCAGATCAACCATAGAACCACCATCTTCTTCGCTATGCTTTCTTGGGATGAAAACCTAGCTAGGGGATAAGGCTATAGCAGCCAGAATCTTATTTGTGGCTCTGACGTTGAAGGGGTCCAGAGACGCGGTTCCTACCATCATGTTACTGGCTGCAGCCGCCTTAGGCCTCCAGACACGTCGAGTCTTCTTCGGTTGTACGAACCGCTTCGAAGTCTTCAAATTTTCATCAAAGAGGCGATCTTCAAAAGCCTGCTACTCGAAGCGTACGACCAGCATGTCTTGAGAAGCTCCCAGCAAGTTGTCTTCAGATTGCGTCACCGCCTTCTCGTTGGAGGAGAAGGCAGTCCCCAGCAGAGTCGTCATTTTGTTAGACGTAACAAAAGGTTAAACGAATATTTTGCTTTATTGAACGTATAAGGTATCATATGTACAAAAAAGGAAGTCCTAAACATGATATTCTAAGTACAGGAAGAAGAGGTTTATGGGAAAGTGTGACGATGGAGATCGAGTACTGCAACGGCTCCTTTACTCCGTTGACGATCTAACGATGAATCAACCTTGCAATGGCTCTCTGGCGCCTTTGATGGGACTCTGGGGTCAACGATCAAGAGACTGTCTGGATGAGAAGATCCCTTGAAAATGGTTGGTTGGTTGGTTCTTTGGTTGATAGGTGAATGAGGGTGGTCGACTCTTCGTGGATGGAGATCGCTGCTCCTTTGAAGATTGCCGATTGTCAATGTTCCTTCTCTCTTTTTCTTCTCATTTCTCTCTTTTTTGGTGGAAGAAGAACTCCTTCTATATATAGAGAACCGAGCACATATGTGATGTGCATTAGGATTCCTGATATATAAAAGAATCTGACGTCATTGCACGGAGCGGACTTCTGCGGTGCTGACACGTGGTGTAAACCCCTAGATTTTTTTTGAATTTTATTTTATATATTTTATTTTTTTATTGTTGTTATTATAAACATAGCCATAGTCAAGGTAAAAAATTTGCTACGCACATTGACTAGGCGATAAGGCATGACTAGTGCAGTCATACACCTTGACTAGTCTACTATCTTTAACCCCTATTTTTCTAGAAAATTTATTATATTCTGTATAAATATTTTATGACATTTGTTATTTATAATAAGTTAATAAATAGTTATATTATTTTTTATTATTATTCAAAAACTAGCAAACATTTTATCGATAGTATTTTGCTGTCAACAATTGAGACTAAAAGTATTTTTATTAGGTTAATAAATTTTTTAAGGATTATTCTTGTATTATATGGTGATATATATGTATGTTATATATATTTTAGATTTAAAGTAAATATATTATAAATAGTAAATATTTTGTTCATGTCTTGTGAAATGGGAGGCTTTTGCATAAATAACTCCTATATTATTGTAAAATGAAATTTTAGATTTTTTTAATTATATTTGAATTTTGAATGAGTTTATATAAAGTTACTTACATATATATAAATATATATATCGATCAATTTCTGAACCCGACAGTAGAGCCGCGTTTTTCTTCCCAAGTTTGATCGATTGGAAATCGATCAATTTCTGATCGATTCAATCCGAAAAAATTCATGTACAACCCCAACCCTAGTATCTCTAGGATTATACCAAATCCAATATAAATCCAGGTTTAAATTGATGTAGAAATCCTCCCAAAAGTTCGAAGAGATAGGCCTACACCTACATCTATACAAAATTGAGATTTACAACTCCAAACTCGGAAGAACTTCCCTCGTGGCCAACCCTAGCGCATCCTCGACGACCCCAAGCCTTGGGCGAATCCACAGAGCCACCTGCACACCGCCGACGACCGGCCGCTGTCGCCTGAACACAGCCGGCCGACCCAAAAAAAATAGGGTTACTCTGTTTACCCAACCACAGGTACGCCAACTTCTCCCTCGTCGTTCTTCCATCATACTCGACTACTTTTAATTTCGTCGAATCCTAAATAGAGCCTACCTAACCCCCTCGGCACCCCAGCAACAAGTTTGGAGAATGGTCGTGTTATCGATTTGGAAACTCGACCCAAAAATCGACAAAACACTTAGTCACATGGACAGAAATAGAAATGCATATGCCCCTGTTCGAAGGCGATTTCTGACCAGACTGTTAGGAATTCGAGAAAAATTTCATGAACAAAGTCATCAACCATATGTAGCACTTCATAACCCTTCTGGTAGTTTAATGTTTTACCTATTATATGTAAAGAAATTTGATTCCAAAGATTGGGGAAAAAACAGTTTTAAAACTATAAAATTTTAGGAAAAATTAACCGATACGGCGTGCGCCCCGACAAATCGGGCAATGTGGTCGTACACTATATGTATTGAAAGGTGCATATGGATGTTGCCGACGTGTGGGAACTGACGGGACTCGATTTCGTTGTGTGTACGCGGCAAAATCAGTACGTATCCGTCGAGATACCCCCGTATCGACATTTTGCAAACTAGCCCATAACTTCGTGCACGTTCGTCGAATCGATGCAAAACATGCGCCATCAGGACCGTATCATTTTTTTGGTCCTGTATGCCATGTTTGGTCCGATTCTGAGAAGGTTGATTGGAACGCCAAATTGGCGGGCCCGCGACCCCCTCTTACGGGCGATTTTGTGCACGGCCCGTCGGAATCCAACTTTGGACATACGGTTGGGTTCGTTTCCCCAAACCGGATTTATAGATATGTAATTTGATGACATTAGAGACTGTAGGTTCTGGCACACATTTCGGTGCAAAATGGGTCCAACGGCAGACATCATTTTGACCCGAAATTATGATTTTGCCCCTGTTCCAGAATTAGACTTTTGGACAGGAGTTTCCTAGATATTTCTTTTATGCCATATCTGTTCGTGATGTTTATTTTAGCATCCGAGATTGTTCCTAAAAGTTGGCTTTCGGTGCTTCCCTATTCTGACGATTTGAGTTACCAGGCGTCGCCATTCTGCACACTACCTCCAGGCAAGATACCTTGCCACCAACTGTTTATTTATTTTAGCTCATATTTCATGCATTATTCATTATTTTCTTTATACAAAATAAACTGTAATACATGACACAACTTGTTAGAACTTACTGTTCAGTTATATTTCCTGCTATGTATTTTTTTTTCATATTAAACTTAGAGTTAAGGGACCACCCTGTGTGTGTTGCATTCATAGGCCTTGACATATTTGTACCATGAAGTTGTGAGTCACATATAGTACTCGGACATGCGTGATTGGCTGGCCACCGGTACGTATAAGCCGTGCGATAGGAATAACCGCTAATAGATGTTGCATGCTTAGTTTGACTTAGCGGTTAATAGAGGTTTTGTGTTGTGGATACAACATAGTAGGCATTGGACGGGGAGGACAATTCCTTAGCGTATGGACTTCGATGCACTTTCCTTTTTGTAACCCGTGAGCTCCGCCGGAGACGCGGGTCAGCTTACCCATGATTACTGACGGCCACTGACGTTCTGCGAAACGTTATGTTCTTATTGATTGGGCCTCTGGTGCCCCAAGGGGAGACTATGTCGAACCTATTTAGCCAGGGCCCATGTGCAGGAAGGATTATTCTTAACTAAATTTCACTTGGAACGGTTAGGCACCTTTATCCATTAGATATGAGTACTTTTGGTTTGGGTACTTGTATATGACCGTGGCTTAGAACAATAACTTATCGCAGATTAGTTCGTCACATCTTGTCCTTGTTTGGTTGTAGGTGTGGTTTACTACTTCGATGAGAAGGTATTGAACCTTGTTGGGGTTCGGATACCATATTGGATTCATAGCATGGAAAGATACGTCATCGTGAATTAGTTTACCATCTCCTGTCCTTGTTTGGTCGGGGGGATGGTAAGCTAGTTCAATGAGTGTGTATTAGACTATGTTATGATCTGATCTTATTCTTATTGAGCAGTATTTATTCAGTTTATGTGGCATGTTCTTTTGTATCTTGTTACGTCCCTCTGAGGACCTGGTGATCTCTCCAGGTATAGGTGTGCAGGACTTTCCGCAGGAGTATGGCACCGGGGTAGACTCATCTTTCACGCTCGAGCGAGTCGTACCATCTGACCATAGCTGTCCCTATTGGGTCGAGGAGCCTATTTAGTCATCATTTCTTATTCTATTTATCTTAGAGATTGGACTGTATTTTCTTTCAGTTTATTCTAGTGTCGGTAGTGGATTTGTCTTCGCCCGGTCAACAGCTATATTTTGACATTACTTTGATTTATGAGTTACCATTTTCTTTATATTTATTGTGGATGAGATATAGCTTCTACCGGTGACTGTTTGTTATTATTATTCACAATACAGCTCACGTGTATATTCGAAATTTCCATATATTGGAGTAAATCTCGTATATATGCAGCTGGCATGCTTCGTTCCTAGTCCTACGTATTTTAGGACTGGGACATTACACGTGGCGGACATCGAGATTCTCCTCAAACGAGATCTCTGGTGGTTATAAACATAACCGAAGGAGGTGACACATGGTGCGTGCCGATTTGCTTGTTCGGATATAGCCGAGTAAATCTTAGGATTTTATCTTAGACTTGGAGTCTAATTGATTCTCGTCTAAGATTTAAATCAATTTGATATGATATCAATCATGATTTAATCCCAATCTTCTTTACAAAAGGCACTTTAAACAAACCAATTGGAGTGGACCCATGCTTCCTGTAGATCGCCCGAAAAATTGACTCAAAGTCGAGAGAAAATTTGTTAAAAACAGAACATATAAAACAGTCCCAACCCCTAATTGCAAGATAGATTTCGAGCAAACCATTAAGAGTTTTCAAAAACTAATTAATGGCAGTTGCAGCCAACCTATAGAGCTTTGTAACACAATTTGCAGAAGTCAATTTCATCGACTACGCACCGAGAAATCGATTCCCCAAGATTGACAAAAATTCGTTTCCAAAACTATGAATTTTTAATAAAACTATCCGATACAGTGTGCGCCCAAACCAGGAGACTTGGTCGTAACACGTAACTTCAAAAGGTGCGTACGGATGTTGTGGACGTGTGGGAATTGACGGGACTCAATTTCGTTGTGTGCGCGCGACAAAATCGATGCGCATCCGTCGAGATACCCCGTATCGACCTCTTTGCAAACTAGTCAATTATTTTGTGCACGTTCGTCATCTTGAGACGAAACTTGCGCCAATAGGACTGTGTCATTTTTTTGGTCCTGTATGCCAAGTTTGGTCCGATTCTGAGAAGATCGACCGGAACACTACTTTGGCGGGCCTGCGATCCGACCCAATGGACGAAATTGTGCACGGCCCATCAGAATCCGATCTCATCAAACTAGACTCCTAGATATATAGTTTGACGACTTTAGACACCATAGACTCTGGCATGCTTTTCGGTGCAAAGCAAGTCCAACGGCGGACATCGTTTTGGCCCAAAATTACCATTTTGCTCCTGTGTCCAGAATTGGACTTATGGGTAGGCTATCCTAGCTAATTTGACTAATTTGAACACGTTGGTAATATTTGTTTCAGCATCCAGAGTCGTTTGCAGGAGTTGGAGTTTTGTGGTTCATTGGTTGACGAGTTGCTTATTTAGACGTGGTCGATTCTACAACAGGCAAGTATACCCTGCCGAACTTATACAGTATTTATATGTTTCTTTCCTGTTATATTTCTTTCCACATGGTTACATGCTTCTCATATTGTGATTGGTTTATCATCGACTGCTTTACTTGTTTTCTAGATTTACATGCGCGTATAGGATATTATTCATTTCTTTTGCCTATCTATTAGTTTTCTTCGTATTTATCGTGTCTTGTGATAGAGTTGTCAGTTCTATGCCATATTTTCTTGACTTGACTTGATATTGATTGACTTGGACTTGTCTTGAGTATGACCTGACCTGACTTGACCATTCTGATTGGGAGTATCTTGTATTGTACTACAATTGAGATATACTATAGATTGGGAGTATCTTGTATTGTACTACAGTCTATAGGATTTTACTTGACCCTTGTATTCCTTTAGGAGAGGAGATCGATAATAGAATTGGCTATTCTCGATTAGGGGTATCTTATATTGTACTACAATCGAAACATACTATAGATTGGAAGTATCTTGCATTGTACGACAAGCTATAGGAGTTATTCCATTGATTGTTAGCCAAGTCTAGTATTACATTTCCATATAACTTGTCGTTTCTTAGATGTTCTTCTTGTACTATTCTTATCCTCCATACATGTTATTTACTGTTATATTAGTATGCATGTTTTATGTATCTTGCTAGTCTCCTGAGGACCTGATGATCTCTTCAGGTAGCTGATTGCACGGAGCTAGTTAGCTGATCTTGATGGCAGTTAATTACATCTACAGGATTCAGGTATTTGTTAGTGATATTACTTTGTTATCCTCTCGTGCTTTATTCCTTATCATGATATACTCTGCTTGTTAGCCTAGTTTATAGACTCATGTTATTTCTTGGAGTCTAATCGAACATATATGCTAGTGGGCTGCAGACCATGACCCATAATTGTTCATTCTTGTTTTATATGATTCTTATGGATTGAGATATAAATTTGTCTTGCCATGATTAGACATATTACCATAGTCTAGACAGCTTATACATATTCGAGTCGGGCTGGAGTCTGCTTAATACATAGCTGGCTTGCTCACGCACTCACGTCCCGAAAAGTGGGTACGGACCATGATAGAGGCTCTATTTAGGAAATAAAACCAACATAAAATGAATAGAATAACTGATAAAAGAACATAATTAAATAACATGAAAGATAGAGTTAAAAGAACACACTAGCTTGCATTAGGAAAACAAAAAGTGGAATATAATTCTCATGCTAATCATGAAACAATCATTCATGCACGGCCAATCAAGTCCTACGGCTTGCTATCATTAGCTAACTAGGTTATCACAGGCCTAGTTACTAACATGATGCAGTTGAGATATTCCCGCAGTCACAAGTCCTACAGACTATCCAGGTTATCCAGGCGAGGTTACAAGAGTATATCAAGAATTAAGAGAATTTTTAGGTGACTTAGAGTGCAACACATGACAGTATACTGGAAATGCGCCATACTCGACGGTAGGCTACAAGTCCACAGGTGTGGTCGAGATAACGGGATCGCCTGTAACTGGGAAATCTTTCTATATGAACTACTTGATCAATCTAGTTGTTAACCTAGTCAGATTCATTATGAATTCCTAACCGTAGTAACCACGAATCCATATCCTAGACATGATGCAAGACAATACATGTAGCTTGTACAGGCACAATCACGAAAATCAACCACGGAGTCAAGACAAGAGTTCCACTTAGCAAGTTAGGATTGGTTGTCGCAACAGCGATCAAGATTACACATATCATATTAGGTTTACTTGTCACTTGTCAGGAGTGCACCTCGATGGGCCACAGTCAAGATTATCAAGGCGGGATCATATTATCACGTTCAAGTTCAAGTTCATCAAGTCAGGTCGTCGTAATTTAGGCTAAGTACAGAAAACATGCAAAGAAGATCAAAAACTGTGATTGAAACTATCAGTCACATATAAACTCCAGTTAAGGTGAAACAAGAATATTCTTGAAGCCAAGACGAAGATCTACAACTTTTATGTTTTAAGTTTTTCAAGATTCTAGTTACAAAACAGCTTAAACAGGCAAAAACGGTCATTCGCGCATGCAGGGACAAAACTGACCACGGCACGCGGGGCGCGAGAGCACGGCACACAACAAATGAATTGTGCAGGCACGCGGCAGCGAAACACGTAGCATAGGGATGCACGATGTACGAAGCACGAGATCACGACACACAGGCTCACGACAAATGAATTGCACGGGCGAGCGGCTGCGAAACGTGCAGCACGCCGATGCACGGCACGTGAAGCACGAGAGGACTGTAATGCCCTGCTCCGCTTGAGGCATTTGGTTGGCTTGTTGGATGCGATCAGAATGTTGGACCGTGACTTGGGGTGGAAATCAAAAGAATTAAGACTGATGCAGTCTCTTAGCCAGTCGGATGGAATGGGTGTTGGAACATGGCTCGCTGGTGGAGCTGTGTCTGGTGGAAATATATGCGATCGGAACATGAAAACCCTTTATATTAAGTGAGTTGAACTGTCCTTCCTTCTCCTTACTCCTTCATGCTTTCTAAAATGAATACTGAAGTGCTAAGATATGTTCCTAATGTCCCATACCTTGAATGTTGAATAACTGTGATGCTTTAGTTGCTAATCGATAGAGATGCTTTTATTGCCTAGTATTGAAATGAACAACACATGATCATTGAACTGCTGAATGAATCACCCTTGAACTGCTAATGTGACTTGATGCCTAAAAATGAATTGATAATGTCCCTTATGCTTAACACTGTCGAAACAAGTAAAACACTTGAATGAATGAGATGCTTTGTGAAGGATAGAATAAATAATGAACTGAATATGCTATCGACCCAATGAACTGAATGAAATACTAGAATTATGTACCTTCTGTGTAACTGTTATTGTTGCCTGTTTCCTTATAAGCAACGAAAGAAAGAATAATATTTCTATGAAATGAATGAATTATTGTTTGTTCCTCTTAGAAAGGAACGATATGAAAAACGTTGCAATGAAACAATGAATAAAAAATGATAAAACATGGGATCATTGAGATTACCAAATGAAATGATAGTAATGATAAAATGGATAAGTCATTGAATAGGACCTAATGATCCACTATTGCCTTTACTTTCTTTAATATACTTTACCATGCGATTATGTTCATAATCGAGTCGGACACGCAATCGCATGGTCATGGACAACTTGTTTACAAGGTTTGAGATTTAATTTCCTCGAATGGTACTGGGGCGCCGGGAGCGATTCGTCCTAGGAGAAAATAATAATGAGTGATTTGGGAACACGGATTAGGCGGGGTGGCATAGAGGCTCGCCACCTACTATGCTGACCGTATTATCTTGAAGTGAAATGAAAAGAGTCCATAAGGTTTAACAACACCAGTGACCATGTAGTCAGGATGCACGCTAATGAATATTTTTGTACAGGCAGAGTAAGTATATCTGCTAACCTGTATTTGATACAGGTACGAGAAGTCGGCTATCGGTAAAAAATCACATAATTGTGATATTATATATGCTGGTTCAACTTGCCTGCATAATATGCTAGATAAAAATGATGCTGTGTTGTTGCCTTTAAATGAGAAACTCTATAACATGCTCAACATGTTAAATACGATTTGCTAATGTATTACCTTTTAGAATATTGCCATAACTTGTTGAACGATAACACCAAGTATACTAAACGATGTCTTCTAGGAAAATTTTCCATAATATGCTCAACGTGTTAACTCAATGTTGCTTAGATGATGCCTTACACAAAGAAATGTTATATCATGCTATAACATGTTTACTTAATTCAATGTTTCTGCTCAAGAACTATAAACTGATGTTAGGCCCCAAGTAGAAAGATTATTCTATTAAATGCTTGCTAAAATTGACCAGTTAGCGTTGGTTTAGGCGAGTGGGTTGGATTCTGCTCGCTAGTACAGAGATGATGTACTGACCCACGTTTTGTGGGCAGGTGCTCGTGCTTGGGATACTCTGTACACGAAGATTGGCTTGATCGATCCCGCGACATCGAAGATTTGTTGGGCATGCAGAAGCTCTCCTTGCAATAGATGATATCTTCTTTTTATAAAGGGCATAATGTATGGAACAGTGTAATCAGTTGTACCTGTGAGTTGTAAGCCAAGTCGGTATATCGAGTTGTAATCCAATATATCAAAGTATCAAATGTAAGCTTTATGAAATTGTTCAGTTGCCTTTCAAAGTAAAGTGAGATGTGTTGTAAGCATTGTACTTCAATAGAAGTCTTGTACTCTTCTTCAATTATCAATAAAGAGAATAAAGTTTTATATATCTCTGTGCGACTTCAAGTTATCATTTTATCTCCGCTGCTATAAAGAAGTAATTTATTTCTATTCAATAAGAAAGATTGTCCTCATTAACTTCAATTTGTTTGTTTCTGCCGCTGCGATGTGATCCTATTTAAAGATTATCAATTATGTACCATCTTTGCCTTGTACAAGTACAATACCAGACTTGTACGACATTACGCCCAAGCGAGGACGATCGATTCAAAGAGATAAATATGTGAATAAATGGCTCTACGAATCGGGGCGTGACAAATTGGTATCAGAGCACGGCTTTACGTTCTTGGTCTCTTCTTTGATTCGTTTTAAATCAAAGTTGTATCGACGATTAACCAAAGTTGCTTTCGCGATCACTCAACGTTGCTTCCACGATTAAATCAAAGATTGCTTCCACGATTATGATGTTGTTGTTCTGTAATCATCATATGTTGTTTGCGTCTGAAAGTTCGTTGACCCTCTTGGCTGCTCACTGGATGTTCCATACAATAAGTCTATATACATTGTGATGCCCATGAATGAATGATTGTTGTTGGTTTAGACACAAATAACCCAACAATGACTCGATGCCATCGTATGCTATATTGTGAATGTTGTTTGGAATGTGGGAATAAAGAAAAGTGGCCATGTTTGCTATAACAAGTTGAGAATTGCATGTGATGTTGGGAAAGAATTGGGAATGAAACATATAGTGGATGAGTTCAACAGAACGGATGAGTTGACTCATGGGTGATGGATAGTGCTTTTGAGACCTTAAGAATGTTGGCTAAGCGTTATGATCATTATAGATCATGAATGTTCAGAATAGATTTGAGTTGATATTGTTTAAGGATGGCTTCGTTTCTGAGTGGTATATTGCCTCTACCACCTCAGAACGAGATGTATGTTGACCCTTTCCATAGAATAGCAATGAGACTATCTGTGGGTACTGGGTAGTGCCGAGACTTAGTCGAGAGTCATGTATTGTTGCAAGATGACTCGAGTGTCCCTTGACGGTGATGTTATGCTGGGTAGCGAGATTTCTAAAAATTGTAACGGGTGGCTTGGTTAGAAATTGTTTAGTCGAGTGATGACTCAGACTAGTAAGACAGTTAGTATGCTATGGGTAAACGGATTTGGCTAGAGAATGTTGTGGTTTAGAACATCTAAATGTTGACTTCGATTGGTTGGATGCAAATCATAGGTGGCTAATACAAAGTTGGTTGCTAAGCTGAAAGTTTTGAAAATATTGTCGGTGACCCAAAGGAAATATTAGAAATCGGTACCTTGACCCTAAGGTGTAATAGATGTTAATCCATCTTGATCACCAAAGGATAGTCGTTGCATATGTACATGTATGCTGAGGAATTGAATTGTACTATAAAAGTAACAAGTAGCAACCCTGAATAATTGTGTTGCATAGAGAATGGTTAATTGATACATGAATTGTTGGATTGAATGGAATGAACTACTCGACCCTTGCGGTAGGAGATTTTTAGAATGTCCGTATAATATTTTGATGGCTGGAAAATGAATAAGATTTAGAATCACGAAATATGTTGGATAGTGTCGGTAGATGGTGTGATGTATAGATGACTGTCGGTTGGGATATAGATTGTTGGCCTATGACTTAGTCGTGTGACTTTGTTATACAGAACGAATAGTATGGTTCCATAGTCCTGTTGAGACTAACGGAATCGATGACCCTTGAATAGTTGGCCTTGGTATAGACCATATGGTACAAAGGAATTGGAATAGAAATTGGATCATTGGATATTTTACTTGATGGATTATTAGAACGATGAGAATCGTATGTCGGGTCAGAATTTGACTGTAATGTTGCTAGATCGATCTTACTCGATCGTTGGGTAAATCTAGAATGAGCCTCTGCGGGAAGTAGTTCCTTGATGATGACCCTGGATAGATAGACTTGACCCTAGCGACCGTGGACTGCATGACCAATTGTCGGCATGGTCGACAATGGCGATTAGTTGTTCAGACTGAGTTGAATTCCATAGGTTTGGGTAGAGTTGCCTCAAATAGTTGGTTGCATGTTGGCTTGAGAATAAGAAACTAGCATGATCCCTAGTAGCCGTCCACTCTAGGAAAGTCACATGAATGATTATGTTTAGTTGTCAGTGTAGCTAACTTTAGAGGCTTAATCGAATAATAGATGACCGTTGACGACCCATAGGATGACCTGGTGACATTGAACGAGAGATGGTGGTGATAAGTATTGACCTAAGGAGATGTATGCTTCAGCTTGTGCCTTAGAGATGCTTGACCCTTTTTAAGTTATATGTCAGTCGTAAGTAGGAAGTACAATCGTAGGGTAAGACTGGAGTGGTGCGTGTCGAGCAATGAATTGTTCCATGAAATGGAATTGACTGCTCATAACGAGAATATTTGATCGATATCTATAGTCGGGTAGCTGGGTTAACCTTGACTGTTGCATAGAATTATACCCTTGGCTCGGGTAATCGATAGTGGGTGATGTCGGATTGTATCTTTTAGAAAAGATGAATTGCCTTGGTGAGAAATATTGTTGGATTTGGGAAGAAATATGATTGCTTGTTGAGAACTATTGATATGATTGGCTATAAGTTAGACCATTAACCGAATGTTAGAAATATTATGCTTGGATAGAGAGCTTATCTGAGTTGTCTATAATGTTGAGTGTTGTGGCTGGAAAGAAAGCGATTGTGGCAAAGTAATAAGTCAATTGAAAGGATGCTAAGTCGAATTTGGACAAAAGAGTTACAATCGTGGCTTATCGAATCGCACTAACATGAAAGTTGGATGAAGAACATATATTTTGGGGACGCCTAAAGTATGTGTATGGATCCAACCGAAGTAATAGCTGTGACAGAGATAACACTATAGAGGGAGCTTATTGAATCGTACTAGCACGAACTTTGGCTGAAATATATGTATTTTGGGGATGCCTAAGATATGTGTATGAATCTAAATAATGTGGTAGGCTGCGACGAAGATAACAATGCTGGAAGAATATTGGTGAATCAATAAGATGTTGCAAGTATTTTAGAAAAGGAAAAGATGGATTGAATCATCGATAGTTTAAGTGGTACAATAAGATAGTGATTTTGAGATGACCGAGTGTGCTAAAAGGAATATTTAATTGAAGTTGAATGAGTAACTCGTTATGACTAAGTGAACGAAGTAGATGAGTTGTTCCTTAAGTTTCGAGGGTAAAACTTTTTCTGAGTGGTATATTATGTAATGCTCCGCTCCGTACGAGGCATTTGGTTGGCTTGTTGGATGCAATCAGAATGTTTGACCATGACTTGGGATAGAAATTAAGAGAATTGAGACTGATGCAGTCTTTTAGCCAGCCGGATGGAATGGGTGTTGGAACATGGCTCGCTGGTGGAGCTATGTCTGGTGGGAATATATGCGATCGGAACAGGAAGACCATTTATATTAAGTGAGTGGAACTGTTCTTCCCTCTCCTTACTCCTTCATGCTTTCTAAAATGAATACTGAAGTGCTAAGATATGTTCCTAGTGTCTCGTACCTTGAATGCTGAATAACTGTGATGCTTTAGTTGCTAATCGATAGAGATGCTTTTATTGCCTAGTATTGAAATGAACAACACATGATCATTGAACTGCTGAATGAATCACCATTGAACTGCTAATGTGACTTGATACCTGAAAATGAATTGATAATGCCCCTTATGCTTAAGGCTGCCGAAACAAGTAAAACACTTGAATGAATGAGATGCTTTGTGAAGGATAGAATAAACAATGAACTGGCTATGCTATCGACCCAATGAACTGAATAAAATACTAGAATTATGTACCTTCTGTGTAACTGTTGTTGTTGCTTGTTTCCTTATAAGCAACAAAGAAAGAATAATGTTCCTATGAAATGAATGAATTATTGTTTGTTCCTCTTAGAAAGGAACGATATGAGAAACGTTGCAATGAAGCAATGAAAGAGAAATGATAAAACATGGGATCGTTGAGATCACCAAATGAAATGATGGTAATGATGAAATGGATAAGTCATTGAATATGACCTAATAATGGACTATTGTCTTTACTTTCTTTAATATACTTTACCATGCGATTATATTCACAATCGAGTCGGACACGCATTAGCATGGTCATGGACAACTTGTACGCAAGGTTTGAGATTTAATTTCCTCGAATAGTACTGGGGAGCCTGGACCGATTCGGCCTAGGAGGAAATAATGATGAGTGCTTTGGGAGCACGGATAAGACGGGGTGGCATAGAGGCTCACCACCTACTATGCTGACCATATTATCTTGAAGTGAAATGAAAAGAGTCCATATGGTTTAACAACACCAGTGACCATGTAGTCAGGATGCATGCTAATGAATGTTTTTGTACAGGCAGAGTAAGTATATCTGCTAACCTGTATTTGATACAGGTACGAGAAGTCGGCTATCGGTAAGGAATCACATAATTGTGATATTATATATGCGAGTTCAACTTGCCTGCATAACATGCTAGATAAAAATGATGTTGTGTTGTTGCCTTTAAATGAGAAACTCTATAACATGCTCAACATGTTAAATACGATTTTCTAATGTATTGCCTTTTAGAATATTGCCATAACCTGTTGAACGATAACACCAAGTATGCTAAACGATGTCTTCCAGGAAAATTTTCCATAATATGCTCAATGTGTTAACTCAATATTGCTTAGATGATGCCTTACACAAAGAAATGTTATATCATGCTATAACATGTTTACTTACTTCAATATTTTTGCTCAAGAACTGTAAACTGATGCTAAGCCCCAAGTAGAAAGATTATTCTATTAAATGCTTGCTAAAATTGACCAGTTAGCATTGGTTTAGGCGAGTGGGTTGGATTCTGCTCGCTAGTACAGAGATGATGTACTGACCCACGTTTTGTGGACATGTGCTCGTGCTTGGGATATTCTGTATACAAAGATTGGCTTGATCGGTCCTGCCGTATTGAAGATTTGTTGGACATGCAGAAGCTCTCCTTGCAATAGATGATGTCTTCTGTTTATAAAGGGCATAATGTATGGAACAGTGTAATCAGTTGTACTAGTGAGTTGTAAGCCAAGTCGGTATATCGAGTTATAATCCAATGTATCGAAGTATCAAATGTAAGCTTTATAAAATTGTTCAGTTGGCTTTCAATGTAAAGTGAGATATGTTGTAAGCATTATACTTCAATACAAGTCTTGTACTCTTCTTCAATTATCAATAAAAAGAATAAAGTTCTATATATCTATGTGCAACTTCAAGTTATCCTTTTATCTCCGCTGCTATAAAGAAGTGATGTATTTCTATTCAATAAAAAAGATTGTCCTCATTAACTTCAATTTGTCTGTTTCTGCCGCTGCGATGTGATCCTATTTGAAGATTATCAATTATGTACCATTTTTGCCTTGTACAAGTGTAATACCAGACTTGTATGGTATCACGCCCAAGCGAGGACGATCGATTCCAAGAGATAAATATGTGAATATATGGCTCTACGAATCGGGGCATGACAATCACGGCGCGTAGCGCGCGACGAAAGAATGGCACGGACGATGCAGTCGTGAAACGCACAGAGCACGGATGCACGGCGCGCAGGCGCACGGCGCGCGAAACGTGCAATACGTGTAACACCAAGTTTTCCAGATAAGGGTAATTTTAAAATTTTATAATTATAATTATTATTTAATGATATTTATTTTATATTATGATTTTTAGTGATTTTTAAATTATTTTAAACTATTTAAATTCATGACTTGTGGTTTTGACGTTTTACTAGTGAAACCCTAGAGACTGTTTGACCTAGAGCCTAACCATGTGATTATGATATTTTAATATTATTTTTGGCCTAAGGATATTTTTGCATTTGACCTCTTTGAATTATTTTGATATCATTTTATTATTTATGATATTGTTTTGGGGTTATTTGAGTCGGGTTCGAATTTTAACTCAATCCGACTTGAAACGGGGACCCGGGGGTAGTTTGACTCTAGTGGGACCCACACACTAGTTAGGCATGGCCCACATGATATTAAATTTAGTCCACATGATAGAAATATTTTAGTTAGAGGTTAGACTAATTATTATGGATAAGGTTAGTGTGATTAGAGACTTTAGAATGACTAATTTAGCCCCAACCAATTAGCCCTTTCCTAATACTCATAGAATAGGTTAGTGGGGGCATTTTGGACCTTACCATAATAGGAAAAATAGCCCCATATGGCCAGCCACTTTGGGAGAGGATAGGCTCAAGTTCATTTCATTATTCTCATCCACACTCTCTCTCTTGTTCTTCCCCAAATTTCTAGAGAGCAATTCCTAGCAATTTCTCCACCAAATCCTTCCATTTCGCCACCAAATCTTCTTCTTTCCTTCTCCATTCTAGCCAAGGAGGAAGCTACCCAAGTTTGGGAGGATTCGGAGCTCGTTTGTGTCCTTTTGGAATCTCTACGTGTCGGTGTCGCTCCGGGAAAGCTTTTCTTCGATTCGATCTACCGGGAGGTATAAATCCTTTCTCCTTTTCATTTTCTCATGTATATAGGTCTATTTTGAACCCATAGGAATGACCCCCATGGTTGTATCTCCATTTGTGTCCATTTCGTGTCTATTTGGAGGTCATAGGAGTGTCCTTTGTGCTGTAGTTGTGTCCATGTGGGAAAATCCCAAATTTGGACACACTATGTGTTGTTGTTATGTATGAATGAATTATTACATGTTTAATCTCATATTTTTGTATTGGAGATGTGTTCTATAGTATCTCATATATATATATTAGTGTAGAGAGTGAGTTCTTGATATATTATGTTATATACTTGTGTTCTTTTGTCTCAAACTACCCAAATCCGTCATGATTTTTATCCACGTTTTTAATTTCAGCCCTAACTTAGAAATGTCATAACTTCTAGCTCAAAGCTCGGTTTAATCTCCCGTTTTTTTTAAAAGAAGTGTATTGAAGTTAGCTTTCCAAAAACATGTATTAATAGGCCTAATTCTTTCTGTAACTTTCTGGAGAATTATTTGAGTGTCAGCTGTACGAAAGACAAACGCGTTCTCGGTGTTTTTGCGATTCCGGGAGTTTCCGGAAACGAAAATGCGATCCGTTTGAAGTTTCGGAAAGCTAACACATAGATCTATAACATACTTTAATTCTAGATTTTAATTCATGCTGAGATGGTACAGTATTGATTATTAGTAGGAGTTACTATTCGACATATGCATTTTGTGCACCCTTGTGTGTAATATAATGTTCTATTTGATTTTAACCCATGTTAATGTATATACATTATGTAATTAAATAGAGAATGCAAGCATGAGTAAATATTTAAATAAATGATGTATGAGGTGTAAGTATCCTATCTAATATAAGCATGTATAAGTATGGCTTGTAATGAATATGTAGGTTCCATAGTATGTAATGTATGGTACATATAGTGGTACAAGAGAATAAATGAATGATGAATGAATGCAAGCATGAATGTAATGTAATAATAGATGTAATATATGTAGTCTTGTTAGGAATAAAACAGGAATTTAGTTTTGTTTCACTAAATAAGAGATACATGAGAACTCATATATGTGAATGTTAACTTTCTATTGACACTTTGCTACACAACTGTCATGCCTCACTATCACTCCACACACAATGCACACTACACTATATAACCCTCACACCCTCACTCATTGATACTCTCACTCACACATTGCCTAACACTCATTCCATGATAACACACACATGTTCTTGTGCACTTTCATGACAAACACACACACCCATGAACACATACACATGCTCTTCTCTCTCTCTCTCTCTAGATATATATATATATATATATATACTATACATGGCTAAATGTGTTAATGTGGTAAATAGAGTTTTCCTATAGTTATATATACATATATATGATATAGGGTCTAGTGTTGAATTCTCTTTTCATGTACACCTCCATGTTCACACACACACATAGCTTTACATGTTAGCTTCCTTTCTCTTATGTATGATATTGAATGTGATGGCTTGTGTTTGGCTTGTATAGCCTTGTGATTGGTGTGTGATTGCTAGACTAGGCTTGGTTAGGCCAAGTGAGACTTATTAGACTTGTTGGGCTAGGATTTGACCTAGTTGACCTAGTTTGACTAGTCTAGTTGACTGGAGTTGACCAAGTGTTGACTTTAGTCTAGTTTGACCTAGACAGCATGCAGATGCATTGTAGATTATATTTATCATTCCATGTGTACATCTTGACTTGTGTTGCTCTAACTAGGAGTCAGGTACCTCATCTCGGACAGTACATTTACTTCAAATATTCAGATACGAGGCGAGTACATTCTCTGACCGTTTCATACTTGTCTGGATTTATATTCTTGCTCTAGATTACTGTACTTGATGCTGACACGATCATTATCACGGATTAGTACTATACGGATCTTCTTCTGAGATGTTATCTCCTTGTATTCACTAAATACATATTGTGATGTGCGTTTCACTTACATATTGTATTTATTGAATACCCATATCCTTGTATACTCCTTGTGCATATTGTACTCTCAGTATCACATGAGTCCCAGGGATAGACTATTGTACAACTATTGTATAACATTGTACATCTATTGTATAATATTGTACATCCATTGTATAACATTGTACATCCATTGTATAACATTGTACATCTATTGTATAATATTGTACATCTATTGTATAACATTGTACACTATTGTGCAAGATAACGTAACCGGAGTAGATCCTTGTGTATTGATTTGGGGAGGGGGAGTAGAATTGGTTATGTAATCAAATTCTATTGTACAACATTGTATAACTATTGTATATGTCTATTGTACATCCACGTACAATGGAGTTACCATTGTATTTTCCTAGACCGTTTACATAACCATATTGTACTCTAAATTACAGTAGGCTTACAGTTCTTATTTATCATATTTAGATATTTTCTGTTATCAAATCTCTACTGTTTTTCATATACTTCTTACTTTCAGCGTTTCATGTACCTTACTCTATTGTATGCTTTATATTTCCTAACATGATATGAACTGCGTGAGATGTTTTGTGCTCGCTCCCGTCCTGACTGGACCTGTTGAAAATTTTACAGAGGATGATGAGGCACCCTGCACCCTTACTTGGAGTTTGCCTAGTTGACACTCGCGACCTGGACCCCAGGGGAGGTTCAGGCAGCTGCTGAGGACGATACCTTGCTTAGTATAGATAGTTTAGACTGTTTTCCTTTTATGTTTAGTTGGTGTTCTTGATTCAGAGTTTGTATATTGTAGAGATGTTGAGACTTGTATTTTATTTCTGTTGTACCTCGGTTGAGGAATCTCTTATCTATTTTATCGTGCCATATTCTATCTCTAGATTGTGATTGAGTTGTACCTCTGTGTTGGCCTCCTTATGGAGAGCATTCATATTATGTTAGTTATAGTTCATGACCTAGAACAGCGTTCTACCGCCGACACTGCGGCGTAGGCTGGGCGTTGTTACGCTCTCGTACCCTCACAATGGGTGCGGATCGTGACACGTTTTTAGTGGTGGCCCATGCAGGTCGAGTTTATGTAGTTGTATTCGAACTAGAGTATCACTACAGCCTGCAGCAGGATTAGGATTATTTTTAGAGGTACTCAATCACATTAGGAAAAACTCTTAATCAGATTCCTTTGTCTAAAATTGTTGTTTATTGACTTCCTTTGAATATAAACTGTCCTCCTTTGAATTTTTGCTTCATTCTCAGAAATTGCTCCTTGTTTTGATCTGTTTTCATGATGGTTATGAAGACAGGATCTCATCACTTCGGTTCGGGGGATACTATCGAGAGGCTGGCCACCTCTCGTCCTGTTCATCAGGGCCTCGAGACCGCAGCTCCTGTTGTGCCGACTCAGGTTGGCGTATCTGCTACATTGGAGGTGCACCTCTATCTGTACAGAGATTTTCTTTCGTCATTTCTGATTTCTCTCAGCAGCGGTGATTCATGCAGCATCAGCAGCAGACCAGGAGAAACCAGCAGGGCGAGCTATCGTCAGGCCAGTCGAGGATGCACAGACCGTTGGAGATCTTGCAGCAAGTTCCGTTTTTCTCAATTCCATTCCCGCAATTGTCTTTTATAATTACCTTGAAATCCGATTCCATCTGTTCCTTGTTGATTGATTAATTTTGTCATGTTACTCTTTTGTTGTGTTTATTTTTTTTTCTTCTGAGAAAATCATATGGGCTAGGTCGCCTAAATCATGAGATCTAGAATCCTCGATAGTCATGTTAGTTGGCATAGTGAGGACATGTAGTCAGATTTCAGATGTATTTCTTGGGTATGGAAATTTAAAGTTTTCGCCGTCGCATGCGACTATACGAAAATTTTAAATACCATGAACCTAGAGGTACGTACCTTAGTCAAGGACTCTGTGATTATTGTAGCCTTGCTCACTAGCATGATGAAGACTCTGGACAACATGATTTTGGACAGACGCATATGATTAGCAGATTGTATCTTGAGAAGGTTTAAAACATCATACCATTTTTGTTGTTATAAATGACTTAGGAGTAGGGATATTTAGATTGTAGAGCTTGTTCATAGGTAGTTCCTTCATAGTATATAGATATGGTGACTTGTAGAGTGTCTGTACCCTAGAGATGATAGTTAGCATTGGTGCTAGAATAGTAACCCATTGCAGATAATTCCCTGTTATTATGATACCAACCAGTTACGTATAGGATGTTAGTATGACATACAACCTTGATGATTATTTATTGTTTTCCTTTACCCTTCCAGTAAGGCACCCAGTAACCAGAGCCTGCCCTTGAGCATAGTTGTAGTTTCACCTAGGACTAAGAGGTCTATATATATAGATGATATACTTAGGATATATGTGATGGGTTGTTGTTCTTGAGCATATATATATATATATATATATATATATATATATATATATATATATATATATATATATATATGGTATTTGGGATTGGTGTGCTTAGCTTGTGGGTAATTAGTTATGGGTGACTTGATAGGATTTGGAAGTTAAGAGCTAGTCTATTATAGAGTTTTCTTTGCTAATCCCTAGTTGCCAACACTAGGTAGCTAGCATAGGTGAAAGTCCTAAGAAGTTGACCAGCTGATGACCAAGTACTAGGATGTTAATGAAATTGACTAGTGATTGACCCTTGTCTATGTTCGGCCTAGAAAAGGGTGCGATCATCTTAATTTTGAGGACGAAATTTTTATAAGGTGGGTAGGATTGTAACACCAAGTTTTCCAGATGAGGGTAATTTTAAAATTTTATAATTATAATTATTATTTAATGATATTTATTTTATATTATGATTTTTAGTAATTTTTAAATTATTTTAAACTATTTAAATTCATGACTTGTGGTTTTGACGTTTTGCTGGTGAAACCCTAGAGACTGTTTGACCTAGAGCCTAACCATGTGATTATGATATTTTAATGTCATTTTTGGCCTAAGGATATTTTTGCATTTGACCTCTTTAATTATTTTGATATCATTTTATTATTTATGATATTGTTTTGGGGTTATTTGAGTCGGGTTCGAATTTCAACTCAATCCGACTTGAAACGGGGACCCGGGGGTAGTTTGACTCTAGTGGGACCCACACACTAGTTAGGCATGGCCCACATGATATTAAATTTAGTCCACATGATAGAAATATTTTAGTTAGAGGTTAGACTAATTATTATGGATAAGGTTAGTGTGATTAGAGACTTTAGAATGACTAATTTAGCCCCAACCAATTAGCCCTTTCCTAATACTCATAGAATAGGTTAGTGGGAGCATTTTGGACCTTACCATAATAGGACAAATAGCCCCATATGGCCAGCCACTTTGGGAGAGGATAGGCTCAAGTTCATTTCATTATTCTCATCCACACTCTCTCTCTTGTTCTTCCCCAAATTTCTAGAGAGCAATCCCTAGCAATTTCTCCACCAAATCCTTCCATTTTGCCACCAAATCTTCTTCTTTCCTTCTCCATTCTAGCCAAGGAGGAAGCTACCCAAGTTTGGGAGAATTCGGAGCTCGTTTGTGTCCTTTTGGAATCTCTACGTGTCGGTGTCGCTCCGGGAAGGCTTTTCTTCGATTCGATCTACCGGGAGGTATAAATCCCTTCTCCTTTTCATTTTCTCATGCATATCGGTCTATTTTGAACCCATAGGAATGACCCCCATGGTTGTATCTCCATTTGTGTCCATTTCGTGTCTATTTGGAGGTCATAGGAGTGTCCTTTGTGTTGTGGTTGTGTCCATGTGGGAAAATCCCAAATTTGGACACACTATGTGTTGTTGTTATGTATGAATGAATTATTACATGTTTAATCTCATATTTTTGTATTGGAGATGTGTTCTATAGTGTCTCATATATATATATTAGTGTAGAGAGTGAGTTCTTGATATATTATGTTATATACTTGTGTTCTTTTGTCTCAAACTACCCAAATCCGTCATGATTTTTATCCACGTTTTTAATTTCAGTCCTAACTTAGAAATGTCATAACTTCTAGCTCAAAGCTCGGTTTAATCTTCCGTTTTTTTTAAAAGAAGTGTATTGAAGTTAGCTTTCCAAAAATATGTATTAATAGGCCTAATTCTTTCTGTAGCTTTCTGGAGAATTATTTGAGTGTCAGCTGTACGAAAGACAAACGCGTTCTCGGTGTTTTCGCGATTCCGGGAGTTTCCAAAAACGAAAATGCGATCCGTTTGAAGTTTCGGAAAGCTAACACATAGATCTATAACATACTTTAATCCTAGATTTTAATTCATGCTGAGATGGTACAGTATTAATTATTAGTAGGAGTTACTATTCGGCATATGCATTTTGTGCACCCTTGTGTGTAATATAATGTTCTATTTGATTTTAACCCATGTTAATGTATATACATTATGTAATTAAATAGAGAATGCAAGCATGAATAAATATTTAAATAAATGATGTATGAGATGTAATATCCTATCTAATATAAGCATGTATAAGTATGGCTTGTAATGAATATGTAGGTTCCATAGTATGTAATGTATGGTACATATAGTGGTGCAAGAGAATAAATGAATGATGAATGAATGCAAGCATGAATGTAATGTAATAATAGATGTAATATATGTAGCCTTGTTAGGAATAAAACAGGAATTTAGTTTTGTTTCACTAAATAAGAGATACATGAGAACTCATATATGTGAATGTTAACTTTCTATTGACACTTTGCTACACAACTGTCATGCCTCACTATCACTCCACACACAATGCACACTACACTATATAACCCTCACACCCTCACTCATTGACACTCTCACTCACATATTGCCTAACACTCATTCCATGATAACACACACATGTTCTTGTGCACTTTCATGACACACACACACACCCATGAACACATACACATGCTCTTCTCTCTCTCTCTCTCTCTCTCTCTCTCTCTATATATATATATATATATATATATATATATATATATATATATATATATATATATATATATACTATACATGGCTAAATGTGTTAATGTGGTAAATAGAGTTTTCCTATAGTTATATATACATATATATGATATAGGGTCTAGTGTTGAATTCTCTTTTCATGTACACCTCCATGTTCACACACACACATAGCTTTACATGTTAGCTTCCTTTCTCTTATGTATGATATTGAATGTGATGGCTTGTGTTTGGCTTGTATAGCCTTGTGATTGGTGTGTGATTGCTAGACTAGGCTTGGTTAGGCCAAGTGAGACTTATTAGACTTGTTGGGCTAGGATTTGACCTAGTTGACCTAGTTTGACTAGTCTAGTTGACTGGAGTTGACCAAGTGTTGACTTTAGTCTAGTTTGACCTAGACAGCATGCAGATGCATTGTAGATTATATTTATCATTCCATGTGTACATCTTGACTTGTGTTGCTCTAACTAGGAGTCAGGTACCTCATCTCGGACAGTACATTTACTTCAGATATTCAGATACGAGGCGAGTACATTCTCTGACCGTTTCATACTTGTCTGGATTTATATTCTTGCTCTAGATTACTGTACTTGATGCTGACACGATCATTATCACGGATTAGTACTATACGGATCTTCTTCTGAGATGTTATCTCCTTGTATTCACTAAATACATATTGTGATGTGCGTTTCACTTACATATTGTATTTATTGAATACCCATATCCTTGTATACTCCTTGTGCATATTGTACTCTCAGTATCACATGAGTCCCAGAGATAGACCATTGTACAACTATTGTATAACATTGTACATCTATTGTATAATATTGTACATCCATTGTATAACATTGTACATCCATTGTATAACATTGTACATCTATTGTATAATATTGTACATCTATTGTATAACATTGTACACTATTGTACAAGATAACGTAACCGGAGTAGATCCTTGTGTATTGATTTGGGGAGGGGGAGTAGAATTGGTTATGTAATCAAATTCTATTGTACAACATTGTATAACTATTGTATATGTCTATTGTACACCCACGTACAATGGAGTTACCATTGCATTTTCCTAGACCGTTTACATAACCATATTGTACTCTAAATCACAGTAGGCTTACAGTTCTTATTTATCATATTTAGATATTTTCTGTTATCAAATCTCTACTGTTTTTCATATACTTCTTACTTTCAGCGTTTCATGTACCTTACTCTATTGCATGCTTTATATTTCCTAACATGATATGAACTGCGTGAGATGTTTTGTGCTCGCTCCCGTCCTGACTGGACCTGTTGAAAATTTTACAGAGGATGATGAGGAACCCTGCACCCTTACTTGGAGTTTGCCTAGTTGACACTCGCGACCTGGACCCCAGGGGAGGTTCAGGCAGCTGCTGAGGACGATACCTTGCTTAGTATAGATAGTTTAGACTTTTTTCCTTTTATGTTTAGTTGGTGTTCTTGATTCAGAGTTTGTATATTGTAGAGATGTTGAGACTTGTATTTTATTTCTGTTGTACCTCGGTTGAGGAATCTCTTATCTATTTTATCGTGCCATATTCTATCTCTAGATTGTGATTGAGTTGTACCTCTGTGTTGGCCTCCTTATGGAGAGCATTCATATTATGTTAGTTATAGTTCATGACCTAGAACAGCGTTCTACCGTCGACACTGCGGCGTAGGCTGGCCGTTGTTATGCTCTCGTACCCTCACAGTGGGTGCGGATCGTGACAATGCGCACGGACGAAACTTCCCACGACGTACGGGGCGTGGATGAACAGCGCACGGGGCGCGACACTGTTCATCGTCCCAGCAACACCGAAGATGTGCGGGAACCCATGAACACAAAAATGCCATAACTTTCTCGTACGAAGTCGAAATCAAGCGGTTCAAAGCCAAAATTGGGTAGAATGAAATTCTCCCACAACATGGAACCCTTAGATTTCAGAAATAACAAAGTTTAAGAGATCAAAACAAAAAAAACCGAGAAAACTACAAACTTAGATATACAAAAGTGTAAACATCAAAACCAAAAACTCTAATTCTAAATAGCTTAGAATCTAGCAAGGAAGACAATGGAAAAATAAAATTTGAGATCCATCATAAAGCAAGTTACACTTGCCTATGGTTTGGTAGGTGGGAGGAGTAAATAAAGAAGAAGATGAAGTAGTAAATAAAATTAATGGAGGAGAGAGAGAGAGAGAGGAGTTGGTTTTATATCAACCCTCTCATCTCAACCCAAACCAAACCAGACAAAGCCAAGCCAAGTTGAACCAAGGTGAACCAATCCAAAGGCAATTAAACCAAGACAATGAATAAGCAAGACAAGTGAAAATACAGGTCACCTGATAAATGTCAGAAATTCGTACACGCATACTAAAAAATATGTATAACAAAAAAGGGGAGTGACACTTGGATCAGAGATGATCATAAAGGCTGCAAATATGGTCATGATGATCAGAGCCGGACTCAGGGTTGTCCAAGACAGGCAGAAGCATTGGACCGATAGCGGTCGATGACGCTTGGAGTTTATTGATGGAGATATGGTATTTGTGAAGATATCTCCTACTCGAAGGATTATCAGATTTGGTCGAGGGAGGAATTGTGGCCCGGATGTATTGGACCCTTCCCCATACTTAGCAGAATTGGAGAGGTGGCTTACAGAGTTGTATTACCACCAAACTTGGA
Source organism: Iris pallida (assembly GCA_029216955.1). Taxonomy (NCBI): domain Eukaryota; kingdom Viridiplantae; phylum Streptophyta; class Magnoliopsida; order Asparagales; family Iridaceae; genus Iris; species Iris pallida. Next base: position 2,496,512 of record JANAVB010002198.1, read on the forward strand.
GGGCGTCCACAACGTCTTCCATGTTTCTCAGCTGAGAAGATACATTCCAGACCCTAGTCACGTATTGGATCACTCAGAGTTGGAGGTTGGATCTAGCCTCACCTAATCGGAGCAGCCAGTGGGGATACTGGACCGAAGGGAGAAGAGGTTGAGAAATAGTGTTATACCCTTGGTCCGGGTTGCATGGAAATATCACTCTCTGGGAGAGTCGACTTGGGAGAGAGAGAATACGATGAGGAAAGAATATCCCTACCTTTTTTAGGTATGACTGTATGTACCCTATCCTTGGAAATTTCGAGGACATAATTTTTTAAGGAGGGAAGTTTTGTAACTCCTTAATTTTACAAAATAAATAAAATAGGAATTTTACAAAAAAAATTAAGCGTAAATAAATTTATAAATAATTAAATATAATTTATTACTTTTTATTATATTTTTATTTAGGATTAAATAAAGTTTAAATATTTATCATAAAATATTTGTAAATTTATAAATGGCATTTTTGTAACTAATATTAAATAGGAATGGTTGATTGGTAAATAACAAATTGGTATTAGTTATAAATTAACAGGAATTTGGTTTATAGATAATTACTTATAAATTAAGGTTTAGAAATATATGTAATATATTACCAATACTAAGTTTTCTGGGTTTATGGTAAATAGGAATTAAGTGGAGGACTTATGAGCAAAAATGGCTAGGTGTGAATTGAATTGAATTGAATTGAATTCACCATAAAGTTAACTGTTAGTGTGAATTGAATTCATCATAAAGTGAACCATTAGTGTGAATTGAATTCACTACAGAGTGAACTCTCTATTGAAAAATGAATGGAATTTGTTCAGTAATCGTCTTTGACGAGCCGATTGATCTTCCTCATCCCTTCTTCTATTTACTGACCCTCACACCTTTTCATTCTCCTTCACTCCACCCGCTCGGCAAAGCCCTGTCGAACTACCCCTTCCACTCATCTTTTCGATCCCGACGTGGACGACGACGTGAACCAACGGACGTAGACAACGGTGACGACGACCGAGCGAGCACGATGATTACGTTTGGTAAGTAAGTTTTTTCCGATCTTTTTTGTTCTTGTAGGACCCCCCCGGACTATAGTCGTGTGTAGATATTTATAATATATGTTTCCTAGTTACCAAATTGTTGTTGTAGCTTAGTTGGTTAAGTGCTTAATTTGTTATGGTATGTGTACTATATGGTTCGAGTCCCTTTTAAAGCAATATTTTTTTTATTTTATTAGATTTCTATCATATTCTAAGTATGCAAATGATATACAATATAATATAAGTAACCATACTGTTCACACAGGTTGGACCCATTAGGCTATGGACCGGGCCTATTAACAGTATATATATTTAATTAATGTATTTTTAATATATATATATATATATATATATATATATATATATATATATAGTATTGTATTTCTGTGTATTTTATTGTATTTCGATATTTTAGACATATAAAATAAGTTAAAAATTATGTTTATTATGGTTGTTAATTTAGATAACTAAATATCAATTTTCCAGAAATAATTGATTTATATTTATATTTTACTTAATAAAAATCTGAAAATAAAATTTTGCATATTTATGTATTTTAGTTTCTAGAAAATATTAAATGTTGTTGAAAAATAAACTAAAATACATAACAAATTAGTACATTATGTAGATTAATGTATTATGTTTATTTGTAAATTTTACTATAGTTTTGGCATATACTTAACTAGTTTCTTTTAGGATATTTCAGGATTTAAAATTAAGTACTTTTTATAATTTAATTAAATTATAAAGTTAGTTGCAAAAATTATGAAAATTGTTTGCTTTACATTTATATTCTATTTTGACAATTATAAATTATTAACATGATGTTTTAAAGCTTTTTAGTATTTAAACGAGCAACTTTGTAGTACGACTTTAAATACGATATTTTATCCTTTAACTAAATAAATTACTTTCTAAATAACAAAATTATTTTAAATAAATTGTAAACCATAAGTTTTTAACTTAGTAAACAAATCTATTTTTGTCTGTATTTACTTTACCTTGTTATTCTAGTAACTTTTATGTATAGATTTTGGTTTTGTGTTGCGTAGCAACTTGTTCTTTGGCTAATGTTATCGTAGTTAGACTTTTAGCGAGTCATAGTTAGTTTAGTTGAGACAACACTTAGGCTTAGAGATTATTTAGACTAAGAACATGTTGTCCCTTTGCACAGTGTAAGGACTCCGGACACCGATCATCCTAGCATCACTTTTTGGGTAAAACAAGGCAAGTACACTACATCTTTACATTATCGTTCATGATGACTATTTTGCATGTTTGGGCATGCGCTCCTCCGGATCGGCTTCAATAGCTCAAGCCGTATGCTCGGTAACATCATGGGTTGTTACGGAGTTACTATTTGCCACAACCGTCTGAACGATCTGCTGGAGAGTATCAAGCTGCTTCTGTTGTAACTTGAATTGCGCATCGAATCAGACCTCAAACTGAGTCGGTCGTGCCTAAGCTTGTCTCTGCTAGTTTTCAACTTGTCGTCGGTGTTGTTCATTCTGGCGCTGATTGGCCCCGACCTGCCGTTATTGCGCTTTCAGCATGTGTAATATCCTTTCTATAGCACCGTTAGAGGGTTCGACCCTCAAGCTACTCGAGCCGCTCTCTTCATTCACCATCACACCCTCTGGGATTTTGAAAACAACTAACATTAGTCTCAGAAAATATTACGGACTCATTTGTATGGAACAACTTATCTCATCGACACGGAATCAAGAGTTCGAATCTCAAAATAGAAGGCCAAATGACGTAAAGTCGTACTTTGATACCATTATATCACGCCCCGATTTGGTAGAATCGATAGTTGTCCCCCGGGCGTGATGTCGTGCGAGCATAAATTGCGCCCGCATAAGGCAATTTTATAAGGTGATCTGAAACACAACATTCAAATCCAGTACGCAGAGAAATTGAACACATTTATATAGAAGGAAAATTTGTCTTTCATTGATAATATACTTCTTTAGAAGACTCAATTACAAAAGAGGCCGCGCGGACTTACAAACTGACTCAGATGAGATAATCGTTCCATATATTTACATCCATTTATACAAAGCAACAAAATCACTCTCTTAGACCTAGGATCTGCGAGAGTTGATGCGACATGGCACAGTCTTAATCAGAGTCTTCAAAATATTACAGATTTGCCTTCGCAAGCTAGCAAGACTTCAAATGTTCTTAGTGTCGTCTTCAGTTCTTGGCACGCTATCCTGATTCGGAGCACCTATGGAGAACAAGGGTCAATATATTACACGTGTACTGGTGGGTGGCTAATTATATCCGTGCTCTCATTTGGTTCAAGAAATTATGTGAACATGCATACATGTATTTTGTGGACTTTCTAGCCATCCTAATCAATTCATGAAAACATTTGAAAGGCACAAAGAGAAAAACGACGATAGATCTTACCTACGATAGAGCGTGCCGTTGCAGTATAAGCTTACCATATTCTTTCCTGTCATATTGAGAATGATAAAATATAATAGAGTGCAATCGGGAAGGTCACTGGCTTGACAAGCCATCCTGGACATATAGCTTGGTAAGACAGAGGTCCTTCAGCGCATGTAGTGAGCCCCTTGTCGGATCGGTCCTATGGCACTGGGATACCGTCCGAAGAAACAATCGCCCTTGTGCACAAGTTGTCCGTGACCGTGCTAACCTAACAAGTCATTCAAGGCACGTTTCATGGTATCGTTGCAGTATTCACTTAATCGATTCGATCTTTACTTAGCACAATTCTATATAGCATGGTATTTAGCAAGCACGTAACAGTTATATGACAAGCAGTTCTATAGTCCGTATACGTGAGATATCGTGCAACAGTTTATTAGAATAAGCATTTGTGTCGTTGCATTTACATCTAGCATAGCATATTTTCGGTGTCGTAGATTAATTGAAGAATAAGAGGGTCGAAGGTAAAGAAGAGTCAGCCACTCACTTTGATTTGATCAAGGTAAGGGACCAGTTAGTTTGCGCTTAGACGTTACCTACGCGATCACCTGAAATCGCACAAGCAACTGGTCAGAACACTGCGCTATTCAATGAGTTCGATAGGAAATGCGAAATTTGAAGAATGCAAGCCATAAAAACCATCAAAAATATTCACAAAAACGCATTCAGAAAACCAAGCCAAAGCCAAAGAAGCAAGTACGGCATAAAAAAATAGAGCAACGGGAGGTCTCTCCCGACACTACCGCATAGTCCATCCTCGAGGCGCAACCTACTGAATATGGGACTTGATTCTGAAGAAACCATTTCATAACGAGGAATTGATCTTAATCCAGTCGGTCCCGTTCAATCGATTAAGTCGATCCCGATCAATCGGTTCCGACTAAATCGATAGCGATAGTGTTCCTTTCTCGCGCACCCCGTGGACGAAAAACGGGGCACGATGTAGGGACGGAGCACTACAACCGCGAACCAAACTGTGAAACTGCCACTTGTTGTCTCCAATTGCAACGAAAACCTCTAGTTGCAGTACAGTTCGTGCCATCCAAACAGCCCCTTAATGAAGCAAACAAAAGAATGTGCAGGACTATAATTTCAACAGTTCAACATATCAGGAGGGAGTTGCGAGCTTCCTGGAATCGCAAATGAAGCATGCAAACTCTTCATAAGGATGTGAGTATATAAATGTATAAGTAAATATAGTTTGGGGTATGAGATATAATATTCAAAAGTACTAAGGGTTGATTTTTTTTTATTTGAATTGATGTAAGAACTAGAATGTAATATCTTTTTGATGCAAAACGTCCTGTAGATACAAGCATATTGAAGATGCTAATGGAGACATCTAAAAGTGTGTCTCTGCGCATTGTATTCTTTTCCTTCAATCGAATTTTTCACTTGGTTTTTCCTTCGAAAAGTTTTTAACGAAACATTGTAAGTTGCACCCACTTAGATTACAATTTATTTTACTCTTTTCTTTTACTATGAATTTTTTCGAAAGATGGATTTTTTTTATAAAGAAAGATTTTAATGAGCCAATAATTGGACATCCAAGGAGGAGTATTGTGATTTAGATAAATCTAAATATTGATGCCCTTCCATATCCACAAATAGGTCTATCTTATTTTCTCTTGTATGTATTATTAATGAGAATAAGTCTCGTATAGATTTTCGGCAACAATTTTTTCTCAAAATCTCTCATTTCTATAACAATATACTCTCTTTTTTAAGAAGGTAATTGTCTTATAGACAACATACAATGCATATATTCTAAAGACTATAGGGTCGTATCATTGAGAGGAACGAGCTTTCCTCCGAGACATCCACATGTCAAGTAGATAGAATATGTGACTACCTCTATGTAATAATCTTTTGTGGACTTTTGGGTTCTATTTTCATGTAACTCGAAACAAACACCAAAGCATCGTAACCTAGACCTAACACAGATTATGTAAGTAGGAATCATGTTCAAAACACGGATTCTTATGGTTTGCTTGGCAATTGTAGGGATAACAATTATGAGGTGATTTTAGAATACCGATTATGAGCGGTTATAAGGAGTCCGATTTTAGATGGTTTTTAAGTAGCGATTTTTAAACCAGTATAATCCATGCTTGGTAATTCACTAACGAGCGGTTCTGAAAATATTTTACACGAATAAAATTAAACAGGAAAGGATATTAGTAGTTATAATTATATATTTTTTGTGATGATATAAATGGAATAAAATAATAAAATTGCTCAAATCCACCACTGATACCGATATGGCGTGTTTATAAAGCCACCCAAAATTATATTACAGAGGTTTTGGAAGATTTTTAAGCCGACCAAAATCAGTGGCTCAAAAAAATTCATAAGTAAGAGTTCTCATAAATGTTCGCTTTAAAAATAATCCAAAACCGGTGAAAACATTGTTACTAAACAGATCCTTAGTTAAAAGGTGTAAAAAGTTTACAAATCTATATGCCAAACCAATGTATGGACTCCTTCGATGTCCAATTGTCTGTCGAGATACTTGCTGGAGATATTCGGATTATGGACCAGACTTAATTTTTATTTAAAATGGCAAACGTTCCATTTCAAATGGCAAATGCAAAATCATGCTCTCCTGACAGTTCTACATTTGTAGTTTTGTATTCTGAAAACAATAACCACGGGAACCGAACGAATTTCTTTTGTCATTTTGGTTAAGATGCCTATGGCCTATCTACTCCAAACAATTGTATCATTGTCCTCAAATGGAGATAATGTACATGTCATATCTTGAATGCAACTATTGTAGCTTATAAAAGCAACAGCAAAAATAATTTTTGGAAACAATTTGCTTACGTAAATTATTCCAGAATATAATTATAGGTTTCTCAAAAGAACTTTGATAGGGTACCATTTTCAAAAATATCTTTGGACTAAAACATTAGGCTCATCCTTTAGGCAAACGAAGCATCTCCCTAGATCCCACTTTTTCTAGAAGCCCAAAAAATACCGTGTGTATATATATATATATATATATATATGCATTTTTAAGGAAAAGTTCGATTGAAAAAGAAAACAGTCGCTTGCCTATTTGTAAAATTTTTAAACATAAATAAATCTATCAAAATTTGGAAGGAAAAAAAAATCAGTAACCGCTATCGCCTCTTCGTCTCCTCCCTCGGAAGAAGATTTGGTCTCTTCATCTTCATCTACTATATAATAAAACATATATATGTACAATTGCTTCTTATTCAAATTTTAAAATTATTAATAAAAAATATTTTTAAATTCGCCTATGTAACGTTTATAACGATACATTGCCGGTCCCCAGTCTGGATCAAGGATGAGAAAATTTGCATATAAATCAATATAATAAAAATGTATAATTTAATCATATGTTTAAATTTTTAAAAAATGGCCTTTTTTTTGGACTTTGGCCTAGGCCCTTCAAATGGCTTGAGACGACCGTGCTTCCTTCTCACGAATATCTACAGCCCCATGACAATCTACATACAAGCCTAATTGACGGTCTGACCGTTTCCGAATTGACACATTTCCACACACAGGAGATTTCCACACTCAGGAGATTGTATCTATGACTCCAATCACATTGTAGGTCACTACACTGATACATTACTACTTAAGAGTTTATGGTCACCAAAAGTAGTTATTCGGGACTAGTCCAATATGGAGGAAACTAGCACAATTTTTAGAAACTTTTACTTATGATAGTCAAAAACTTATTAGAGGTTATCCATCTCTCCCAAATTTTCCCAAACTCAAAAAGCACGGATCCTGATCTCCCTCAAACAGTCATATGAGGTCAGAGACGGTGGTGGTAGCATAAAGGTGGTCAGGGAAGAAGCTGGGCTGACGGCAACGGTGGTGGTGGCGGCAGAGAGCTAGTCGGGGTCGACATTAAAATCCATTATTCTTGATCTCCTCTTCCTCCCAAGAATTTTTCGACCGACACCCGACTAAAAAAGAGCCCGAAACCCGCTGTTATATTTGGGACTATCAAAAAAATTTGACAGTCTCATATTGTCAAAAATTTTACAGTCTTAAATATTTTAACATCCTAAACTTGTCAGTCCTAAAGATAAAAACATATTTTCTTTATGACGGTCAATCAAATTTTTTGACAGTCAAGTATATTAGTAGGACCATCAAATTGTCATAGTCCTAAAAAAAAATTGAACAACCCCAAGTAAAAAAAATTTAATAACAAACTTGTAAATAAAAAAAATGGGACAACCCGAGTAACTTTTGCAGTACATGGATAATAACTCTTAATTGCTTTTAACTACTCAATTAGCCAGGTAGACCAAATAATTTCCAAGGTCGGTATTTACATTGTGTAGGGGTGTGCATCGATCGGTAGTCGACCTATTTGGTCACAACCGAAGTCGAACCGAAGTTAATCGGTTTGAAAATAATCACAGCCGAATCAAACCAACCAATTGATCGGTTCGGTTTTGAAACCGACCGACTTGGTTCGGTTTGGATCGGTTCGACTGATCGGTTTTGATCAGACAAAAAATTTCAAGTATATAAAAGTGTTTCACAAAGTAAATTCACACAAAAATAAATTCTAACCATCTTTTGTTTGGAAGATGTTTGTATGAAATTCCAAAATGGACAATAATCTTCTAAGTAGATCACTTGTATAATGAATTTCTTCCACAAATCCAAAATGATTCTCAAAAATAAACTATAATCCTAATAGATCTATGAATTGAAGATGGAAAATAAACAAACAATGAGATGGATAGGTTGGACCGGATATAAACCTAACTTTAGGTTGTTACTAACTAGGTTCGGTTTGATTCGGTTTAAGTTTTTTGGAATGACCAAACCGTGAACCGAACCAAATCGGTCGGTTTTTTAATGGTCAAGTCGAACCAATCCGACCGGACCATCGGTTCGGTTAAAAACCGACCAATTCGGTTTGGTTTGGTTCGATTGGGTCGATTTGGTTCAAATATGCACACCCCTAGCATTGTGTAATGTTCAATGATGTAGTTGAAGCAGTGCAGCTGTGGCTTGTCAGCCACTCTCAGAACTGAGAGTCATTTCCTAAACACATGATAATAATAAAAGACCCATGTTTTTGTTGCTCATCTTCATTTAGCCCTGCTTAATTATAATACAGAATGGATATGGTCACAACCTTGGACCAGTTTTTTGGGCAGAAGCTACACATTAATGATTCAAAAACATCTGTACACAACATATGATTTTTCCAAAGTAAAAAATTACACAGCAACAGGAGAACAGTAACTGACTCAATCCTTTCTCATTCGAATAACATCAGGCTTGATATCCCGAAAAAAATGAATCATACTATCATTTGTAGCATTGGCAGTAAATTTTACATTACACTCTTAAAACAGTCGGTAACCTGAATTTAGGTCACGGAAAAACTGTTTCGATGTTGTGGATACTGGAGTGTCCTGTTTTAAGTTCCATATATATGTCTATGAACAGGAGAATCAAAGTTTTGAAGTACTTCAGTCCATCGCTTCTCTATGACCAACAACGACTTTTCAGACACATAGCCAACAAATAAAACAGGACTTCTAAATGAACAAAAATCAAAATTCTTCTTCGTATGCGGCTTGCATTCTTGATCAACATTCATCCTTTTCCGCTTGGCAATAGCCTTTTTTGGAGAATCGTATTTCCCCATTGATATATCAGGACCATTTGGCAGCACATCATCTTGACCAACAGGCATCCCAAAATCGATCAAACACATCGCACTACATGCACACAAGGAAAAGGAAAACAAATACAGACCATGAATAAAAGGTGTATAGACATAAGAATATCAAACACTTCTACCAACTATAACGAGACAGGTTAACAGAAAGCTTGCCATAATAAGACTGTTTGATTTGTGAAAAAATGGGAAGTAAAGAGAACACAAAATGAAAAAGAGAAGAGAAAGGAAAATTTGTCTTAGGAAAAATTGGAGAGAAAGTGAGACATTGCTGGTTAGACATCGGATCCCGATAGAGGATAGCCTCGTAGCAAGATGGAGATCTCGGGAGGGAGTGAAAGTGAGACATTGTGGGTTAGACACAGATCCTGATAGAGTATAGCAGGAGAGAGACACGGAAGGAGACAGATCCATTGCGGGTTAGACAGGGATCCCAATAGAGGATTACGGGGGAGAGAGTAAAATCACATCTAGTTAGGATAAGCAAAGGAAACTATCTATTAGATAAGATTCTCCCAAATTCTCAGTTTCACTTTTTCATCTTCCTAACCAGACATGTAATATTCATTTTCCTTTTTTATTGTCCTTTCCCATATAAGGCTGTGTTTGGTTTGCTGGAAGTGAGGAAAAATAAAGCAAATGAAGTGTCTCATCTAGAATAGAGATCCAATTCACATAAAATTAAGTTTCATTTTCCTATACTTTCCCTTGATTTCTTAGCATCCCAACACAGATAAATCACACAATGAAAGCCTACATAAGGTATTCCATTCTGAATGAATTGTTGGAAATAAATATTTTTATTTATGATATTCCATGATCAAATGGATCAATGACAGAGCCAGAATTTATATATGTATAGAATGATTAATATAAGAACTTAAAATGACATTCATTAATATAAATAATGGTGTAAAGAACAATAAATAATTGAACCCCAATCTATAAATTCCCCAAAAAAAACTTTTAGACTATCAAGCATAGGTACCGGTATGAGTACTCGGTACAAGTATATGGCAATTTCTAAAAATCCACGGGACGGGTATGGTTGGAGTATCTATATGATAAAGACCAAAGCCTTGTAGCAGTGTATCTTCATGACTTCATATGTACAACTAGGAGTCTAAATTTCTTTCACCATAGTCGTCAAATTTTAGTTTCAAAACTATGTAAAGTTTTAAAGTAAAGAAGGTTTGAATTCTAAAACAAATGTACAAAACCTATATTTTAAAGGATAAGGTGATACCCAGTGTTTTGCAATAGAAGGCAACCATAAAGTACCAAAAGAAGTACATTAATTTAAAACTGAAAATACAGGTACCTATGCAGAAAGTATCTAGGAGGAGTACCCAAGTGGTACCAGTACTTGGTAAGTACCATGTACGGGTACGGCTTCCTAAATCCTAAATGGAGTACCCATGCTTCATAGGAAGAGCACAAGGGATTATTTAGTAATTAAGGGGGTCTAAAAGACAATGACCTCTCTTAGAATGGTACAGAATCATATGAGAGGATATCTTAAGGGTCATAAATGGAACAGTTGGGTCGGTTCCAATCCAGTCATTCTTGTGTCAACATATAAGAAAAAACCGAACCTATTTAAACTCAACCTGTTTATAGCAAACACAAACTGGACCTGAGAATAACCTGAATTGACCAGGACAATTCACCTATTTCAGCACAAAATAAACACTTGAGCCTAAAAAAGCCAATATAGTATTATGGGTCTTTTGGTTAGTTAAGATCATCACTGGAAACCAAATAGATAACTAGTTCAATCTTGCTCTGTATCACAAACAAATTGGAATGTCTTACTTTAAATTGGTCAAATCAGGTTAAACAGGTCATAACCTAATCATGGACCCAACCAAACTATTTTAGAATTAGGTGCTCTGAGCTGTGTAGGGCCTAAAGACATCTAAGCCTGATTGGATCTTCATAGAAGTCAGGTTTGATGGTCAGAGTTTAAGTTCCTATCCTCGCAACATCCACATAAATACGGTCAATCAATCACTTCTAAGTTAAGACGTTCCAAGGAAAGTATTGTTATAGAATATATATAATAAAACACCAGGTTCATATTCAAAAAACAAGACTTAATTTTATACATTCCTGTACAAGTTCATCCTCTCTCTTTTTTCAGGTGATAGCTCTTTTTATTCAAAATGAGAGTTACTCTTGCACCCGGTCTTTAGACAACCAAACTACAGATTATCTTAAGGGGCTCATCCGGTTTGGTAGCAAGGGGAAATATTTCAACATGGATGAAAAGATATAGTTGGTTGAGTTCAAAATCCAAGTCTACTTCTCAATATTATTGGTAAATGAGGTTATGATAGATATCTTGATAAATCCCAATTTATAATACACCTATTCAAAATTGAACTGACAAGTGAAAAGAGGATCAGCTAAACCAAAAGGCAACAGAGAAAATAAATTGTGCAAGCACAAACACAAGGACCACTCTATTATTACAAACAATTGTGCAGCATTACAGCATTGTGCAGCATATACTATACCATCAAATTGGGTTGTTTTACAAGCCATGCTTGCAGCAGAAAACAAATATAATCCCAGGTACATTATGTTAGTTTTAACATAAAGGCACTCATTTCAAGGTAATCATAGCAAAGGTATAAATTGATTAAAAGAAAGAGAAAAACTGTACAGTATTATATAGAAAGAAACCTTTACCTGGCACTGTAGACAACCACTGATGTTGAGTTGATGGAAGGTGGAAAGGAGATCCCGATAATCTCGCCTGGGAACTCTTGAAATGTTCTAGGCAAATGGAGACTGTGTCGCCTTGACCACTCACCCAACTGTTTTGCTTCTACATCAAACACATAGACCTGGTTCGATGATGTTATGGTGACAAACACATTGTTGTTCTTCGGGGGAAAACCAGCAGCAGCAACAGAGGCACCATTAAATCTCGATATGAACCAGTGTTGCCTTCCAAGAAACAACCAAACCATGTTAAAAACTTGAAATGAAATAAATTTAGCACCGAACAAACTCATAATGTTTTAGGCAGAAATAGAGTTACAAGAGAAGCACTAAAATTACAAGACACTAAAGCCTGCAACATATGCAGACCAAGTTTGAGACTATCATGTATGTAATTTTAGTGTATGCAAACAACCAGGCAGGTGGGTCTGTTATGATTCCATGTGCCAAAGTCTTGATAGTGGTAAAGGATTATCGTTACAATTGTTAGTGTCTGTTAGGGCTACATCAGGTGATTGGCATGTTAGTGGGGAGGCTTACACTTGTCTGATTCCCACAAAAGTTGAAGAACATGGAGGAACTAAATGATGAGCGCAAGTGGAGTTTCATGAAGTTATCGTCCAACTTCTTGTGTTTGGTTGGTGAAAGTTGCTACTTGTTGGATGGAACAAGTTGATTCCTAGGGCCTGTTTGATTTATGGTAATTGAGAGAACTTGGAGAAGCTAAACCAACCCAAAAAAATACTATACCAACTTCTGGTGTTTGGTCAGTGAAACTTGCTACTTGTTGGATGGAACAAGTTGATTCTTAGGGCCTGTTTGAAATATGGTAATTGAAAGAACTTGGAGAAGCTAAACCAACCCAAAAAATACTATCTTGTGGGTCTCCTTGCCAAGTTCTTGTTTCCTCTTTCTTGACTTATTGTGTTTGGTCGGGAGAAAACTGAGCTTGGAACCCAAAGAACTCAAGATTTTTGGGATGTTGGGAACTACCTTTCCCTTTCTCTACAATGAAGTTATCCAAGTTCCTTCATTTTTGGCTCGGAAGTTGGCCAAGTAACTTGGAGAAGTTAAGGCCTGCGTGGAACGAGAACAAACCCATGTAGGTCAAGTTATTGTCCCCCCAACTCCTACTTATTCGAGAACTTGGAGAATTCCTAATAAATGAACAAATAGCCCTCAGATTCTAGTGTTTGGCTGGAGTGATGGTTTGGAACTTGTTTAGAACTCAAAAAAGTGGCAAATTCCCTTGTTTGAAAGAAAAGAAACAAGTATAAACAAATAAAGTTCACATGACTTCTTGCTAATTGCAGGTTAAAGAGCTAGGAAACGGAATGGAACTTGAGCCAAGAGAGCCAAATGAACAAACTTGAAGAACAAAGCCAAAAACCTTCAGGTTCCTTCTAACTTCGGGTAACCAAACAAACCCCTTATGTACAGGCTTTCCTTTTTTTACATAGGATACAAGTAATAGAAAACAATGTTGACTTTCAAAGCGAATGGTAAAGCTAACCTCTGTTAACTGTAAAAGTTTCATAACAAAATAAAGTAAAGATCCATTTACCCACCCATTGGTATTGCAAACAACTAACATCACCAAACAACTAACATCCAAGACATCTTTAAGACACAGAAGATGTGCCTAAACCTCACCTGAAGCTTCACACAAACTACATTACTAAGTATAAGAATCAGACACAGACATCATGAGCAATAGAAGAAAAAAAATCAAAAATTCGGGCAACCGAAACAGTAACGTCAAGAAACAAACAATTACGCAAGGTTCGCAGTATCGATATTGGAATTGGTTCCGGACTCTTCTTATGAGTACGAGTATTGGTGGTTTCAGCAGTTTTGGAGGTTTCGGATTTCAAATGTTCTTCGCTTTCAAATGTTCTTCGCTTATTAGTCAAAATTAACAATAAATTCCCACAAAAAGCTAGAAAATTTTTCATATATTTAGGCACAATTCTATGTATTATTTGTTATGCTTGTGAGCCTTGAATGAATAATATTAAGAATAAGTTTGATGGATGTTGTGAATCTATTAATTAAAAATTCGACAAAGGGAATGGTTACAGTGTGGCATGTATGGCATGTAGATCTACAACGTACCAAATCATTGTGCCGACACCATTTTCCTCATATTTCTCACTTTTCCTTTGTATTTTTTTCTTTATCGAATTGACCGGAAAAGAGAGTGGTATCGGTAAGTATCATCCGGTATCCGTAGCAGTCAGTATCGGATCAGAACAGTCCCAAAACTATAGAATACGTATGATACGTTTTGCTAAAAGCTTGCAACTAGGGTAACAAGGTTAAAAAGTGTAGATGTTATATGTAAGTTGTTTTCCATGAGCATCAGCTCAAAATTTACACAACATATTATCATGATAAGACGAGCAAAGAAAGAATATAAACCAAAAAGGCTAACTAAATTTGTACAGTAGAAAAAGAAAGATGATTAATCATACAAACATGATATTAAAGAAAAGCTTGTCATATCTACCTGTATGTCTCTAGATTAAAAAAATAAATGTCCCCAAAGCAGTTGACGGCAGCTAACCATTGCCCATCAGAACTAGTAAACATCTTTGTTATGGGAGGCTCACTAGGATGATCACTCGTATCCCCCTCCTTCCTTCGAGGCACAAAAGTGTGCACCAGTTCAGACCTTTTAACATCAACAATCTGCCGTTCCAAAGAAAAGCCAGCAGTATTAAGAAATGTAGGAACACAAGAAGAACAATTGAGATGACCTTATAGTAGCAAATGTTGACAAGCTCAGCAAGCTAGCATAATATCCTAGCACTGATAATGTTCACTGAACTTTTAAGACTCGAGATGATGTTAAGAGATCAAAATAGTAAGTGCTGGCCGAGATTGAATTTCCATGATAAAGGTATATTGATAATAAATATATATTAATTCACTGAATGGAAGTATCTTTATTAAGGATTTCAAAAAACTCACATATATCTTTCTATCATGGCCAGATAGCATCAGGCATGAAGAATCAACACTGAAAATCATAAAGTGAGCATACTGCAATCCCTGAGGTAGCTGTAATTTATTGACAGACCATCCACTCTTTCCACCTTTATGCTTCTTTAACTCAAATAAGCAGGGTTTCACATGATCCGAGTAAGCAAAAAGTAATCCAGAAGCAGATACAGTGCTAGAGATGATTTTCCGGGATTCCTTGCTTTTAATCCGTGCCAAAAGTTGTGTTGTTGCAGTTTTTCCAAGAGGCGAGTTCTGAGCTTTATGATGACCTAACTTGACCAGCATAACATCTAGCCATCCTGAGTATTGAGTAAGAATAATTGAAGCACCAACTTCACTATTACTAGGTACCAATTGCAAGGATGCTCGCTGGGGTGCCGGGCAGATATCATGAGGAGAGAACTGAGTGAAGTCTCTGGCAGAGTAAGCGAAAAGTTTTGTATCATCACCTGCAGAAATGAGCATGGGGACCCCCAAATGTGCCCATTTATGATAAGAAAATGCTATGGGCTTCTTCCGATGACGAAGCTTTGGCACTTTTTCATCAGGTAAAGAATCTGTCACAGGAAAAAGAGTCGGATATTTAGAAAGATTATAAACAAAACAAGAAAAAGACTGGTCTTGGAATTCAGAGCTAAGGACGAGTTAATAGTTCATCCCAAACAAACCTTCTTCACAAATAGGCATTGTAACCGCTAAGGCCCTCACATCGTGAGTGTGGGCATTGCGGCTGTCAACATACACCCATTTGTTTGCATTTTCAGTGGAATGCTCATCTTTCCCAGAGAGAAGAGTACCATTAGACAATTTGTAAAGGATCACCTGGACCATAAGAAAAAATAAGCAGTGTAAAAAATAATAGGTAGTAAAGTAAACAACTGCATATTTTCTTGAAGTATTGGTGGTGGTGGTGGTGGTGGGTGGGTGGGGGGAGTGGTAGTATCTGTAGTTGTCATCGAGGTTAAGTGATTTGTATTTCCACAACCAATTTTTGAGAGATTGAGACCCAGAGAGAGAGAGAGAGAGAGAGAGAGTAGTGGGGTAGCCAGGTCAGGAATGATTGTAATGAAGGTGGGCATAGATCTTAATGAATCTCATGTGATGTAGGCAGTAAGGAAGTAGGCGGAAGATGGTGGGCATAGATCTTAATGAATGTCATGTGAAGTTGTGGAAAAATACAACTTCCATTAACTTTAACAGCTGTAGGGAATTATGTGCAACTCCACAAAGTTTTGATACATGATTTAGAATGCAATATGTGCGGGTGAGCTGGTGGTTGAGTGTGTTAGGGGGGCATCCTTTGGATGTCACATGGAAATCGTGTGGATTAAACTTACAATGGATTCTAAGGGGTGTCTAGCAGAAAAGACAACTTTCAAAGAGATAATAGGGCATGTTATTGATGTTGTGAAACCATGAGGGCTTTCATACTAGTTTACAAAAAGGATTGTTGTTAAATATTTTAATTTTACATATTCTATTGTGATATACGTGCAGGATACATATACTTACATGGGCCCTGAGCCTTTACATATATACACAGATAAGCCTCCACTTATATCTGTTATATGTATGTGGCCATGTTTGCATTTCTATACCAAAGTTATTATTATCTTCAATTTTAGAATAATGGGTGTAGATATGTTTGTAATATGTACGTGTATCCAAGGTTCATGATATCGGATATCGGACCCATACCGGTTGTAGGGGTCGCCATACGGGAAAACAGATACCGGGGATACGAGGGGATATGACTTCATGGTGGTATAGGATAATAATTCACTATATATATGACATGTATGCCAATTATTCTGAGAATTAATATAAATATAAATAGAATTAGCCTTCGGTGTAATCTAGAATAAAGCTCCATGAATATTCCAAGTCACACTAAACATAATGAACATGCATACACTAAACCAGTTTTTTGGAACCAGGTGTCAACCCGAATGATCCAACACCCATACCGATTTGGGTCGATATACCGACCGCTTTGGCCTGGATACCACCTGGGTCCTGACCAGTTTGTCCATGTCAGTCCCCCTCCAAAAGCGGTATACCGGCCACTATGAAGAATATCCCCAACAGACTGTGTACCATGTACACATGCATATTCCATTTTGTAATAATGGCTCGCCGACAAACACAACAGTTTCCACCAGCAACAGTGAGGAGCACCGCCACCATCGTTGCCGACAAAGATGGGAAAAGGAGGGGTGGTTTTATTTAGCTTATAAAATATTTTTTGAAATGGCTTTAGATCAAAAATCAAATTTCGAAGTATTCTAGCCATTTGGCATCCCTACACTTATGGTATCTTCAAAAAACAGATGGCAGGGACCTTCCATGCCATGGAACTAAAAGTAGTAGGGGCAAATGTCCAACCTGTCATTGGGTCCTGCGATTTACCCAAATTGGAAATTGCAATCTGGAAGTAGCAAAATGGATATGTGCATTGTTGCTGAAACATTCACTTTGCACAGACACGGATACAACACAGTGAGGACATGGCGAGATGGACACAGCACCCGTGGTGTGGCTCAGTTTATTTTGGAGCAGTTGTGTTTAATACGTGTCAGACAAGACAACCCAGATTTTTTGTGCACCGTGCTTCCAAGAGTAGACATAATAATAAGTTTAAACAGGAATCATATTCATGCAGTTATTGACACTTTATACCGTGTATTATGTTATATAACATACACAACACATCTTGATGGTTACTACTTTTTTAAGATATATCTATAAATAAGGCGCTTGTAAAAAAGGTACCGAAGCTGCCACCTAGTATGAAACCCGGAACATCAGCAGTATGCACATAGACCAAAGGTGTAACTCGATCACCAAGAGTCCAAGACATCTGCTTGTGAGTCTGACAAATTCGGATCGATCACCGAGACAACTGCTTGTGAGTCTGTGACAAGTTCGGTACTGTGTAGATCTTTGGTGACACAACTTGAAACAATACCTTCTGAATTACCAGCACTTCCCTAACCCAAAGGATAAAACGTGAAGCGTTCACAACAATTGACAAAAAGCAAAACATTCCGAACATCAAGACCCATGTTTAATGTGCACGCATGCACATAACACTCAACACACTATATTAGTGAAAGAGAAATTCTAAATAACAGAGAAGTAAAGCAAGAAGGTGAAGGATATTCAGTCTAAATAGAGAAATTCTAAACAGCAGAGAACTAGAGAATGAAAACAAGAGATATGAACTAAGAACCTTTCCATCAGATCCGGCAGAAAACACCCCCCTGTGACTTGGAACGGTTGCAAGAGCATTGACATCACCCTTATGGTAAGTATGTGCTTGCAAAAGGGTTCCATGTCTGCTGTCCCAAAATTGAACACTACCACTACTATCTCCACTAACTAGAGTCCCACACCTGATATAGTATCTTTTTTAGTGTACACTTGAAACACAATGACGAAATTCAAAAGTGAGATATATTTGGACATACATTGCAATACCTTAAGAACAATAATGACCAAACACAAAGTTCAGGCCCGCTTCCCAAGCCTCCAAGTCCAACTGTAATCCGATAAGTCTCATGGAATGATTCAGCATCCCAACATCTTACGAAACTGCAATATCAAAGGATGCTGATAAAATCACATGCTAAAAAAGGTTACACAAAAGTACCCGAACTTTACTTAAGAGTGGATACAGTGTCATGTTAAGCAGAGAATAAATACTGAATCCAGTTCAAAAGATTCATATCCTATAATTGTCAATATTACCAAAGCCAACTAATTAAACATACCCATCACTACTGCCGGAAAATATTTGCTTTGCATTAGGACTCCAAACAATACTCAGCATACGTCCTGCACAAAGACAAAATTTTAAATTATTTGGAGAAGGAGATGCCGAAGATAAATAGGGAGAAAAGGTGAAGAGTCTGACCGCTAACCCTAGGAAAAGACCTGCTATAAGTTATGCCATCTGTATCAGACACATTATATATACGCATGCAACCATCATCACAGGCAATCGCTAACCGCTGATCATCATTTCCAATGCAAGCAACATTTGTTTCATCAGTGTCTTCATTCTCACTACAACTAGAATCGCAATCGCTGTGTGCGTCAAAGTCTGCATGTCCATTGGCAAGTCCTTGACTGTCAATTTTCTTGGAATGCATAGAACCGTCGAAAGGTTCAACAGCCATCTGCCATATTGAGACTCCAACAGAATCTACTACAACCTACAAAAATCAATGCAGAGAGAAAGAAATGAAGTAATCATACAACTTAGAGATGTTGAAGATGTTACTTATCACCTAAATCTTTATTAACCAACACAACTATTGTAAGAAATAACACATACAGCTAAAGATGGGAAGGGCATTCATTGACTATGTACAAGAATATGACCAAATTAAATTAACTCAACTTTTCACTTTATAATACCATGAATGATCGTGTTACTAATTTGACAAAATCAAACAAAACCAACACATTCTAGACAGCATGAGAAGAGGGCCTTACTCAGTTCCATATGTATTGTCAAAAACAGCATGCCACAATAGAAAATAGAAGCCCAATGCAACCTGACTACCAAGTCTTGGGTAAATTTCAGGGGCAACAAGCATGCCAAACTAGATATATCGAAGTTAACGGCAGTAAATATATCAAGTAAACAATCACAATGTCTTGATATGGTAATTCATTTATAAAAGAGAGAATGTTGATAAGCCTCTCGTGGAGAAGAGAATGATAGGAAATTGAAATTCTTGCCATATAAACAAAAAGTACAACAGAAGAGAAGATCCACAACAAAATTAATTATGATATTTAAAGGATGACATGTCAAAATAAAAGAAAATTGAAGGAAAAAACGTAAACCAAAGAAAAGGAAAACTGAACCTGAACATAAAGAGGAAGTCTGCCACATACAGGAGTTCCTCGAGTGAAAATATAGTGGCATAGTTATTCTAAATCTATGCTCACAACAACTAAGGAGAAAGTGCAATTCACTTCTCAAACACTTCAAATAATGGAAACATCCTCTAATTCCTTAATGGTTAATTTTAGAAGATGTAGACAGCTGCTTACCGTATGAGATGCATGACCACATATCTTCTAAGTTGCTCATATGCAATTATGAATTGGGTGCGGCTATCCGCACTTTAGTGGGATGTGCTTAGTAGGTCATGGAGTGCGGATAGCCGCACCCTTTTGAATTTATGATGCAATGGATCATATTAAGTAGTGAGATCCCCATCAAAGTCTACCCGTTCTCACAATAAGTGAGCAATACTTTGTTTGCAGCGTCAGTAACATGGAAAATCTCAACTGAAGTAGGATGAGTGATGGGTAATCCTGTGTTGCTAAATCTTTTCTCTCCACAACTTTTCCCAATAATCAACCCAAACTTCATGCCCGTCAACATTAATTATGTGGCTTAAGGTAACGAATACAAATGGACACCATCCGGTATCATTTGAGCCCAAACTTCGAATCGTAGAGATTTCTAGAAATGGCATATGATATTCGTCCTATCTCTACCCTTTGCCTATGAGGTGAGTACAAACCATTGGAATGCAAACTTGAAAGTGATTGAAGCAGAAACCAAGACAATCGTTCCAGCAGAATCTTATTATGCAGATGCCAAAATTCTGTTACAACCCAGCAATGAAACTGAATCAACCAATTCTTATTTCCTGGTTAGCGAAGGCAGATGTTGAACTTCATTGGTGGTCAGTCCATGTTGCTTCAAGGTTGATCAACCAAATAGTGGAAGTCCACCAACAAGGGCCCATAAAGTAGCTCCTAAATGAACAACAACATATTTAAAGTTCTTCCTTTCCGGATCACCTGACCAATTTACATGTATTTCTTCCTTCCCATTTTTAATCAGTGTTCCCGTATTTACTTGGTACACTCAGTTATGGGTCGATCTGCAACCACAAAGAACCTAACCTACAAAGGGGAAAAGAGAGTTCGAGATTCTTGCGAATTAAGAGTCTTAAGACGATTATAGGTCCATAATGGCATGGTTCCGTCTTGAATTGTTAGCATAGCTACTGTCGATAGTACAGAAGGCTGCAGACTAACCAATAAAACCTGTTCTCCAACCTTGACACCTAAGTCTAACCACTCATTAGCATTTATATTATTATTAATGGTGTCACTGGGACATCCCCACCTAAACCTCAATGAAGGTCTTAGCAAGGTCCTCTGCCTTGAGAAAAAGCAAAAGGAATAGGCTCTCAACATAGCAACACGATCTATGGTACACAAACATGATAAAAAATTACAAGGTACAGTAATATGGACGTGACAACAACTTGGGCATGTTGTAGTGTATTTTGGCGCGTACTGACTGACCTACGTTGCACGGACACAAATACAACACATCATGGTACGTAGTTCAGCATGTCCTAAAGTATTTTAAAGTGTCATGGACATGAAGTGTCCGAAACGTCACAACCAATCTTTGTAGTGCCCATGTTTCCTAGGTTGTGAACTTGTGATAGGCCTGCGGATACTCGACAGTCGCCAATTTCGTAAGTTCAATGTTTGCTGGAAAACAAGTGTTACATTTTTGGCCTTTCCTGCTTACAGCATGCAACTTCCACCCCCCCCCCCCCCCCCCCCCCCCCCCCCCACCCTACGCCACAAAAGACAAGTTTTCCAACAAAACCAATCGAGTCTGGCAACATTTGCAACCAATCATTACCAAAATTGTATTTCCTAGCCACTAAACCCAATCGTGTGGTCAAATTTACTTCCGTGGCGTGCATTCCCGTTCAAGTTCGTGAAAACCCTTGACCAATCGAAGAAATATGAAAAAGGTGTGCACAAACTCAACCTTCTGCTGAAGAGAAAAGAGATCCCACTCCGAAATCGACCCGTCGATGCTCGACGACAGGAGCCGGCCGGGCCCGTCGCCGCTCCTGGGCCCGCACCAGACCAGAGACGACACCCTCGCGCTAGGGTTCCCCCGGACCGTCTGCAACAAAGAAAGTCAGGAATCAGAGACCAGACTATCGGCTAACAAACGGACGACAGCGGACGATGATGGTGGTGGTGACGGTCGTGGTGGTACCAGCTGGCAGTGCCATCCGACGGAGCCGGGGGAGACGAGCCAGATCTCGAGGGATCCGTCCTCGCGCGCGGCGGCGAGGCGGGAGCCGTCGGCGCTGGCGGCGAGGGCCACGACGGCGGAGGGACGCCAGTCGACGAAGCTGCTGGTGTAGATTTCGAGCCTCTCCATCGGAGAGCGAACAGGAAGAGGGACCACGATGGAAATGGGACTAGAATTTGTGGCGAATCAGAAGAATCGTCTTCCAAATGGATTTCATGCGAGAAATGGGAGGGGGCGGCGGGGTTAGGGAAGAGAAAAAAAAAAAAGGAAGGGGTTTTGTAGGGATCGAGTTGGGAAAAAAAAAAAAAAAGGGTTTAGGTCAGAACGCGAAGAGACTGCCTTAATGGCAAGGGTGCATTAGGTTAGGGCCATAGGGCACTTGGCTAGTTGGACTCCAGACATAGGCTCATTAGTCATTTATTGGGACCCACTCGTCCATCTTAAGTTAACCACATTTTTTTTTTTTAGGTGTCATTTCTTCCGGCTTGATAAATACTGAGGATTCGAACATACGCCTCTTGCACCGGAACCCCCGTTGCTATCACTAAACCACAACCCACGAACGTGTCATCAATTACGAATAAAAAAATTAAAAAAAAAGTAAGAAGATAAAAAGTTATCTTGAACGTTGAAAAAAATAATGATTGTTTTCATAGAGTTTTAAACTTAGTATTCTGAGTTTAAACATAAGTTTGGAAGCATATAGTGTTTAGTTGTCGCAACTCACATCTGAGTTTAAAAAAAATCACAAAAACAAAGTTTAAATTTGGTTTGGAAAAAGAGAAAAAAAAAAAAAAACTATGCAATATGAGAGAGCTCTCTCTCCCTCTCTCTCTCTCTCTCTCTGTGTGTGTGTCTCTCCACCTTCATCTCTTCTCTCCTACTTTCTCTTCCTCCTCTCCTTCTCCAAGGCGGTGACAGTCTCCCCTACTCTGAGGGCAACCCGTCCCCGACCTCCGGTCGATCTCGTCGACCCCGAGCTCTTCCTCAACCACCAAGCTCGTCGCGTCCGAGCTCTCTAGCCCTCGACCACCAAGCTCGTAGCGTCCGATCTCCGGTCGGTTCCCGAGCTCCTAAGCCGATCTCGTCGACTTCAAACTCCAATTGATCTCGTCGACCTCGAGCTTCGTCGATCTCGTCGACCCCCGAGCTCTTCCTCAACCACCAAGCTCGTCGCGTCCGAGCTCTCTAGCCCTCGACCACCAAGCTCGTAGCGTCCGATCTCCGGTCGGTTCCCGAGCTCCTAAGCCGATCTCGTCGACTTCAAACTCCAATTGATCTCGTCGACCTCGAGCTTCGGTCGATCTCGTCGACCCCGAGCTCATAATCCCCGAGCTCCAGTCAATTTTTTAATCTCTACCATGCACAATATGCTTCTCAAGATTCTAGGGTGTTGGCAAGCTCCGTTGACGACGAAAAATGATCATACATGCTCGAGGAAGCTTTGACGGTGGTCGGGGTGCTGTGGCTATATGTGCGTCAGTAGAGGGACGCACACGCACGGGAAGGGTCAGCTGGACTGAGCGGTGAGTCCGACGCACAGAGAGATACGCGGAGGGGTCGTGTCTGCACTCGGCAGAGCCGGTGCGGTCAGGGAGATCGAGCACCGATCACATCTTCGCCACGGAGGGGACGGGTAGAGATCGGAACGACCTAGGCTTGTTTATGACAGTATCTGTCGAAAACAAAGATGGGATGCACTGTCGTTGACACGCTCGTGGGGACAGAGTTAAGTTCTCTGGCGCTCGACGAAGCCGGCATTTCTTCGCAACAGAGGATTCGGTCCATGCAAGATAAATAGTCGAGTTGTTTTCTAAAAGAGTAATGTTATTCGTACCTCCAAATAGTCCCTCCAATACATCCCTCCTTATGTGGCAGCTGACGTGGCATATTAAATAATATTATGTGTCATCTGACATGACCGATGACATGACAAATTTTAACCCAAAAAGTTAATTACCCAAATTTGTCCATATTAATTTAATGTTAATATTAATTAATGTTAATATTAATGTTAATTTAATGTTAATATTAATTAATGTTAATACTAATGTTAATGTTAATATTAATATTATTGTTAATTTTAACGATAATATTAATTTTAATTTTAATGTTAATGTTAACATTAATTTTAATGTTAATTTTAATTTTAATTTTAAAATTTACCACGTCAGCTGCCACATCAACATATCACGTCAGCTGCCACGTAAGGAGGGACAGTTTGGAGGTACAAATAGCATTATTTTTTCTAAAAATATTTTTACCAAACAAAATCTTTAAACTTTTATTTCTAAACCATTCTTCAAATGAAAGTAGGCAAACAAAATCTTTAAACATATATTTCTGAAATAATTTAATAACATTTTCTTTGAAAATTATTTTCATAACAAAATTTTAGAAAACCTATCCAAACACAACCTAAGCATCTCAAGACTTTTACATTGGAAAAAATTTCTACTTCATCGTCTTTCTTGAATATAATCTTGCCACCAAGGAAAGGCATTATCTTGTACCCCGTGCTACATAGGAATCACAATACATTACTAGATAATAGGGTAGGAGATGCTCTTACGTCATCTTTGATTTAAGAGGAATACAATGAATTTTCATGCATGTTTTTACTTTTACTTATTGGAGGTATTCTTTTACCAAAATATTTTCAACCTAATTATTTATACTAGTAAATTTATGCATAATTTTTCCTAATAATTTTAAAAAATAAATAAATATTTGAACATATTTGAATTAATATTTGTTTTGTTTATATATATATATATATATATATATATATATATATATATATATATAATTTTTATTTTGATTGTGATTTGTTATAGATATGTTTATATTTTGATTATAATTTATTATAGAAACATGTTTAGGGAGTTAGATAATATCAAGTAGTTAAGATTTTTTTTTTCATTTCTAATTGTGACAACTATTTAGACTAACTTTTAATAGAAATAAAAGTTAATTTTTGAATGATTATTTTTTAATTTTTTTCTTGACTAGTTGAGGACATATGTATGGTTATACTAGGGCATGTAGCGGTGGGTGGTCGACCTATTTGGCCACAGCCAAACCGAAGTTACTTGGTTTGAAAATAGTCACAACCGAACCAAACCAACCAACTAGTCGGTTCGGTTTTGAAACCGACTGACTTGGTTCGGTTTAGTTCGTTTCGGCTGATCGATTTTGATCACATGAAAAATTGAACTGCCATTGATTTGGGACCCAACTAGAAGATATGAAAGCATGCTTAATTGCTACATAAGCAATAAAAGATCATGTGACAATTATTGTTGAAAACTTGAAAGCATGAAAGAACCAACAAACACACGATCATGTCGGTAGAAAATGATTGCTTTCAAGAGCTTGTGGCTGTGGGAGAATATTTAACTCCACATTTTGTGCAAGTCAGGAGCTTTCTTTATCAAAATTGTTGTATGGCTAGCTTAGTACTAGCTCACTACTAGCAATAGCTGACGTGGCAGAGAGAGGTAACCAAGTTTACAGATTTAGCTGGTTAACATTAACATTAATATTAAAATTAAAATTGACATTAACATTAATATTAGAATTAACATTAATATTAACATTAACATTAAAATTATATTAACATTAAATTAAAATTAGCATTGACATTAAAATTAATACTAAAATTAATATTAACTTCAGATTAACATGAATATTAATATTAATAATAACCTTAATTAGTATTAATATTAATTTTAAAATTAAAATTAATATTAACATTAAATTAAAATTAGCATTAGCATTAATATTAACAATAAATTTTTTGGGTAATTAATTTTTTGGGTTAAAACATGACATGTCAGTTGCCATGTCACTTTTCATTTCAGATGCCACATAATGGAAGATGTCATCACCCAAAATTTTTGGGAGCCAATTAACATAAGAGAAATATTTAAAGAATATTTTCCAAAAGTTGTTGACCAGCTAAACTTGTAAATTTGGTTACCTCTTTCCCGCTACATCAGCATTTGCTAGTACTAAGCTTGACATACAGAAAGAGCAACTCTTCAATCTTAGCTACACCACAAAGTGACAACAGCTTTCATGCTATTATTCTCTATATACATCTAATGGTTCTAATCTATTTATCTATACAAATATATATCTGCAGATTCTATACATGCATTATACTTACTATTAAAGAGACCGAGAGTCTCAACTTCGAGGGAGAGGAGGTTGGAGCCGACAAATTTGGAGAGGAGACTAGAGCCGCGGTTTTGGAGAGGAGACTAGAGCGACAGTCGGCGAAAAAGATAGAAGAAAA
Source organism: Iris pallida (assembly GCA_029216955.1). Lineage (NCBI taxonomy): Eukaryota > Viridiplantae > Streptophyta > Magnoliopsida > Asparagales > Iridaceae > Iris > Iris pallida. The sequence goes on from JANAVB010002198.1 coordinate 2,522,857, forward strand.
GGGGGGGGGGGGGGGGGGGGGGGGGGGGGGGGGGGGGGGGGGGGGGTG
>JANAVB010002198.1:2534213-2809213 GCA_029216955.1 Iris pallida
AATGCTGAGTCGATTTACGAGCAATCCAGGCGTAAAGCATTGGAAAGCTGTGAAGCGTGTTATAAGATATCTCAAGAAGACTCAGACATATGCACTATACTACAGCGGAGATCCGTCAGTAGTGGAAGGCTTCAGTGATGCTAGCTGGTGTTCAGGTGAAGAGCGAATATTCCACAGGTGGATATGTGTTCGCCATGGGTGGAGCTGCTATATCGTGGAAGTCGAAGAAGCAGACTATGTTATCTTGCTCCTCCATGGAATCTGAATTCTTTGCATTGGACGCTGCTGCAGATGAAGCAGAGTGGCTTCGGGAGCTCATATATGACCTTCCAATGGTTGGGGCTCAGATACCGGCAATTCCGATATACTGTGACAACCAGGCGGCAGCAGCAGTGGCATCAAATGAACTCTTCAACGGAAAGAAGAGGACTGTGCGGTTGAAGCACAGAGCAGTGAACGATCTCATCAAAAGGGGCGTCATTGCAGTGATCGATGTTCGGAGTCAGGAAAACCTGGCGGATCCGTTCACGAAGGGTCTCAAGCGTCAGCTGGTCGAGGACACAGCAAGGAAGATGGGCTTGAAGACTTTCTGATATTGTGTTATTGTAATCCTACCATAAAATTTTATGTTATTGGTTCAAAGAGAAATCTACTAGACATTTAATTTTTGGTTCAAAGGAGGATCATTGACTAGAATAATATCAGTTAACAGTGGGTACTTGTTCTGCGGAACATGGAAGGGTTACGGACCCATAACCACTGTTGTCTACTATGTATTTTCTGCGGAAAATTGATCCTGTGGGAAGGATGGCTTAAACGCCTTAATGAGTTCTCAGGCAGAGTGAATGCCTGGTGTGCTTTACAGAAAGCACGGTAGAGCAGCACTACAAGGAGTGAAACTCCATGCTACAGTGGGGTGACTCCACCATGAGGTTCCCAGGTAGGGATAATGCCTCGGCTTTGCAAGCTAAGTCACAGCGGAGTAGCACCGCAAATAGGCAGGTAGCCTAATGCTGTATGATAATCGTAATAAAGAGAGGTAGACAGCACTACAAAGAGGACGATGTCCTCATGTTACAGTGGCATGACACCACGAAGAGGTACCGGGTAGGGTAAAGCCTCGGCTTTGCAAGCCATGTCATAGCGGCGTAACACCGCACGGAAGCGCAAGGCTTCATGCTGGGTAGTTTGGCACTATAAAGGGGCTTGTGACCTCATGCTACAGTAGTATGACACTACGATGAGGTACCCAGGTGGGGTAAAGCCTCGGCTTTAAGCCATGTTATAGCGGCGTAGCACCGCAAAGAAGCGCAATGCTTCATGCCATGACTCTTTATAAAGAACTCACCTATAGTGTATGGAAAGAGATATCAGGCCGTCTCTTGAGGGTAAGCTTGTAGACGCCCAAAATTATACACTGAAACCAGGCTGGCACAAGGCCTTCAATGTGCAGCCAGAAGCACAGTTGATGTCATTATGTGAGTAGGAAGAATTGCAGTTATGGTGCAGAATTCAAGGCTTAGTCCATTCTTGTATCATGCTGTTATTTAACCTATGCGGGAAGATTCAAGTCGTAGCGACATCTCTCCTAATGCATGATGGACAATCACTGTGGGGAACGCTCAACCCATATATTGAGATATGTGGGGGATTGTTGGTGTTTTTGCCTTTGGACTAGAAAAGATAGTCCCACATCGGCTACACCAAATGGTGATTATCTCAATATAATGCATTGCTTGTGTTGAGGTGTGCACATGAGGTGTAGTGGGGCACAAGTTTGTGCCATGTGGAAGTATTTTCTAGAAGGAAAAAGGATTAAATCCAACAAGGATGAAAGTTAATTTTTGTTGTGCGGATGCGGACTCGGACTCGGACACGGACTCCAGGATGTCTCGTGCATGCACGGGAGTGTTCGGGGGGTAGGCGTGGACTGGCACACTTCTATGCTGATTGTGGGATGATCTAAAATGTCAAACTCTATTTTTGAGTATTGGTATTTTAGTCCCACATCGGATAGGAGAAGAGGTGAAGTCTCAACTCCACTCTATAAATAGAGCCCCTTGGCCTCCTTTGAAAGATGCACCAAGAAGAGAGTTGAGGGAGTCTGTTAAGTCCAGGAAGCCCGTTCAAGTCTCAAATATTGACTTACGAGCGTTCCAGAAGTTCTCCTGAACTTGCTGGTTCCTGGGAGCTTATCCGTACTGCGGGTATAGCTTTGAGCGCCGGTGTTCTACACCCCAGCGAGATCCGTTCTTCTTCTTCCTCCCTCTTTCTGTTGCCTTCGAGAATCTGAGACTCAACTGTTGTTGATCATCTCTTGTTGCCTTCGAGAATACCGTCGCTTCTCTTTAGAAGTAATACGGTTCGGTTGCCTTCGAGAATACCGTCGCTTCTCTTTAGAAGTTATACGGTTCTGTTGCCTTCGAGAAATATTACGAAATAATCTTTTTAGATTCTCGTAAAACAACTTCACCTTCTTTAGGGTGTTGTTGCCAGAAATATTGTCTTTACAATTGTTTCTGAACTCGTATTTTTTTCCATCGATTGTTCGTCAAGGGACCAACAATATATATATATATATATTATACATCTTCATTATATATATATATATATATATATATATATATAATATTTCCTTGTTTTCGAGGAATTATTGTGTTGTAGTTTGACGATATTGATTTATTTGATAATTCGTATAGATGAACCTGAAGTTTCATGAGAAAAAAATGTTCGGCTACAAGCCTAGATTGAATATAAGGCTTGCAGCCAAAATCGAGCACGTTAGTCTTGAAGTCTAAGCGATAGAACTCAAACTTGTAGATTTGAGTATATGTATTAATACTTGTTTTGTATTAAGACTTATGACAAACATCATCAAGTTTGAGTTCGTTGCTCTTGATATTTCTGGAAGAAATTATTTGACTTAGGTTCTTGATGCTGAGATCCATTTGAGTGCAAAGAAACTTGGACATGCCATCAAAGAGAAAAATGAGGCAAGCGAACAAGAGAAAGCAAAGACAATGATTTTTATTGGACATCACCTCCATGAAGGGCTAAAATTCGAATATCTTGAAGTGAAAGACCGAGCTGTTTTATGGAAAAACTTGGAAGAACGTTATAATCATCAAAATAGTGTGATACTTCAAAGGCTCGCTATGAATGGATGCACTTGAATTTGCAATATTTCAAAACATTAAACGAATATAACTCTACAATGTTCAAAATCGTGTCTCAAATGAGATTGTGTGAAGATAATATTACTGAAGAAGATATGTTGGAAAAGACATCCACCACTTTCCATGCCACGAACATGCTCCTGCAGTAGAAGTACCGTAAAAAAGGTCTTAAAAAATATTCTCAACTGATCTCATGCCTACTTATTGCTGAACAAAACAATGAACTCTTGATGAAAAATTATAACTCCCACCCTACTGGATCACAGTCATTTGCTAAAGCGAATGCAAATAACTATAGACAAGAACGTGGTCACGGTCGTGGCCGTGGTCACGATTACAGTCGTGGTAAAACTCGAGACCAAGGTGATCCTAATTATCATGCCTTCAACAAGAATGCTGGACCATACCACTTGAAGTGGAACAACAATGGCAGAAAACAAGAAAAGGGAAAGGGTATGAAAATAGATTCTCCGAGGAATTATGATGTGACTTGCTATAGATATGGAACAAAAGGGCATTGGTCTCGTACCTGTCGTACACCAAAGCAACTAATTGATCTGTACCAAACATCTATCAAAGGTAAAGGAAAAGGAAAAGAAATCAATTTTGTAAATTTTAGTAAAATTGTTAATGATGAAAATGATCTAATAGAATTTGCTCATTTGGATGCTAATAATTTCTTAACCGAGCCAAGTAAAGAAATTAATAGGATTACGTTTTGGGGCAATGATGCTAATAGGGGTAAGCAACTGTTTGGTTCGATTCAAACCGAACTGTATATATGAAAATTGAAATAACCATAAACCGTATTTCTCAAAATCGAAAACTGAACCATTTTTATAAAACCGAACAAAACTGAACCGAATTAATTCGGTGCGGTTATCGGTTGGTTCGATTTCATGGGCCAATGTGTCCGACCTTTAATTTTTTAGTAAAATGAGCATATTTAAATAAAAATTTATTTTAAAAATATGGCATTATTGTATTTATGAATTATTATATTATATAGTGTGAAAATATATTAGTATAAATAGATTGAGGGTAGAGAGAGAAAGAGTGCTCAAAGAAGTACCGACAAAGAATAGGAGAATAGAGTGTGGTCAGTTAGGGATTACAAAACATTAGTATATGTAGATTGATGGTAGTTTGATAAATTACTAAATCTAAATCGGTTTTCGGTTCGGTTATCCGGATCAAGAAAAAAAACCTAATCGTTATTTTAAATTTTCAAACCGAAAACCGAACCGATAACCGAAAAACCGAACCGTTTGTCATATTTCGGTTCAGTTTGGTTTTTGGTTTTCAACCGTTATATGCTCACCCCTAGATGCTAATGATGGGAATGAAAAGATAAAAAAGGTTGACTTGGGGTTGAGATTATTTGAACTTTATTTTTCTAAGTTTAGTTTTAGTTCAGTGCTTGTTTTGTCATATTTTTAAGTCTTGGTTGTTATAAGTTTGAATTATTAAATTAAGTTTTATAATGTTTCTTACTTTATTTATTTTGTTTATATAAATATGAAAAATGATAATGCCGTGAATAACTCCAACGGTGGAGATATATGTGTGGTTGATAGTGGAACAACACACACAATTTTTCGAGATCGAAAATACTTAGAGTATGATTTAATTTATGGGTGTAGGAATATGATCAGAAGATGATCACTTTATTCCTTGGACGATGCGATGTCAAAGAAGAAAGCATTTGGAGAGTGCTGCAGCAAGTGCTCAGGAGATTATGATCATTAGTGATGATTGTGAAGTGATTTGGAACTCTATTTATAGAGTTCTGAAATAACTGTCAGCCAGTTATTCTGATTGGCGCACACTGCAATTGGCGTACCATCCTCCTTTGCGCGAACGGTTAACTTAACTGCATATGACGCGTGGTATTCTATGAGAGAGATGCGCTTGGTCGTAGGCAGTGTCGTGTGCATGTTCTTCGAGATTAGCGGCCTGCACGCCACGTCATCTAACTGCTTCTGGATGATTTATCAAACAATGCCAACTGCTGAATGGCGCCAGACGCTATTTGTTGTTTTATGCTCTTTGCTTAATATAATGATATTGATTACCTCGTACCAAATGTAAATGGCGCAAGGCATCTGTCAGTCATTATGAAAAATCTGACACAATTTTCTCGAGCATCGTGCGCTCGGGATTCGAACGAATTTTTCTTGATTGACGTGTTGTCAGTCATGATGACAACTGTTTTAGCTTCTTGAGGAAGCTTGCCACGTGGTGGCCAACGTCACCTAGGTCCAGTGCCAACTGATTACATACGCCATCTGATGACCAGCGCCATTTGGTGATTTGAGTCATGGCGCCATTTATGAGTAGCGCATGGAGATGTTTATCCTTTTTGAGCTTCTACAAGACTCCCTTCAAAGTTTTCAAATTTAAAAAATTTTAAAATTTGGAATACTTTGAATAATAAGCTGTTTTAGCATGATTGGTGCATGATAAAATCATAACCGACCCATTTTTCTCACGCGGATTGCGCAGCCGTTACACTTTGCTTCGACTAAAAATAGCTCTTAGGAGAGAAAAGAAAAAGTTTTCTAAATTTTTTTCTCTCTCGAGCTATTGTCAGAGAAAGGAAAGAAAGTGGAAAGGGAAGAAAGTGGCTGGAGCCACATCGTGCATGCCTCCGTTGATGGCGCTGCAGCACGTCGCACCGTCGGCGAGAGCCGAGGAGGCAAACCCTGCTCTTGAAGGTGAGAAACTCATCGGAGAAGATGAAAATAAAATGCTCGCGGCATTCGTGCGCAGTGCAAGGGCCAACATCGACCGTCTCTTTCAGAGTGTTAGTTGGTGCCTTGCGCCATCTACAAAATGTGTCACCTCTTTCAGAGTGTTTGGCTAAAAGCAATCATAAAAATGATGCCCTGCGCCATTTGTCATGTCTTAAGCATGATGCGCCATCTGACATATTGCGCAAATCATAAGCAAACAGGCGCTAGCTGACTGATACGCCAGCTATGAATTTGATTTAAGAACTGTCATATTGCATGCGCTAACTGAGGACTCTTCTATGCCATTCATGAATGGCGCACGGTTAATTTAATTTTTCAGGATTCTAACTCTCTGTTTTCTTTTACAGTTGACTTGAGAGAAGACCCTTATGCTGAGGAATTGGCTTCTGTCTTCCAAGTATTTGAGTATCAAGAAAATCTCTCTCATGTCAATTTTTTGCAATACGATCTTTCTGAAACTAGGAAAGCTGTGCTAAGGTCTCAAGATGACAAGACTTTATTATGTCTGATGAATGATGAACCCCTTATAAGTTTGGATCAGGTTCCCCATAATAAACCAGCCTTCTTGTTTGGCGAAGCTATCAAGAAAGACTCTCAGCCTAAATCGAAGCGAGAAAAACGAGTCTATCAGAGTGGAGACAGACTAATATATCTCACTGATATGACGAGACATCTATCCTTATCCCGTTATGCTCATGCCAGCTATCCTCGAATATGGCATAGGATCTGACTCTTTTTAATAGGCCATGTTTGCCATTAAAATCTTTTGATGCAATTTTAATACAAACAGAACAGTGTTACAATGTAGGACTTAGATGTAGTCCTAGGAGTATACTTTTGTTTATCTGGGTCTTTTGTGCCGATGGAGCGAGTGGTAATGCGTTGACTCCGTTGACGATCTGACGACGGTTCTCGGTTCTCTGAAGGTCTGAGTTGCTCTGGGTGCTGGAGCTTACGGAGAGGAAGAAGTCGTTGAGTGTCTGTATCTGCCTCTCACACTGTGTATAGGTCTCTGTCTGACGGTATGTGTCACTGTGTTTTCGTAGGTGTGGAAGAAGGAAATGATCCCTCTATTTATAGCTTGCAGGCTGGCTGCTCATGTGCGCATAAGTAGGATGCGCTGGTTTGTGGAGATGCCACGTGGTGATTGCTGATGGAGGCGCACGGACGATGCGCTCTGAGGAGTTGAACCCTTCCTGTTGCCTTTATGGGCTGCGGCCGAGCTGACACGTAGCAAGGGAGAGGATCTTTCAGTTGCTGAGATCTTGGGTGATTAGCACCCCTTTATATGTTGAATGAAGTCAAAGGACACATGTCGTACGTCCATGGCTTAAAGATCTCGGATTTGGTGGAGAGTGATCTGATAGGATGTGCCTGGGATTGGGCACATGAGAAGACTTTGGCTTGTAACCTTTAGGAGTCACGAACCAGTCTGGGCGTACAGCTTTTGAGGCACATGCGGGACTTCAGTAGTGACTTGACTTCTGTCTTTAGGGATCAGAGAAAAGTCTGAGGCGCATAGATTTTGAGGCACATACAAAGATTTGGGCGCATGGCTGCGGAGACGCATGCGGAATGGTTGGGTGGCCACGTGGCTCGCGGCTGCTGGAGGCAAGTAATGATGATGCTGACATCAGCGTCGCTTCGTTTTCTGAAAAAGCTGTCAACTGTTCAGTCCTCGGGGACTGGCTGCTGTCGTGTCAGTCTTTAGCATTTAATGTTCTTTGATGGGTGATGGGTTATTGAGTGGGCGCGTCGATCTACGTTCCACTAGGCGCATGGGGGCGCATGGGGTGCATCTTTATGAGGTGCTTGGTGCTGATGGGCGTGTCTATATGATGCACGGTCTGGCCGGCGCATCCGTTTGCATGATACGTCTTTATTGGTCCGACTGTTATGTTCTTCGAGTGCTTTAAATAGCCGTTTTTGACTTGGCTGAATTCGAAGCGTTAGATTCATTACCATTAATACATATTCATTACACGGGATTCGGAGAGCCCGCCACTTGGCGTATGGGTTTGATTTGCCCGACCTATAAATAGTGGCAAGGAGAGAGTTTGCTTCTTGTTCTCTTACGTCCTCCCGAATGAACTTGTTTGCTCGAGCACATTCTGTTGACGAGATGCTCCCGAGGGTGAAGATGCGACGACTTGTTCTTCATTAATGTACTCGTGAAGGTGACTGTTACATCCAAAAGTCTAAGTCGAGGGCTTCTGAGGCAGGCGGAAGGTGCCTGTTGCATCCAAAGATCGGGATGCTCGAGCCTCATCTCCGTTATGCTGGAAGAGCCGTAGATCAGAATTGTGGTGCCCCGATCATCTTCCTTGGGCTTTGGAGGCTCTTTCTTCTGTCAGAGTGGGTGTTGCCCATTCTGGTTGTGTTGGAAGCCTCCTTTTGCCGCGGATCGATTGCGGTGCTCTCCTCTTCCAGCTAGGGGGTTGATTGCCCGCCCTCGTTCTGCTCAATAAATGCTTCATTAGTCGAAACACTTGATCGGGCCGAAGTAAGGTGCACATTCTGAGACTTCATGATACACATAACTGAGACTCTTGAAGAGATGCGCCTGACTGAGATGCTGAAGAGATGCGCCTAACTGAGATGCCGAAGAGATGCGTCTGTCTGAGACGTCGAAGAGATGCGCCTGACTGAGACGCCGAAGAGATGCGCCTGTTTGAGAGCGCATGGCGGTTGCTGCGCCTGGCTGTAGACTTAGGGTTGTAGAAGTTCTCCTTTGTACAGCCTTTTTTAGACATATAATAGACTTTTATATGAAATAAAAATCTTCTTTTAATGTCTATGCTTTTGCTGTTTGCTGTGCCAAGTACTTCATCTGAGCTTCCTGGCGCATGTAGTGTTAGACGCATAGGATTTATGTTTCTGAAATTCCATGCTTCTACAAGACCCCCTTTAAAGTTTTCAAAACTTTTTGTCAAGTTTTGGAATACTTTGAATAAGAAGCATGGTGGTGTCTTCAACGGGGCGCATGACTGTTTGGGCGCATGAGTACTCCGCACATCAGTGATGGGGTGCATGCTCCTCTCAGTTAACGCAAATGATAACGCTTCGAAGTAACCAAAAGGACTAATGATGTTCTTCTTGGATTTATTTACGGTTATCACTTCATGGAACCCGAGGCGGCGACTGATGTCACTCCTCATCGGTTTTCGCGTATGCCTAAGCCTATAAATAGGCGTCTGATGGAGAGAGAGGGTTCTTCTCCACTTTGCTTTCTTCTTATCTAGAGTTCTTCTTTCGAGAAACCCTAACTTCTTCTTTCACGAGATGGCCCCCAAGACTCCTCGCGGTGGTGCTGGCCGAGGACGAGGCAAAGGGAAAGAGCCTGTGGAGGCTGCTGCGGATGATGTCCCCCGGACGCCCGTCGACGTTCGGCCGGCGGTGATTGGTGGGTTTCATCATTCTTTACTGTATCTTTCTGTACTCGAGTAGGCCATTTTTTTTAGAACTCACATACGCTGACGCGCATGGACCTTGAGTCCTGATGATGTGCTGAAGCTTTTCTGCCGACGCGCATAGGTTTAGGCCCTGATGATGCGCCAAAGCTTCTACTGCTGGCGCGCATGGGTTTACACCTTGATGACGTGCCGAAGCTTCTACTGCTGACGCACATAGGTTTACACCCTGATGATGCGCCGAAGCTTTACTGCTGACGCGCATGGGTTTAGACCCTGATGATGCGCTGACGCTTTACTGCTGACGCGCATGGGTCTGAACCCTGATGATGTGCCGAAGCTTTACTGCTTACGCGCATAGGTCTGAACCCTGATGATGCGCCGAAGCTTCTTTTCAGATGCACCTGAGCCTTAGTTCAGGGTATGCGCTTCTGATGAGAATGTGGCTCAGTTTCTTTTGTTGTTTCTAACATATCTGAATCTTTGTCTTCTTTTGTTAACCCCCAGTGTCGATGACCATCCCGCTCTTGAATGAAGTGCTTCTGGACGCTGCCCTCTGTCAGATGGGAGTAGATTATAATGAGGAGGTGATAAATCCTGCCCAAGCAGCCATTATGCTGGGTCAGCCTCCCGAGAGAATGATCCAAATCCGGGAACAACAGCATAGGTTCCTCCAACGGATGTTGGAGCGCGACGTTTTGAAATCTACCATTTCTGATAATGTGACTTTCTTGAAGCCTGAGTTCCTGTTTGGGGACCGCCTTACTTCAACCGAAGCAAAGGTGTTAAAGATCAAGGAAGATTGGTTCTTTACAGCGAGAGGAGTGCACATGTCTGTTAAGCAACTTGAGCGTCAATGGCCTTTGACGGCTTTCTGTTGCCTTGCTTCCAAGAGGAGGATGTCTTGGGAGCTAACCCCGTCTCAGGAGGGAGCGGTGGCAGGCACCATCAAGATCGACGCTACTTCTAATCAGAGGGATACTTTGGCCGCCGTACGGACTGGGCCGTCTTTCACCTGGCGGACTCTGCGTCCTGGGAGCATTTATAGTGACGTCCCTAACAACACATTTGCTTTTGGCGCTTCAACTTTTGCAAATCGTATGCTGTTGTTGAAGCAATTATACCCGAAAGATGAATTTCGGGTAGAGGGTTGGTGTCACTATGTTTCCAAGTGGGACAAGTTGACACTCTGGGTTCTGACGCAATTTCGAACCAAACTCCGAGAGATTGGGCTGACTGCCGCAATCTGTGCTACCCAGGCAGGTGTCGACATCAACAGGCATATGTTCCTTGCGCTCCTGGAGATGTTTAACACCCAGATCGAGACTTTCTTCACTCCGGTGGGGGAGCCGGGACTCGCACTTCATGAAATGTACGAGGTGTCAAGGCTCCCTTGGGGATCAGAACCTTATGAAGAATACTTTCCGACCAACGAGGAGTTCCAAGTCCTGGGGGACAGAGCAGAGGAGATTATGGCCGTCTTCAAGAAAGTGGCGAGTCATCATTATTACATGCAGAAGAGGGATAGGGGCGGGTCACAGCCTCATATGACTGCTTGGAGAGATTATGTCTTTAAGCAATACAAGGAGGATCCCTCTCAGTTTACAACTCCGCCAGCGCTTTCCAATACCGCGGTGCTCTCTGAAATGAGTAGGCTAAGTGAGAAGAGTTCCCAGAAAAATGAGGACCGTCAGTCAGACGAACGCTCCTATAGCTATTTCTGGCACCTTACTCATCGGATGTCGTCCAAAGCAGTGTTGGCTGCGTATCTGATGATTTGGCTTTGGGATTATGTCTTTTCAGGCGGGTCAGGATCGGTAGAGAGAGTGACCCAGAACCTAATCCTGCCAGCTGTGAAGTTGGTTTTTGGTCGTCGCCTGGCTCTACTCCCTGCAATGGTGTGTAACCTGCTGCGAGGTTTACGAGAATTTACAAAAAATATGGTTCATGAACGAGGTAGGAATGACAACTTTCCCCGTGCCGAACTGCCGTTTCATTACTTGATGGGGTGGTTAAGTTTGCACCATCCCAACGTGAAGAGCCCGGGCTCGGAAGAAGACCACAGAGCCGGAGACGCATTCCTCCGCCATTTCCACCAGAGGAGCTGGTTGCATACTGGTGTTCCTTGTTTGCAGGAAAGTTTTATCCCACCTTCAGGGGTGGGAGATCACCAAAGTTGGTCTCGTCTTCTTGGGTTTTGAGGCCAACGAAGACTTAACTGATTCGGGTGAAGATGCCACCACTCTGCATCCATGGGGATTCCGCTGGTTACAAAGCATCCGGTCGTCCCATCTGGTATATCGGAATAGAAACCAGTGTTACCTGGAACCATACTTGTCGAGCCATTTTGCACGACAATTTGGCTATGCTCAGCTGATGTTGGAGAACCTCAGTATTAACCTGGGGTATACTGGAAGTTTGCTGGATGGTGCACGAGCTTAACATTACTACAATGCCGGATGTACCGGAGCTCACTTTACGCTGCCTGTTCAGAATCCGCGACCGCCGATTCTTTTCTCGGTCGCCGAGTTTTACTGTGTCATGAATGCCGTGCCCCCGTATATGATCGGAAGACCAGTTTCATTGTCGGCACCCAGTTAGAGGCGACTGGGAACCTGTTGGCGAAGGCTTGGTCGTACCGTCCGCCAGAGGCGGGTTATCGAGGTACCCCCACCGTATCTACAGGAGGTCAGGCAGAGCCATCGACCGATCAGCCGAAGAGACGTGCTGATACAGAGGCGGGCTCTTCTGTGCCGAAGAGACAGAAGAAGGCATTGTCACGTGTCAACAGACTCAGCTCCTGCGGAGGTAAGGATGTCCCACATAGTCTGGTTAGTTCCACCATTTTTGTGACATATGCTTTTTTTTTTGTAGGAGCCGCTGAAAAGGAGACCCCGAACTCCAAAATCGGGGCAGACCAAAGGAGGTGGCGGGCTCATCTGAAGAGCGCATTCCACCGATTGTAATGTCTTCCGTGGAGGAGAATCCGGATAATGCCGTTCCTGCGGAGATTTTAGTATCTCCAGACTATATTGGAAGGGAAGCTGAGGTTAAAGTAGTTCCCGGGAGGGTGCAAGCTAGGGGTGAGCAAATACCGACCGATACCGAAAAACCGATCGAATACCGATTGAAAATATACCGAAAAACCGAACCGAAAATATGTACCGATACCGAATTGCCGAACTGACTAAAATATGGAATAATGGTAGTGGTAACGGTTTGAGCCTAATACCATACCGAAAATACCGAACCGAACCGATCATATATATAATATTGTTCGTGATTAATTTTATACTACTGATTTTTATTTTTATCTTTGTTTTAATCAGTTTCTTATAACTTAGAATGGATTTTAATGGACTTGAAGTTATGTCAAGAATGCCGAGAATTGAGTTTTTGATCTTTTGAGCTTATGTTTTTGTATTCTCATAAAATTATGAAGTAAATTTTTGTTACTTAAACTTATACTAAAGATTAAACTTAGTGACAACGTTTGATCTTTTAAGCCCATTTTTAGGTGTTTGCAACTTGTTACATATTGCTCTAATAATTTTGATGAGTAGTTTGGTTGGTAGAGGCTTAACTTTGAAATTTAATACTTCAAAAAATGTAAAAATATATATCATAGGTTAAGAGGTTCTACAATATTAAGTGTGTTGATTGACCAAATGTTAATTGGTAAAATATCGATACCGAACAAAAACCGACCAAATACCGATTTAACCGAAACCGAAAAAACCGATTTTAAATGGTACGGTATTGGTATTGATATTTTAAATACCGATTAAAAAATACCAAAAAATTCGATCAAATACCGACCGAATATACCGACGCTCACCCCTAGTGCAAGCTGCCGTAGGGGCCTTTGACATTGAGGACCCAGCAGATAAGGGGCTTCCGGATGAGGAAGCGGAGTGGAGTTCGTCGTCTTCAGATGACGTTCCTCCAGAGATGAGTGAGCCTGTTGTAGGAGCAACAGACATGATTGAAACAGAGGAGAGGGCTGATTTCCCTCCTTGTCATGATGAAGGGAGGTCGGCTGTATCGTTGCCGAGCCCTACCCCAGACTCAGCAGCGGAGGCTGAGGTGGCTGCCGACCAGGAGGCAGCGACAGATTCTATCCCCGTGGAGGGATTTGATGAAGAAGGTGAGACTCGTCCGCCGAGCCTGACTCCAGGGGAGCCGAGTCAGGAGACAAGTGTTGATCTCGCTGCCTTGCCAGAGGGGGAAGGTCCCGTGCGGCATGCTGATAGTATGTTGGATGCGAAGGAGATAGCCCTTGACGTCGGAGGTCCCTTCGAGCTTGAGAAGGGTAAGGGTTTGCTGGAACCCCCTGTTGCTCCTTCTACTTGGGGCAGGATATCGATGCCCCTCTTGGCTCCTTCTGCTCTTTTGGCTCCTCCGACCGGTGGTAAAGTTCAACCCCCTGTTGAGGGAGAGTCCGTTGATGCCGAGGTTTCAACCTCGCAGATTGAAGTCGACGAGTCTTCTTCTGGTCCGCCGTCTAGAGCAGCTCCTCCAACTCCTGCTATGACGTCGCAAGTGCTGACGGATGCGGATGAGTACGTGAAGTTTATCATTGAGGCGGTGTACAAGATGCTGCAGAGGGGCGTATCGGCAGTGATGAATGCCAATGGGAGTTTCACAACGGCAAAAACCATGGCGCTCCCTCACATTGGTCTGATACGTTTCCACCAGGGCCATGACCATATGGCCGAGATTCTGGAGGCATCGGTGGCCGAGCTCGACCAGCTTCTTTTCGAGTTTCAGAGTATCCAGCAAAATGATCTCTCCGCTCTGATAGAAGCAGAAAAAGAGAAGTTGATCGCTGAAACTGAGTCATCTTATCAGGCCACCGTGGCTGTCTGGGAGCGCGAGGTAGTCGGCGCTGAGGCTGCGGTGGAGAGGCTATCTCAATCCGCATAGGAGAAGGTGGAGTTGCGAGCTGCGTTGGACGCCAGTATAGCGGAGGTTAATGCCAAGATTTGCCTCCTTGAAGACCAGCGGGCCCAACTCTTGTTAGATGCTGAGCGAGTCCAGGCTGAAGATGTAGCATCTAAAGAGGAGGAAGCAGCTTTCACCCGCCAAGCTTTTTCCTTGGCCCAGCAGCGACAACAGCTGGACGAGAAGCATGAGGATGACACTTCCCCTGAGGCCATAGAAATGATGTGTCAAGAAGCCGAACGCCGAGTCCTGGCGACCGCAGAGATTCAGGCGGAAGACTTGAAGCGTCGGATCGAAGAGCTTTCAGCCAATCCCGGTGATGCTTAGGGATTGTAGCCTACCCCCTTTTTTTGTTTTGATATAATTTGTAACTCCTGCTGAGGATGTAATCCTTTACTTTTAAATAAAGAATAAAGAGTTTTGTGGTGTGTTAATTCTTGCTGTCATAAACTTGATGATTTGTGTGGACCTATTATCCTTTGCACACCTTGGTTTTTAGGTACATATAATAAGTTTGAGAGAATCAACATATTTGCTCAGAGGTGATGTGGACGTGGCAAATATGGGGTTCAAATGATGGAGTCTTCCTACTCAGAGGTGTTATGGACGTGGTAGGAGTGACTCTGGGGAGATATACGAAACTACTCAGAGGTAATGTAGACATGGAAGTTCTGCGATCGATGTACGGCAACGCAGGGGTTGTCTGTACGAGATGTTTACTCAGAGGTAATGTGGACGTGGTAAACATGATAAGCAGCATAATCCTACATGGTGTCAGATTATGTTTTGCAGGACGTAGAAGAGCAACTCAGAGGTAATGTGGACGTGGTTGTTCTTCTACTGAGGATAGAACGCCACGGAACAGCTGGTTTCCGAAAACGTAAGATTTTATGGAAGGGAGGTGTACGTGAGCCCTGATGATTGGGTCAACAGACTCCCTTATTGGATGAAGATAGAAGTACATGTCTGAAAGATGTCAAGAGTAGTACTTCTTTAGGAATTTGCCGTTGATGGACATCATGAATAAGTCCCCATTGGATTTGGCGAGGAGGTAAGCACCGTTTGAGTATACCGTCTCTACGATGAAAGGTCCCTCCCACTTGGGCTCAAACTTTCCTGGTGTCTTGTGAGTCAACACCATCGGCCTCCTGACTGCCAGAACCAGGTCGCCTACTTGGAAAGGCCTCTGCTTGACCTTCTTGTAGAAAGCCTGTGATATACAGGCTTGATAGAGTTCGATGCACTGTTGAGCTAGGAGACGTTTTTTGTCAAGTGCCTCCAATTCTCGCAGACGGCGACGTTGATTGTCTTCTTCTGTGAGTTGATTTATGATTGCTACATGGAGTGAGGGTATCTGGATCTCGAGAGGCAGTACCGCTTCGCTTCCGTAGACTAAAGAGAATGGTGTGTTGCCCGTCGGGGTCCGTACCGTTGTGCGGTAGGCCCAAAGGCATTCGCCGAGCTTTTCGTCCCAGTCGCATTTGTTGGATGACACGACCTTTTTGAGTAGCTTGACGTTAGTTTTGTTAAATGCCTCGGCCAATCCGTTAGCTGCCGGGTCACGACCCGCACCCACTGTGAGGGTACGAGTATGTAACGACGCCCAGCCTACGCTGCAGTGTTGGCGGTAGAGCGCTGTCCTAGGTTACTATCTAACCAGCAACTCACGCAATATATAATGTACTCATCATGATCAACTCCGAACGGAGGACAAGTATAAGATATTGTAACTCAATCACAGTCTAAGCACGATAAGATAATCACAGAAGAATTAAACTAAGAATAGAAGGACAACTACTAAAATAAAAACAACTCTCAACAAATCTCAAATACTACACAAGTCTCAAATCTTCTACAACAAGTTCAACATGAAAACAGATGCTAGTCTACTAAACTAAATCCCGATCACTCCTGAGTGTCGGGGCCAAAGGTAGCTAAGCCGTCTCCTGGTCCATAATACGCAGGACATGTGTCCTCAGGGCAATCATCTGTAAAATTTTCAACAGGTCCAGTCAGGACAGAAACGAGTACATCTCATCAAAAAAACCCAAGTAATGACAGAGAACTATAAAGCAGTTATAAGCAGTTTTATTGATGAATATGGCAGTTTATATTTAGGTGATAGTATAGAAAAGCAGTAAGATACAAGGAAAGTAAAGTAACTAAAACAAGAGATGAATGATGGCAATGAAGACTGTAAAATAAATCTAGCTGAACTAAGGTAACATAATAAGTCCAGGTAGTAAATATAAACAAGTGCAAAACCAAGTAAATCCAGACAACATGAATCTGATACCAGGTGATTCCAGTACAAGATGAGTCCAGTATAAGATGATTCCAGTCATAGTGATCAATGATTCTAGGGTGAGTCCAGCCTATACTCTAACAGTGTGTTTTAAAATATCGAGATCGACATGTAAACGACTGTAGGTAATACGGCACATCACATACATGGCCGGGTGTGAGATGGCTATCATTCCAGTAGATTCCAGTTGGGAGATTCCAGATTGGGGTATGTCTACATGTCTTACTCAAGTATTTTCCCTCTCCGCAATACAAATGAATCCAGAATTCGACAGGATAATCGAGATGAGTCCAGCCAAAATATGATGATTCCAGAAATAGATTCCGGGATGATTCTAGTGATTCCAGTAATAGAGGCCAGATAAGTAAGGTATGTGTGTCGCATACATGAATCCAGAAATATCCATACGTGTGGTATCAGAGAATCACATAAAACTAAATAGAACTGAAGTACAGTAACTGGCAAATAAATGAGAGAACTATCAGAGAATGTACTCGCCTGACACTCTGAAAAGAGTAGTATAATATCAGATGTCTGCACCGGAGTCACAATGTCCTAAACAGAGCAGTACAGGTTATAATATGTTTAAAAATAAAGTAAATGAAGGTTATGATGCAATCTACATGATTTCTAGGCCAATCTAGGTCAAAGTCAACCCTGGTCAACTGTCTAGGTCAAACTAGGTCCAAGTCAACTCTCTATGGTCAACTACCTAGTTAACTAAGTCAACAAGTCAATATTCGTCAAACTTAGGCTAGTAAGGGTCAATTTGTTAAACTTGGTCAATTTCTAGGTCATCTATAGGCTACACATAAGCCCATAGGCAAATGATTACTAAGCTACCAAATCACTTAACATATATATATATATATATATATATATATATATATATATATATATATATATATATATATATATATATATATATATATATATATATGTATGTATATGTAAAGGCAACCAACCTATATATCAAACAATATATTCATCCTCATATATATACACTCAGGCCTATACTCTAACATATATAAGCCTCAACCTATATCCATATCCATATACACATTACCTTAGCCACCTAGGCAATATCCTATTACCTTAGTCTAGGTAATCCTTATCACCTTACTTATCTAATAATATCCTTAACTAACATCCTATGATACTTACTCTAACATATAACTAATCCTCAAGGTACTAAAATCTAGACTACCCCACATACCATCCTATTTGAACTAACAAAACACTAGAACATGTGAAAAGGGGAAGGGGTTCTACTGTCACTAAGTGGCAGCCTACATGCTGCTACAGGGGGTTTCAAAGCAGCCAGGAACTGCACAAGCAACAGGCTGCCCTGCTGTTGAAGGGGCTGCAACCTGGCTGTTGTTTCCCCCCTTCTACTCATTCCACTCTACTCTCTAACATAGTCATACTCTCTATGCCACCCTCTAACAGCCACCACAACATTAACCACAATTACAACAATCCGTATCTAACATCACAGGAAAATGGAAGGGGGTGGTTAAGTGTGTGAGTGAATAGATTACATGTTCTCAGGAATTTAGAAAAAAATAGTGAATGTGTGTGGGTGTATAAGTGACTGGAATGAGTGAATACATTTCAATGAGTGGTGTGACAGGTTTTAGTTACATGTGTAGATTGGGGTGTGTGTGGGTTCAGTCAACCTGTGAGGGGGGCTGTGTGTATAGGTGATATGTGTGTGTGTGTGTGTGTGTGACTACAAGGTGAAAGATATTGTTCTCAGGTTTTTAAAACTGTAAAGTGTGTGTGTATATGTACATGTTAAGGAAAACAGTGAATGAGGTTCAGGTTCAGCCAAGTGAATTGAGATGAAGGGCTCGGTTTTAAGGTTAAAAGCTCAACCCCATGAACCAACCCAATGTATACATACATGTATATATATCATCAATTCATTAATCAACTAAATATGGGTGGTGAATTAACATGGCAAATATAATCTTTGAAAATCAGTTTTCAGGAAACAATGACAGTCAAACATCCCAAAATTAAATCGAAAATCCATTTATCAATACCATGATAATTTATATTGCAACTACTCATTTTACACAGGTGAACACCATTGAAATAAGACCAATCAACCAGTCACTACACTCATGACAGTGTCCAATCTCATGTTACAGTGAATGAGTAAAATCATAGGGAAACAGTGTATTATCATAACAGTTTGCAATATGAGTGAATGTGAAAAATGTTGTGGTCTAGTGGATGTGTGATGCAGTAAATGAATTTAATGAGGATGCACTGCTGCTATGTGTCGCAGGAATGAGTGAAGGATGCTGAGCAGATACATTGGGTTGTATGCAGTGATATACAAATAGTTAAGGCTGCATTGGGTGCGCTCGACTGCCCCATATTCACATATCTGGGCATGGGCATGATCATAGATGTATGGCTATGCATCTAGGGATCTAGGAGAATGAAACAACCAACACAGACCTACATTACATTCTCAGAAAACTTATTCAAATATCAAATTAAAACTCAAAACTGGGAAAAAAATATAAGAAAACAGTGTAACAGTTCAAATCGAGCCCAATTCGAATCACAGATACCTAAATCAATTGTGCAGGGTGTCTATCAGTTAGGTGTCCATCCTAGGTGTGTCCATGTGTCAAAAATCTCATGTAAACAGTGTCGAAATCTCAGAAATAGCAGTATTAGTGAAACAGTGCACAAGCAGTGAACCAAGTGTCGTGCTGAGGTGTCGAGGG
Source organism: Iris pallida (assembly GCA_029216955.1). Lineage (NCBI taxonomy): Eukaryota > Viridiplantae > Streptophyta > Magnoliopsida > Asparagales > Iridaceae > Iris > Iris pallida. Next base: position 2,553,552 of record JANAVB010002198.1, read on the forward strand.
CTATAGGAACTCGTGTGTCCACCCCCGAGCCTTGTGCTCGTGCCTACGGGTTCGCCCAACATAGGGGAATATGCTCGTGTGTCTGCAACATGTCCAAGACACGCGTGTCGCGTGTACGAGACACGTATCAGTCGCATTTTCTGCGCGCATGTGCGAGTGTGGAATTTCAGTGCGGGTTGAAAATATCTCGAACCAGTCAATAAAATCCTCTGAAATTTTATGTGCATGGTGTCAGTCATTAGGCCCCCGTGTCCACCAATTTTAGTGTCACGAAGTGTCGTGTCCTAAGAGAAATCGGACACGGGCAGCAGGGCACCCGACCGAGCCCCCGTGCTGCGTGTCCAGCACAAATTACAACACGAAATCGACACCAAACACGGCTCAGTCTTCACAAAAGTTCATATACACATTTAGATCTACCAATTCATATAATTAGTTTCACAAAAATCGAAATTAAAATCCTTAAAGGCATTTCGTCGAACACCTAACATACCCTATGACACGTGTCCGATACGGACACCAAACGGACACAAAATCCACCCAAATTTGAGGTACAGCTAGGGGACACCTAAACCTAGCCTACTATGCAAAGAAATCAAAATAATAATGCAATTTAAAGGATTTTACCTATAGGTACAATTTACAAAAAAAGGGTTCAAATGGGGGGGTGTTCTTCTTGATGGCCAAATGCTTCAAATTGATCCCAAACTGAAATATCTCTCCACCAACAGTCCATAAACTTCAATTAGAATCCAATGCAAAAGACTAGGATGAAAAAGGAGATCAAATGAATAAAATAGGAATTTTTGGAAGGGAGAAAAATACCTTTCTTTTCTCCAAGTGTTGGAATGATAAAAAAGAGGCAAGCCCTAATGAATAAGTGTTTATATAGGATGGGGATCCCTATATGGCTGGTCATAAGCTAAAAAATTAGGGTTAGGGTTCACTAAATGGCCCATGGGCTTAAGTCATGATCAATTAAATAATTAAGCCATAAGTCATTTCATGAAACCACAAGCCATGACTTAAATTCACTTAAACTAATCCTCCTAATCCAAAATTAGTTTCTAATGACTAAAGTAGGTTAACCTAAGTTAGACTAAGGTCACCATGGCTAGGATTAGCTTCAAGGCTAGTCCACTAGGTCTCAACAAGTCAAAGTCAACTAGAATTCACCAATTCAACAAATCACCAAATAATTCAAATAATTCAAAATGACCAAATTACCCCTAGGCTAAAAATGATAATTAAGTCATCCTAATGACATGGTTAGGCTCTAGGTCATGCAGTCTCTAGAGTTTCACTGGCAGCACATCAAAATCACTAGTCATGACTTAAGGCAGTTTTTAAATAGTTTAAAAATTATTAAAAATCATCAAAAAATATAATGTGAAATAACTTTCAATAAATAATAATTATAATTACAAAATTTCAAAATTACCCTCATCTGAAAAACTGGGTGTTACAATCCTACCCCCTTAGTAAAATTTCGTCTTCAAAATTAAGATGATCGTACCCCTACTAGGTTAAACCCCCAACAATCAAGGTCGATAGTTAACATGCTACACAATCCTACTGGTCATGATATCACGGTCTTGATCAGGGTTACTATACTATCTATCCCAGCACAAACATCCTGACAGGTACTAATAAAATCACACAACAAGATGGAAAGAAGAACAAGAAGGACAGACCTGCAAACCCGTCACCCGTAGCGTCGGTCTACTCGACTGTCAGCACAAAAGCCCGGCCCCTCTGGGGTGTATCTCTCTGATGGTGCAGGGTACGGTGCTGCACTACAGGTGGCCTAGCTCCCTCTATCTAATCCATGACACTCAAGTAATATCCACCCTGATATTCCACTCAATTATACTAGGGCACCATCTTTATGGTATCTATTTTGCAATCTGATAATCATACCCGTCTATCCAGGACCATGTTACCAGAATCCTCGTCACACCAGTAAGTATGGCTGCAATAATCCATAGAGTCCACAATTAATGTTCATACCTCTAGAATCATGGTATTTAAAATTTTTGTATTGCTGCTAGCTTGGCTGCGAAAATTTTAAATTCCCACACCCGAGAAATATATCCAAAATCAGACTCTATCTCATCGCCCAACCAGCTGATATGGTTGTAGAAGACTCTAGATTCTATGACTGAGGCAACCTAGCCCATAATGTTATCTTGGTAGAAAATTAAGTCAATAATGAATACCAAGAATCAAATTCAACGATGAACAAGGAAGATAGACAGATACTGTCAGAATCAAATTTCGAGATAGTTTATAATGAGATTCTCAAGGGTCATCCCAGGAATCTTCTCAAGTAGTCCTAACTGTGATTGAGTACCTCTCCGTTAAAGCCTATCTCTCAATCCTATCGCAGGCTCGCAACAGTACAACTAAGTCGTCGTACTACCACAATATCGCACTAATGCGACTTTCGACCTGCATAGGCCACCACTAAAAACGTATCACGACCCGCACCCACTGTGAGGGTACGAGTATGTAACGACACCCAGCCTACGCCGCAGTGTCGGCGGTAGAGCGCTGTCCTAGGTTACTATCTAACCAGCAACTCACGCAATATATAATGCACTCATCATGATCAACTCCGAACGGAGGACAAGTATAAGATATTGTAACTCAATCACAGTCTAAGCACGATAAGATAATCACAGAAGAATTAAACTAAGAATAGAAGGACAACTACTAAAATAATAACAACTCTCAACAAATCTCAATTACTACACAAGTCTCAAATCTTCTACAACAAGTTCAACATAAAAACATATGCTAGTCTACTAAACTAAATCCCGATCACTTCTGAGTGTCAGGGCCAAAGGTAGCTAAGCCGTCTCCTGGTCCATAATACGTAGGGTATGTGTCCTCAGGGCAATCATCTGTAAATTTTCAACAGGTCTAGTCAGGACAGGAACGAGTACATCTCATCAAGAAAACCCAAGTAATGACAGAGAACTATAAAGCAGTTATAAGCAGTTTTATTGATGAATATGGCAGTTTATATTTAGGTGATAGTATAGAGAAGCAGTAAGATACAAGGAAAATAAAGTAACTAAAACAAGAGAAGAATGATGGCAATAAAGACTGTAAAATAAATCTAGCTGAACTAAGGTAACATAATAAGTCCAGGTAGTAAATGTAACAAGTGCAAAACCCAAGTAAATTCAGACAACATGAATCTGATACCAGGTGATTCCAGTACAAGATGAGTCCAGTATAAGATGATTCCAGTCATAGTGATCAATGATTCCAGGGTGAGTCCAGCCTATACTCTAACAATGTGTTTTAAAATACCGAGATCGACATGTAAATGGCTGTAGGTAATACGGCACATCACATATCTGGCCGGATGTGAGATGGCTATCATTCCAGTAGATTCCAGTTGGAAGATTCCAGATTGGGGTATGTCTACATGTCTTACTCAAGTATTTTCCATCCCCGCAATACAAATGAATCCAGAATTCGACACGAGAATCGAGATGAGTCCAGCCAAAATATGATGATTCCAAAAATAGATTCCGGGATGATTCTAGTGATTCCAGTAATAGAGGCCAGATAAGTAAGGTATGTGTGTCGCATACATGAATCCAGAAATATCCATACGTGTGGTATCAGAGAATCACATAAAACTAAATAGAACTGAAGTACAGTAACTGGCAAATAAATGAGAGAACTATCAGAGAATGTACTCGCCTGACACTCTGAAAAGAGTAGTATAATATCAGATGTCTGCACCGGAGTCACAATATCCTAAACAGAGCAGTACAGGTTATAATATGTTTAAAAATAAAGTAAATGAAGGTTATGATGCAATCTACATGATTTCTAGGCTAATATAGGTCAAAGTCAATCCTGGTCAACTGTCTAGGTCAAACTAGGTCCAAGTCAACTCTCTATGGTCAACTACCTAGTTAACTAAGTCAACAAGTCAATATTGGTTAAACTTAGGCTAGTAAGGGTCAATTTGTTAAACTTGGTCAATTTCTAGGTCATCTATAGGCTACACATAAGCCCATAGGCTAATGATTACTAAGCTACCAAATCATGTAACATATATACATATGGTATATATATATATATATATATATATATATATATATATATATATATATATATATATATATATATATAACCTATATATCAAACAATATATTCATCCTCATATATCTACACTCAGGCCTATACTCTAACATATATAAGCCTCAACCTATATCCATATCCATATACACATTACCTTAGCCACCTAGGCAATATCCTATTACCTTAGTCTAGGAAATCCTTATCACCTTACTTATCTAATAATATCCTTAACTAACATCCTATGATACTTACTCTAACATATAACTAATCCTCAAGGTACTAAAATCTAGACTACCCCACATCCCATCCTATTAGAACTAACAAAACACTAGAACATGTGAAAAGGGGAAGGGGTTCTACTGTCACTAACTGGCAGCCTACATGCTGCTACAGGGGGTTTCAAAGCAGCCAGGAACTGCACAAGCAACAGGCTGCCCTACTGTTGAAGGGGCTGCAACCTGGCTGTTGTTTCTCCCCCCTTCTACTCATTCCTCTCTATTCTCTAACATAGTCATACTCTCTATGCCACCCTCTAACAGCCACCACAACATTAACCACAATTACAACAATCTGTATCTAACGTCACAGGAAAATGGAATGGGGTGGTTAAGTGTGTGAGTGAATAGATTACCTGTTCTCAGGAATTTAGAAAAAAAAAACAGTGAATGTGTGTGGGTGTATAAGTGACTGGAATGAGTGAATACATTTCAATGAGTGGTGTGACAGGTTTTAGTTACATGTGTAGATTGGGGTGTGTGTGGGTTCAGTCAACCAGTGAGGGGGGGTATGTGTATAGGTGATATGTGTGTGTGTGTGTGTGTGTGTGTGTGTGTGTGTGTGTGTGTGTGTGTGTGTGTGTGTGTGTGTGTGTGTGTGTGTGTGACTACAAGGTGAAAGATATTATTCTCAAGTTTTTAAAACAGTAAAGTGTGTGTGTATAGTGTACATGTTAAGGAAAATAGTGAATGAGGTTCAGGTTCAGCCAAGTGAATTGAGATGAAGGGCTCGGTTTTAAGGTTAAAAGCTCAACCCCATGAACCAACCCAATGTATACATACATGTATATATATCATCAATTCATTAATCAACTAAACATGGGTGGTGAATTAACATGGAAAATATAATCTTTGAAAATCAGTTTTCAGGAAACAATGACAGTCACACATCCCAAAATCAAATCGAAAATCCATTTATCAATACCATGATGATTTATATTGCAACTACTCATTTTACACAGGTGAACACCATTGAAATAAGACCAATCAACCAGTCACTACACTCATGACACTGTCCAATCTCATGTTACAGTGAATGAGTGAAATCATAGGGAAATAATGTATTATCATAACAGTTTGCAATGTAAGTAAATGTGAAAATGTAGTGGTCTAGTGGATGTGTGATGCAGTGAATGAATTTAATGAGGATGCACTGCTGCTATGTGTCGCAGGAATGAATGAAGGATGATGAGCAGATACATGGGGTTGTATGCAGTGATATGCAAATAGTTAAGGCTGCATTGGGTGCGCTCGACTGCCCCATATTCACATATCTGGGCATGGGTATGATCATAGATGTATGGCTATGCATCTAGGGATCTAGAAGAATGAAACAACCAACACAGACCTACGTTACATTCTCAGAAAACTTATTCAAATATCAAATTAAAACTCAAAACTGGGAAAAAAATATATAAGAAAACAGTGTAACAGTTCAAATCGAACCCAATTCGAATCACAGATATATAAATCAATTGTGCAGGGTGTCTATCAGTTAGGTGTCCATCCTAGGTGTGTCTATGTGTCAAAAATCTCATACAAACAGTGTCGAAATCTTAGAAATAACAGTATCAGTGAAACAATGCACAAGTAGTGAACCAAGTGTCGTGCTGAGGTGTCGAGGGGTATAGGAACTCGTGTGTCCACCCCCGAGCCTTGTGCTCGTGCCTACGGGTTTGCCCAACATAGGGGAACGTGCTCGTGTGTCTGCAACATGTCCAAGACACGCGTGTCGCGTGTACGAGACACGTATCAGTCGTATTTTCTGCGCGCGTACGAGTGTGGAATTTCAGTGCGGGTTGAAAATCTCTCGAACCACTCAATGAAATTCTCTAAAATTTTATGTGCATGGTATCAGTCATTAGGCCCCCGTGTCCACCAATTTTAGGGTCACGAAGTGTCCTGTCCTAAGAGAAATTGGAAACGGGCAGCAGGGCACCCGACCGAGCCCCCGTGCTGCATGTCCAGCACAAATTATGACACAAAATCGACACCAAACACGACTCAGTCTTCACAAAAGTTCATATACACATTTAGATCTACCAATTCATATAATTAGTTTCACAAAAATCGAAAATAAAATCCTTAAAGGCATTTCGTCGAACACCTAACATACCCTATGACACGTGTCCGATACGGACACCAAACGGACAAGAAATCCACCCAAATTTGAGGTACAGCTAGGGGACACCTAAACCTAGCCTACTATACAAAGAAATCAAAATAATAATGCAATTTAAAAGGTTTTACCTATAGGTGCAATTTGCAAGAAAAGGCTTCAAATGGGGGGTATTTTTTTTGATGGCCAAATGCTCCAAATTGATCCCAAACTTAAATATCTCTCCACCAACAGTCCATAAACTTCAATTAGAACCCAATGCAAAAGACTAGGATGAAAAAGGAGGTCAAATGAATAAAATGGAAATTTTTGGAAGGGGAAAAAATACCTTTCTTTTCTCTAAGTGTTGGAATAATAAAAAAGAGGCAAACCCTAATGAATAAGTGTTTATATAGGGTGGGGATCCCTATGTGGCTAGTCATAAGCTCAAAAATTAGGGTTAGGGTTCACTAAATGGCCCATGGGCTTAAGTCATGATCAATTAAATAATTAAGCCATAAGTCATTTCATGAAACCACAAGCCATGACTTAAATTCACTTAAACTAATCCTCCTAATCCAAAATTAGTTTCTAATGACTAAAGTAGGTTAACCTAAGTTAGACTAGGGTCACCATGGCTAGGGTTAGCTTCTAGGCTAGTCCACTAGGTCTCAACAAGTCAAAGTCAACTAGAATTCACCAATTCAACAAATCACCAAATAATTTAAATAAGTCAAAATGACCAAATTACCTCTAGGCTAAAAATGATAATTAAGTCATCCTAATGACATGGTTAGGCTCTAGGTCATGCAGTCTCTAGGGTTTCACTGGCAGCACATCAAAATTACTAGTCATGACTTAAGGCAGTTTTAAATAGTTTAAAAATTATTAAAAATCATCAAAAATCATAATGTGAAATAAATTTCAATAAATAATAATTATAATTACAAAATTTTAAAATTACCCTCATTTGGAAAACTGGGTGTTACACGGGTTGTAGGCAGTTGATGCCACGTTCTAAATGCGATTCTTATCACAGAATCTGCTGAAAATATGGCTGATGAATTGTGGACGGTTATCGTGGATAATCCTTCGAGGTACCCCAAAATAGTAGATGACATGGTGCTTGATGAAGCTGATCACCCTAGAGCTCTTCACTTTCGCCAGCGGAACTGCTTCTGCCCATTTGTAGAAGTAGTCAGTGATAGCTAGGATGAAGCGGTATCCCCTGGATAAAGGAGGGGTGATAGGTCCCACAATGTCCATGCCTCAAACTTCAAAGGGCCAGGAGGCGACCGTAGGATGTAGTGGTTCCGACGGTGTATGGATGAAGTCGGCATGAAGCTGACAAGCATGGCACTTTTTGGCATAGTCGACAGCGTCGGCTGCCATGGTTGGCCAGTAGTAACCCATGCGTCGGAGTCGATCCTGCAAAGGCCCAGGTTGATGAGCCCCGCAAGTTCTATCATGAACTTCTCGAAGGGCTTCAGCTGCTTCTTCGTTGGACATGCATCGAAGGATAAGTCGATCGTAGGAGCGTCGGTACAGCATTTTAGTAGCTGTATCATAATAGAATCGAAGGGAACGTCTCCTGACTGAGACAGCTTCTTTCGGGTCTTCTGGGAGAATTTCGTAGACAACGAAGTTGATGAACGGGAACCTCCAATCACGGACATTAATACCAGCACTTGTTGACATGGCATGGGCCTTTTGAGAGCATAGGTTGTTTTTAGGACAGACCAAGTCTCGACCAGCTACCGTGACGTAGTGTTGAGTCCCGAGGGGTGCTGCCAATGAGGCTGCGAGGCCTGCCAGAGCGTCAGCCTCCAGGTTTTGTAACCGGGGTATGTGTTCTATGAAGAACTTGGTGAAGGTTGAAATATATTCAATGCAACTTCATGGTAAGGAACCAGATCTTCATGACGGACTTCGTATTGCCCTCTGACCTGGTTAACGACGAGTTTTGAGTCGCCGTAGGCTTCCAGATGATCCACCCCCAGCTGTTGCGCCAGCTGGAGTCCCATGATGAGAGCGTTGTACTCAGCAACATTATTGGAGCACGGCTTTGAAAGGGAATAAGCACGCTGGATGACCAGCTGATCGGGAGAGACTAAGACTACCCCCACTCCTGCGATGATTTAGCCTTTGGGGCCTGTTCTTGAGGTACCATCAAAAAATATCCGTCAGACGGAGCTTTTTTTCGGTGACGTTTGATTCTTTGACCTCATCCGGGATATCTTCATAGAGTCTGGAGGACTCTGGGATGGGGTGTACAGCTAAAAAGTCGGCCAGAGCTTGACCCTTGACGGCTTTTTGTGGGACGAACACCATATTGTACGGCGTCAATAGGATCGCCCATGTAGCTAGCCGGAAGTTCAATGATCCTGGCTTTGTCATAAGAACCCTGAGTGGATTGACTCGGAAGATGACATGAATTGTCTGGCCCGAGACATAATGGCGAGTCTTCTGGATGGCGAACACCAAAGCTAGACACGCCTTTTCTACGGGGTTGTACCAGTGTTCGGCCCCGATCAGTGTCCTACTGAGGTAGTAGATAGCTTGCTCATAGCCTACATCGCTGTTCTGAGCCAGCAGAGTGCCGTGGGAATGATCCATGGCACGGACTTTGAGGAGAAATGGTTTGCCGGCGACGGGTGCCACCAGGACTGGCGGGCTCGTCAGGTTAGCTTTGATGTCATCGAAAGCTTTCTGGAATTCCTCTGTCCAGACGTAAGAGACTCCCTTCTTCATGAGCTGAGTGAAGGGTTGGCATTTTCCGGAAAGGTTTGCTATAAACCTTCGAATGTATGCCAGACGCCCCTGGAGGCGTCGAAGTTCTTCGGAGGGTCCATGTCAAGGATAGCCTTGGTCTTCTCGGGATCGACATGAATACCTTTTGCCGTGATAATGAAGCCCAGGAACTTTTTGCTAGAAACCCCAAAGAAGGATTTAGCGGGGTTCATCTTGAGTTGATGTGCTCGCATGAGATCGAAGACTGTCCTCAGGTCTCGTAGGTGATCACCTTTGAGACGGCTCTTGACTGCGATGTCGTCAACATAGCATTCAACTGTCTTACGAAGGTGTTGACGGAAGATGGTACTCATAGCTCGTTGGTATGTAGTACCAGTGTTCTTCAAGCTAAAGGGCATCACTGTGTAGCTGAAAACACCCTTCGGAGTCCTGAATGACATGTATTTTGCGTCATCGGGAAACGTTTTGATCTGGTTGAAGCCCGAATACCCGTCCATGAAAGACATGTGTTTGAAGTCGCATGTATTATCGATCATTACGTTGGTGATCGAAAGCGGGAATTCGTCCTTCGGGCAAGCGGTATTGAGGTCCCTGAAGTCGATACAGACTCGTATCTTTCCGTTCTTTTTGGTGACAGGGACGACATTGGCCACCCAATACGGGTGTTGTTCTTCACGGATAAACATGCTGGTCAGGAGTTTCTCTACCTCCTGATCGATAGCGTTCATGATGTCAGGACGAAAGCATCGCTGTTGTTGCTTTATAGGTTTGGCATCCGGTAAGATGTTAAGCCTATGCATCGCGATCTGGGGATCAAGTCCGGGCATATCTTCGTAGCTCCAGGCGAAGACGTCGATATATTCTTTAGCCAGTTGGACCAAAGACTCCCGGTCTTCTCCCTTCAGACTCTTGCTGATAAAGATGGGTTTGGAAGAAGATCCATCCCCAGGTCGATTTGCTCGACTTTGTCTTCGGTAGGGGGTTCGCGTAATTCAAAACGAGACTCCTACTGCGCTCCTAGGCGTTGAGTCCAAGGTTCTTCCTCGAAAAATTCTGGCGTTTGGTCCTCACCTTTATCTTCTTGAGATTGTGCAGATGCCATATTGACTGATAGCACCTTCTTGAAGACTGAGCCGATACTGGTATCGGAATCCCAGGTTGATGCTTCGGACGAATGAGAATGTTCTACTTCTTCTGCCTTCGAACTCTCTGGAGTTGTCGGTGGCGTGACATAGCCCACCCCCCGTTGAGTTCGATGATAGTAGTCCTGCGGCTTTCCTTTAGATATTGGGAGCTGAAGAGGAAGACGTCGACCCTTGCCGTAGTTCAGGCCTTTGTTGCTTTTTAGGTCGTAACCCATCTTTTGGATGAGGTACTTTGCCTTATCCATGTACCGATAGACTTGTATTATGTCGGTATCTGGTTCTTGCTCGAGTGGTGGGAGGTCTTGATGACGCTCGACTTTGTCGAAGATGATGGATTCTTCGTCTCGATTCTGCGGTAGAACTACGAAACAGACCCCTTGGGACGGGACTACTCGATTTACATGATTGACGGTCATTATTTGTGTTTGCAACGACCGTAGAGCGTTATCTAATGTATACATGGCATTCTAATGTGAAAGAATAGAATAATTAAAAGATACTCTATTATTGATAAAACAAAAAATTTTATCCCGCGGGATTACATTGTCTAGAGAGGGTGCATCTACATCAGCAGATATATATTCCCCTAGCTCTTCATCTGTGAGTACTGGGGTTGGATCGGGAGAGCCCACCGCAGCTTTGACCTTGGGGTCTGAGAGGGCTATGTGGGCCTTCTCCGGCAGCTTGGATGAGACGGATAATTGCGGAGGCTTGCCTTTAAGACGCACCTTCAGAGGTGCCTCAACTGCGCCTTCAGTGATTGGTGCCTTCCCCTGTAGTTTTGCCACAAGGGGAGTCGATGTTTGAGGCGGCTTTCCCTTGAGCCGTATCTTCAAGGGAGATTCAGTAGGTGTTCTACCTAGAGCAGTTGGTGCTTTTCCAGGTAGCTTGATGGTCATGGGAGGCAGCATCTGAGGCGGTTCTCCTTTGAGTCGAATTTTTAAAGAAGCATCGGGAATCATTTCTGGCTATATGTCCGGCTCTGCTGCCGTTTCTGCTTCATCGTCAGCATATTGGCTTCCCCTTCGTCGGGCGACTTGTACGACCCCCTTGAAAGGGTCAATGTCCGCGAACTCTGTCCGGATGATGTCGTTGGTAGACACGTACTTCATACATTGGTGGAGTGTCGATGGCACCACCATGTACTCATGCAGCCACAGACGACCCAACAGGAGGTTTTAGTTGATGTCAGCGTCTACGACATAGTAAGTCACCTCTGTTCGGTGGTTATCGATATGACACTTCAGTCGTATTTTGCCCAGCGGCTCGCTTTTGCTAGCATTGAAGCCGCTGATTGTAATATTGGAAGGCGCCAGACGGTACATTGGGATCCCCAGTATTGAGAGTAGCATCTTCGGGATAATGCTGAGGGAAGACCCTGGTTCGATCTGAATCCGCTTCACCTTGACGGAACCGACATACCCTGTATAATACAGCGGCCTGTTGTGTCGGTTGTGCTTGAGCAGTATGTCTTGTTGGGTGAAAGTTATGTTGGGGATAACTTCATCCGCACAATGGCAGTGCACACATATGGTTGGGGTATCCTCGGGCTGCTTGACCTGACTGATGAAGGACTCAGCATCCTTCAAGGCTTCACAGAGAGCTTCGCGAGTGTCATTGGAAAGGCGAAGAAGCTCAAACAGAGATAGGTGGGCAGGAGTACTGGCAAGTTGTGCCAGTATGTTGAAGTTGTGGGGCTTGGCTAGCCCCGAAGCATTCTTCTTTCGCAAAGGCTTGTCGAAACGGGCCTCTACATGCTTCTGTTTATTGGCCGCTGGAGGCTTGGATGGACCTCCTTCTTCGACAGCAGGGGCAGTACAGGGAGGCACCACTTCAACGGCAGCTTCGTCGGGTTGGACGTTCAACTGCGAACGGGTTTGTACAGAAAGAGCCTCTTCTGCGGAGGAAGAGACCATACAGCAAGACTTGATCTTTCTGCCCTTGGTTTTGGAGGCAGAGCGTACCTCCGGTTGAGTAAACTCAGAGACGAGATCGGGGTAAACCCATAAGATCTCTCCCCGAGATATGGTGAGTGGGATGAGTCCACTCACGTTGTCACGAGTAGGTGGTAGATTGACCACCTCCATTATCGCCTTTGGGATGGGGACGACACCATCTTGTGTTGTCGTTGGCGGCAAGGTGCCAAATTAGAGTGACACCAGGTTGGCCGAGACCGTTTTCTCTTCGTAGTCGACGGAGATGACATCCGCATTGATCATACGCTGGATATAATATTTGAGGATGTAGCAGTCCTTAGTTGGATGTCCGACAAACCGATGGTAGTGACAGTACCTCGGATTGTCCACTCTCCCAACCTCGTTGGGACACTTCGGGTCCAGCAACTTGATCTTGTCACCCTGCTTCAATATCTCGAAGAGTTGCAGGGTATCTTCATCGTTGAAAGAATAAACCTCCTTTGGCCTTGGTGCAAGTAGAGATTTCTGAGTGGGTGTTGATGCACCTTTGGAGGCATTGAAAGTCAATGCCTGTTTTCCCTTCGTCTCACGTCCAGGGTTGTTGGCTGCAGGCCGTTTTCCCTTGTCCTCAAAGGCAGGGAAACTGACTGTAAAATTCCTAAATTTCTACTATTTTTTTATTTATTAATTTGCATGGATTTAAAATTTTTGTACTGTATGTCACGTAGTCGTATTGTACGTCGTATGCGAAATTTTCGTTTGCTCAACGAGTACGAATATGTGCGAGCGTACATATTTTATAAAAACATTTTCTTTTCTATTTTAATATACACTTTCAAAATTATATAATTATTATTCTTGCTATAAAAAGCCTTTTGTTTCTAAAAAGTTATTAATATAAAATAATATGTTTGTATACTAGAAAAGCATAATTATGTAAAGAATATTTTTGCATACATATGTATCATAATTATTTATTTGTCTATTTATAATAAAAATGTAATTTTCGAGGTGTATTAATATTAATATTTTATTATTCAAAAAGATATTTAAAAATATTTATTATTTTCGAAATTATTATTATTGGTATTTTGAAAAATATATTTGAAAGTTATTTTTGGCTATTTAAATCGTGATTTAATTTTTGGATTTATTTAAATAGATATCCATGTTAGAATTTGATTTATTGATTTGATTTAAACTAAAATTTAATTAGATTTAAATTTGGATTGTATTTGGATTTAAATTTGATTTGGATGGTTTTAAAAGTTATTTAAATTAAGTATTGAATTATCTATTTGTGGGGTTTAAATTAAATCCTAATCCATATCTAAGTGGGAATTCCCATATCCTATAAATATAGGCAGGTACTCCTCCATATTATTCATCTCCCACAAATTTCCTCCATAAATCTACGTGCAACGTGTCCGTGTTCATCCATAAATCTTATTCCACAATTACAATTACATTATCTTTTCCGTGTCGGACACTTCCCCGATACAATAGAAATTTCTACCCTAATCCTAATCCTAGCCTATCCCATAGCCACCGCCTTCGCCTCCCCCGTACCCTCACAACCATAGCCACGACCACCACCCGGAGACAACTCCCACACCACCACCTACTGTCCAAACCACCCCCGCCGTCAACACCACAGTACACCGCCACCACAACCACCACGCCACCATACCGCAACCCACCATAACCAGACCACAGCCTTGGCCAAATTGGTCGACCATTCCCAGGCAGCAAACCCCGACCAAACACAGCCATCATCACCATTGCAACCACCACCACCGCGGCCACTGCCGCGGCAGCCTCGCCCACACCCACCGAGCCGCCACAGTTCGTCGTCACCACCAACCGCCAAAAATAATAGGAAAGAAGAAGAAACCCTAATCCTAATTTTACCTCCGCTGAGTCGCGTCCAGCCGCCGCGGTCTCCGCCTGAGCTCCGCCCCCTCCGTGAAACCCGACCTCAGCCCCGCGCTGCCATCAACCGAGCCCTTGGCCACCGCTCTGAGTTTCCGCCGCCTCCGCCATGGCTGACCCCAACGGTGCCCTAGTCGCCGCCCCTTTCTCCGACCACCCGCCGCCACACCCGCAAGCCCCAAAACCCTCCGGCGTTCCCGACCTCTCCGGCTAACCCTCTCCTCACGTTCCCTCGCCCGTCCGCCTCCGCAGCCAGCGACTTCCTCCGCCACGCGCTGCCCTAGTGGCAAGCTCCGCCCGGCGCAGCATCTCCGACTTCTCCGCCGCGCCAGCGCGAGCGAGCCGCCCCGCCGTTCTCCCCACGCCCGATCGACGTCTCCGTCGCCCAGCCTTCTCTTCCTCCGCCTTTCTCGGCTTCCCCAGCTCCTCCTCCGACTCTTCTTCTCCACCGAGACCTCCGCCTCCGCCGACCCTTCTCCCGCTCGCTTTCTCGCTCCGCTCTCTTTTCCTCTCTTGGCTCCTCATTCTCTCTCTCACTTTCTCGATAGGAAGGGATTAGCCCCTTTTGTTTTTTTTGATTTTTCTTCTCTCTCTCTCTTCTGCTTACTCGAGACGAGAGCAGCACGGTACTGCTGTCCTTTTATTTTAAGCTTTCTCTTTTTTTTCGTTTGAGTGTTTTGATGTTTGTTTGTTATTTTTTTGTTGTTTGTTTTTTTCTCGTTTGTTTTAACTTTGTTATTATTTGATTATTTCGGTTTATTATTATTATTATTATTATTATTATTATTATTATTATTATTATTATCCTTGATAATTAAGTTGTATTACTACTGTAATATTTAGTCTAATACTGTTTTCATATTACCAATAACAATATTAAATATTTGCAAATCTATTTTAGTTTTAACTTAAAATTTTATACTTACTATTCCTAGATATCAGGAATGAGTTTTCGATCTAAATCATTATTTTATTTATAAAAGTGTATTGATTAGTAAAAATATAAAAAAATAAATTATTCTCGATTTTCGAATAGTATAGCTTTGTATTAGAAATTTTATTTACAAATATGCGTGTTTAGCCTTAAACAAATTTTTAGATTATTTTGAATTATAAAATATAGTTTTCTACCTATAAATTCATTTTCACAAACTTAGAGTTTTAGCCTAAAAGTGATTTCTATTTAAAAAGTATTTACCTAAAACTTCTTTCGACTAGTATAATATATTTTTAAAAGTATTTTCTAAAATTTGTATATTTTATTTATCAAAATTTCCTTTCGATTATCCTTTTGTCCGCAACTAAGCCCATTACTCCCAATCCCTCACCAATTCCAAACTATCTTATGTCCACCCTAACTAATTTGACCCTTCTGAACCCAATGGAACTGTCCGTGCCACTATCCGAGGTCCCCTTGTACAGTTATTGTACCAAAGTTGCAGATCGTGCCACCTTGATCATCGCAGCACACCGGGCGTACTACCAGGCAAGACACCTTGCATTTGCTGTTTAATTATTTTAGCTCATATTTCATGCATGTCTATTATTTTCTTTATGCAAAATAAACTGTGATACATAGCATAACTGTTAGAACTTACCGTTCAATTATATTTCCTGCTGTGTATTATTTTTCTTACAAATTAAACCTAGATTTAAGGGACCACCTTGTGTGTTGCATTCATTGGCCCTGACACATTGTAAACACGAAGTTGTGTGTCGCATGTAGAACACGGAAGTGCGTGATTGGCTGGCCACCAGTACGTACAAGCCGTGCGATAGGAATAACCGCTAATAGAGGTTGCATGCTAGTTTGACTTAGCGGTTATAGAGGTTAATGTTGTGGATACAACATAATATGCATTGGGCGGGGAGGACAATTCCTTAGCGTATGGGCTTCGATGCACTTCCCTTGTGACCCGGACTCTCCGCTGGAGATACGGGGTTGATGACCCATGCTCTTCCTGCTGGGGTCTCTGGTGCCCAAGAGGGGACTATGCCGATCCTATTCAGCCAGGGTCCATGCGTAAGAAGGATTGTTCTTAACAACATTTCACTTAGAATGGTAGGCTACCCTATCCGTTAGGTACGAGTACTTTTGGTTTGGGTACTTGTGTCTGACCGTGACTTGGAACAATAACTTGTCGCAGATTAGTTTGTCACATCTTGTCCTTGTTTGGTTGTAGGTGTGACTTACTACTTCGATGAGAAGGTATTGAACCTTGTTGGGGTCCGGATACCATATCGGATTCTTAGCATGGAAAGATACGTCGTCGTGAATTAGTTTACCATCTCCTGTCCTTGTTTGGTTGGGGGGATGGTACGCTCGTTCAGTAGGTGCGTATTGGACTATGTTATAAATTCGATTGACTTATTTATTGAGCAATATTTATTCAGTTTATATGGCATGCTATTATGTGTCTTGTTACGTCCCTCTGAGGACCTGGTTGTCTTGCCAGGTGTGTGCTATTGTCTTTCGCAGGTGCTTTAGCTCTAGCCGTGTTCTTCGCTATTTCTTCGAGGATGATTGCATTTGGATCGTCTTCGCTTCGCTCGCCAAAATTTATTATCTTTCTTATGTATTTTTCCTTTACTTGTTGGTAGTGGATTTGTCTCCGCCCAACATATTGTATCAAGACAATTTATTCTCATTATATGACATCTTCTATTCATTTATTTTGTGTGGATGAGTTTAGTTGTGGTTTTACTGTATTTTACAGCTTATGTATTTATACGAGGCTTCCATATATTGGAGTATACTTCGTATGAATACAGCTGGTATGTCTATGTTCCTAGTCCTACGTATTTTGGGACTGAGGCGTTACACTGACCCCCAGAGGACGAGCATTGGACGCCTTTTTTTTTCTGTTGCTTCGGCCTCGATGATCAAGGAACTCCAGTCGGGAGGAGGAGTGGAGTTGAACCAAAGCTTGATCGCAGGCAGCATGTTCATGCTGCAGGAGGAGAGGAGTGCATGTTCTGGCATGCCCGGGACAGTCTGAAGCAGGCCTGTCGGAACCGTTCGATGAATGCTCGAACTATTTCCTTCTTCTTCTGACGTATCTCTATGAGGGACGCCATTGTCATGTCCTTCCCTCCGTCGTAGAAACGATCGAGGAAGAGATGCGTCAAGTCGTCGAAGGAAGATATGGAGTTGTCGGGGAGACTGCAGTACCAGTCGTAAGCCACTCCTTTCAACGCCCCGACAAATATGCTGGTGAGCAGCGCATCTTCTTTTAGGCGATGTCCCGTTTGAGACTGGAAATACGTCAGATAGCAGCGTGGAGAGTTCTTTCCGTCGTATGGCGTCAAAGTTTACGGTTTATACTTGGAAGGATAAACCACTTTGTTCCATTCGAGGGGATATGGTTGGGGGATCTCCATCCTCTGGCGCTCCTTCTGTCTGTTCTTGGACTCAAAGCGCTCGCACAAGTCCCTGATCATCTCCACCACGTCTTCCATGGAGCTGGGAGTCGGGAAAGGTGGTACAGCCTGGAGTTGAACATTTGATGGCTCCGACGTCCGAGGTGCTTCACGGTGATCTATATCCAAGGATACCCGCTGAAGGGGTACACTTGATTCTCCATTGGCCCCTGGGTCAGGACCGGTAGACGGTGCTCTGGCCAAAGCTGACCGAATCTCAAACACTGCTTGAGTCAGTGTTTACATGGAGGCAGAGAGGGTTTTGAGTCCTCCCTCCAAGGTATCCATGCGCTGGACGAGGTCTGCTGACAGCGCATCTGGCTCGGCATTACCCTCAGTCATGTATACTGTCATGACACAGATGGAAGTGGATGGATCGGTTGAGGCTTCACTTTCGGCCTCACTCTCCTGTAGGGAAGTTGCCACTCCTACAGCTTCGTCTTGGCTACCCCCAGCTATGTCCTGGGGGATATCCTCGAAAAGTACTTGGCTACCCTCATCTGTGTTCTGGAGGACATCTTCATCTTCAAGAGGACGATCAGCAAGGACTTGGCTACCCCCAACTATGTTCTGGAGGACGTCTTCGCCTTCAGAAGGAGGATCGACAGGGGCTTGACTACTCCCAACTTTCTCCAAGATCTTCTTTCTCCCCCGTGTGCCTTTAAACACTCCAGAAGACGGGACAGTCGTCTTGGTTTTCCTCGGCTGGCTTTTGGATGAGGACGAGGAATTATAAGTCGTCTTTCGGATTGACGAGGAGTTAGTGATTACATTGCATGAAGCAACCATTAGTTCTGGTTTCTCTTCAATTGATACCTTTTTTCCGAAACGACGTCGGAGAGGTGTTGATGATTGCAGCCGCTGGAACACTGACAGCCTTGGTGGGACCGCTGTCTTGCAATATCAGTTGATGGTGACTACAGCACAGGTTTGTCCTGTGAAGGGCGTATTATGCTTGTCAGTCGACTCTCCTGATCGACGTTTGTGAGTGATCACGTTACGCTGATCGTTGAAGGAGAGTGCCACCTTCGTACCCCCATCAGGCGCATGGCAAGGCCAAGCGCCGGGGTGGTTAAGTGAATGTTGCGCCCCCTGATCCAACGTAAAACATGCGCTCAGATCAGTAGTGGGGGAACAACATTTACAGTGACTTGAACGAACCTCAAACGCACAACCAGTGGAGGCACGGGAGTTCAAGACCACAGGGTTTGCCTTGCCCGACTTGGTTGCAAACGTAACTGATGCGCCCAAGTGAGGCAAGGACTTTGAAGGTCGTCTCGTTTTTGGCATAGAAGCATCCGAGTCGACCTTATACAGATTACCATCAGCAGCGCGCATGATTGTGAGCGCATGCTTCTGGTTTACTGCCGGCATAGCACGTTTGTGGCGCATGGCCTGTACTTTCTTGGACTTTTTCGTACCAGCCCGCTGGGGTGCATAGTACTCAGAGTCCAAATTCTCCTCACCACGACAGCGAGTGAGTCTGTCAAAGACATAGGCCTTTTGTGGCGCATCAGAGGTGATACGCAGGGCATTAGCTGCGCCCTTACTCCGCCGACGCATCTTCCTTGTCTGAGAAGGAGATGGCTGGTGAATGTGGTCAGCACCATGCATTCGAGAGATGCGCTGCACCGGTGGGCGCATCCTGGCCGCTGAGGTTGTCAGCGAGAAGGGTGGACTGCACCGGTGGGCGCATCTTTGAACCCTTCCTGTTGCCTTTGTGGGCTGCGGCCGAGCTGACACGTAGCAAGGGAGAGGATCTTTCAGTTGCTGAGATCTTGGGTGATTAGCACCCCTTCATAGGCTGAATCAAGTCAAAGGACACATGTCGTAGGTCCATGGCTCAAAGATCTCGGATTTGGTGGAGAGTGATCTGATAGGATGCGCCTGGGATTGGGCGCATGAGGAGACTTCGGCTTGTAACCTTTAGGAGTCACGAACCAGTCTGGGCGTACGACTTTTGAGGCGCATGCGGGGCTTCAGTAGTGACTTGACTTCTATCTTTAGGGATCAGAGAAAAGTATGAGGTGCATGGCTTTTGAGGCGCATGGAAAGATTTAGGCGCATGGCTGCGGAGGCGCATGCAGAATGGTTGGGTGGCCACGTGGCTCGCGGCTGCCGGAGGCAAGTAATGATGATGCTGACGTCAGCGTCGCTTCATTTTCTGAAAAAGCTGTCAACTGTTCAGTCCTCGGGGACTGGCTTCTGTCGTATCAGTCTTCAGCATTTAATGTTCTTTGATGGGTGATGGGTTGTTGAGTGGGTGCGTCGATCTGCGTTCCACTAGGCGCAAGGGGACGCATGGGGCGCATCCTTATGAGGCGCTTGGTGCTGATGGGTGCGTCTATATGATGCGCGGTCTGGCCGGCGCATCCGTTTGCATGATACGTCTTTATTGGTCCGACTGTTATGTTCTTCGAGTGCTTTAAATAGCCATTTTTGACTTGGCTGAATTCGAAGCGTCAGATTTATCACCATTAATGCAAATTCATTGCACGGGATTCGGAGAGCACGCCACTTGGCGTATGGGTTTGATTTGCTCGGCCTATAAATAGTGGCAAGGAGAGAGTTTGCTTCTCATTCTCTTACGTCCTCCCGAATGAACTTGACGACGAATTGTTCTTCATTGATGCACTCGTAAAGGTGACTGTTACATCCAAAAGTCGGAGTCGAGGGCTTCTGAGGCAGGCGGAAGGTGCCTGTTGCATCCAAAGATCGGGATGCTCGAGGCTTATCTCCGTTATGCTGGAAGAGCCGCAGATCAGAATTGTAGTGCCCGATCATCTTTCTTGGACTTTGGAGGCTCTTTCTTCTGTCAGAGTGGGTGTTGCCCATTCTGGTTGTGTTGGAAGCCTCCTTTTGCCGCGAATCGATTGCGGTGCTCTCCTCTTCCAGCTAGGGGGTTGATTGTCCGCCCTCGTTCTGCTCAATAAATGCTTCATTAGTTGAAGCACTTGATCGGGTCAAAGTAAGGCGCACATACTGAGACTTCATGATGTACATAACTGAGACTCTTGAAGAGATGCGCCTGACCGAGATGCCGAAGAGATGCGCCTGACTGAGACGCCGAAGAGATGCGCCTGTTTGAGAGCGCATGGCGGTTGCTGCGCCTAGCTGTAGACTTAGGGTTGTAGAAGTTCTCCTTTGTACAGCCTTTTTTAGACATATAATAGACTTTTATATGAAATAAAAATCTCCTTTTAATGTCTATGCTTTTGCTGTTTGTTGTGCCAAGTACTTCATCTGAGCTTTCTGGCGCATGTAGTATTAGGCGCATAGGATTTCTGTTCCTGAAATTTCATGCTTCTACAGGCCAAGGTTGGGAGGATATGCCACAGACTAGGTCCCCAAAATAGGGACACATTCTTCAGTTCGTCGGAGAGGAATAACACCCACTTGAGAGGCATAAAATCGAGCTGCGTGCCGCTTGAGGATTAATCTCTGATGATTCCAGTTAGGATACCTTTCTTCATCAATTGAGTGAATGGTCTGCAGCGTCCAGAAAGATTTGAGATGAATCTCCTGATGTACGCAAGTCGTCCCTGGAACCTTCGTAGCTCTTTTAGGTTGCGTGGAGGACGCATCTCTTGAATGACTTTGACTTTCTCGGGGTCAACGTGTATACCCTTAGACGTAATAACGAATCCAAAGAATTTGCCACTAGAGACTCTCAGGAATGACTTGGTGGGATTCATCTTGAGTTGATGCTGGCGCATTAGATCAAAGATAGTTCTTAAGTCTTGGATGTGATCTTCCTTTAGACGACTCTTAACAGCAATATCGTCAATATAGCATTCAACTGTCTTCCGTAAATGTTCATGGAAGATGGTGCTCATGGCCCGCTGATAGGTTGTACCAACATTTTTAAGACCAAATGGCATGACAGTGTAGAAGTAAACTCCAAGATGAGTGCGGAAAGATGTATGTTTTTCATCTTCGGGGTTCATCCTAATCTGATTGTATCCGGAGAACCCGTCCATGGAAGACATTCGTTTGAACCCGCAAGTGTAGTCGATTATGACATTAGTAATTGGAAGAGGGAACTCATCTTTAGGACAAACTTCATTAAGGTCTCTAAAGTCGATGCAGACTCGAACCTTTCCTGTTTTCTTCATAACTGGGATGACATTAGCCACCCAATCTGGATGTTGTTCTTCTCTGACAAAGCCGCAAATGATGAGCTTCTTGACTTCAGCTTCTATAGTGTCTATCATATCAGGTCGGAATCGATGCCGTTGTTGCTTGACCGACCTAGCATTCGGCAGAATATTGAGCTTGTGAGTAGCAATCTGAGGATCTAATATTGGCATGTCTTCATAGCTCCAGGCAAATACATCAATGTATTCCCTGATGAGCTGGATCAGATCTTGTTTATCTGTTTTAGGAAGACTTTTGCTGATGAAGATCGACCTTGGAGAAGTTTCGTCTCCAATATTGATATGGACCAGTTGATCCTCAGTAGATGGTTCACGTTGTTTGAAGCAAATTTTTCACTGAGTATCCATCCTTTGTGCCCAAGGCTCAGTTTCGGGAGTCTCAGTGAAGTCATCGTCGTCCTCCGAAAACTCGACAGTCACCATATTGAAAGATAGAGTCACTCGATGGACGTGCCATATGCTGGTGTCTGAATTCCATGATGTAGAGTCGGAAGAGTTAGATCGTTCTTCTTTGTCAGACTCAGAAACATCTGGAGTTGAGATTGGCAAGGTGCAAACTAACCCATGCTTTGTTTTGTTATAATATTGAAGTGATTTTCCTTTTTGGACAGGTATACGAATAGGAGTTCATCTTCCCCTACCACCGTTGAGGCCGGTTTTAAAATTGTAGCCCATCTTTTGGATGATGTTCTTAGATTGTTGACTGTAACGACGTAGTTGAAGTCGTCCATTATCGTCATTTTCGAAATCGCTTTCGGATGTTGTAATGCCTATTGTTCGTATTACGTATTTTGGAATACGTATACGTAATCTGACTCGTATTGCTTGACTCCTGGCTTGGTTCGGCTTGTTTGGGTTGGCTTGGTTCGGCTTGGGTTGCTTATTGGTTCATCATGAACCAAGGGAGAAAACCCTTACCTACCACCACCATCTCTATTTATTAACCCAACACGCTTTCTCTCTCCTCATTCACTCTTCCTCTTCCTCATACATTACTCTCCACCTACACCCAAGAGCCCTAGGCAAGTGCAACTTGCTTCATGATGGATCTCAAGTTTTATTGTTCCATTCTCTTCTTTACATGATTACAAGTCTCTTTAGAACTTGGAGTTTTTAATTTTGATGGATAGATTCTTCTAGATCTACTTTATAACTTTTAGTTCATGGAGTTTTCTTGGTTTTGATCTACTAAAACTTGTTATTTTCGAAAACTAATAGTTCCATGAGCAAGAGCACGAAATTTTGTGTGAATTTGGTTTTTGATTCACCTCATTTCGAGTTGAAATGAAGTTTTTATGGCCAAAACAAGTTTTCTGGATTTTTCATGTCGGCTGAGTGAGATTTTACGCTAGGGATCCTGGAATTGCGTATTTTACGCTGGATGTCATCCAGAATGTAAGATTTTACGCTAGGGACCCTGGAATTGCGTATTTTACGCTGGATGTCATCCAGAATTTAAGATTTTACGCTAGGGACCCTGAAATTGCGTATTTTACGCTGGATGTCATCCAGAATGTAAGATTTTACGTTAGGGATCCTGGAATTGCGTATTTTACGCTGGATATCATCCAGAATGTAAGATTTTACGCAGGAAATCCTGAAATTGCGTATTTTACGCTGGATAGTTCCCAGAATGTGAAATTTTATGCTGGAACCCTCCCCTTTTACGTATTTTACACAGAATTGAATTTTTGGCATAAAAAGTGCACAGAATGACTGTTTTTGCCAAGTTAAGCTAGTTTCTAGCCAGAATTTCGAAAAATTTAAAACATGAAAGTTTTAGATCTTTGTCTTGCCTTTCCGAATATCTCTGGAGCACCTCATTTTAAGTTCGTATGTGGAAGTTATGCCCCGTCTCCCTGAGCCACATGATTCTTCCACAACTCTTGCACCCTGTTTATATTTAGTTATTGCATACACGCTTATACAGGTTAATGTTAATTTTAAATAATGACATGACATGATAGTGACCCATCGTAGCGCACTCTTGACAGTAAATTTGACATGATATAGTTCGAATGCGGTTGCGACGGCTAGCATATCGTGACAGAATTGAATGGCCTGGACACCGTGGGTGATTGTGTTTGTACAAAATAAACCAGTACTGTCTTGCATCGTGTCTAGGATAGGGATCCCTGAGTACCACGGTCAGGGATACCTACCGTAATTGACTAGGGCTAATAAACTAGAATAATTCAGTAGACATGAAGAGATTCTCAGCTACAAGTAATCCCGTTATCTGGGCGCATTAAGTGGACTTGTAGCCTACCGATGAGTAGGGCACATTTCCAGCACACAGTCACGTGTTGCATCATCGAACGGACATTCGACCCGGATAACCGGATGGTCTGCAGGACTTGTGGCTGTTGGGATAATCTCATTGCATCTTGCTAATAACTAGGCCTGTGATAACCCTAGATAGTTAAAAGTATAAAGCCGTACTCTTGATTGGCCGTGATTGATTGGATGGAGTTTATTCCTGCTTAGTCTTATCATGATCATGTGTAAGATTGTGACATGACATGATTAATTGTGCTTGTCTTAACAATAACGATCAGGGGTCCAGTTCTGTTAAGGCGAAGGGTTACAACCCCGGTCCTTATTTGGTTTAAGGGTTGTAACCTGGCTCCCGGAGCAGTTCTGTGTCCTCTCTTCATTTATTGTCTTATTGCAACCCCATGCCATGCTCATCATGTTTTACCTTACCTTAATACCATGAATATTTATACTGGCCTTAGCAATAAAGATCGGGGGTCCAGTTCTGTTCAGGCGAAGGGTTACAACCCCGGTCCTTATTTGGTTTAAGGGTTGTAACCTGGCTCCCGGAGCAGTTCTGTGTCCTCTCTTCGTTTATTGTCTTCACTATACCAATAGTATTTGAGACGGGTTTCTCTTCAGGTGAAGGGCTGCAACCCCGATCCTTGTTTGGTTTAAGGGTTGTGACTTGGCTACTTGAATGGTTTCCTCGTACTCAGTTTACTGTTGTTATCTCTATTATTATCAGTACCTTATTTATTATCTTTAATATTCTATTGTGATATGCTGGTTTTAGTCCCTAAGTGAAGCCTCCTTTGTGGCACTTGCTCTTTCTGGGGTTTGACCCAGCTGGTTTTGTGTGGCCAGATATCGGAGCAGTACCAGAGGATCCACCTGTCCTCCAGCCAGATGGTGACCACCAGGCGTAACCCTGGCAACGAGTGGGTTTCTTTTTGTCCTCCCACTTTATTGTAAAAATTATTTTTTTGAGGCGTTTAGCCGGCGAGCACGTGTTAGCTCGTATTGCATCTTTATTTACTGTCTGCCTACGGGTTGTAACATGATTGACAGATCATAGGGTTGATCATGTACGACTGAACTCTTGCTAGTCTTGACATTTTGTACGACTAGCTTCATGATCATCCAATATGTAATATATGGGACGCCTTGCTATTATATACTTGGTGCTCTGACATCTTGTAACTATTATTGCTTGCTTGAGATTGAGACAATAGGCTTATTCATGACCATAGGAGACTGTTGGCTTGTAGTTAAATCCTCATGTATCTAGACAGCCGTGACCGTATAGCGAGGTGGGTTGCACTTCAATTACGTAGCTGGCTATGTACGCCCCTGCTCTCCAGTATTCTGGTTCTGGGGCGTTACAGATATAGCCTTTTGATTCAACTATTTACAGAAAATGATAAGATGTTCATCTTTCTTTCGGGATTGTCACGCCCCAGAACCAGAATACTGGAGAGCGGGGGCAGACATAGCCAGCTACGTATAATAAAATGAAATCCACTCCACTATACGGTCACGGCTGTCTTGATATATGAGGGTTTATCTACAAGCCAACAGTCTCTTATGGTCAATAACAAGCCTAGTGTCTCAATCATAAGCAAGTAAATAGAGTTACAAGATGTAAGATCACCAAATATACAATAGTAATGCGTCCCAAACATTACATATTCAGCTGATCATGAAGCTAGTCGTTACAAAATATGAGGACTAGCAAGAGTTTCAGTCATACATGATCACCCTAGGTTGCCAATCATGTTACAGCCCGTAGGCAGACAGTAAGTAAAGTGCAATCGAGCTAAACAGGTGCTCGCCGGCTAAACGCCTCAAAAGAATATTTTACAATAAAGTGGGAGATAAAAAATAAACCCACTCGTTGTCAGGGTTCCGTCTAGTGGCCACCATCTGGCTGGAAATTCGGTAGATCCTCTGGAGCTGCTCTGGTATCTGGCCAAACAAAACCAGCTGGGTCAGATCCCAGAAAGAGCAAGTGCCACAAAGGAGGCTTCACTTAGGAACTAAAACCAGCAATCAGCACAAGAGTACAATTATAAATAAAAGACAAAAAATATGAAAAAGTATGACAGGATGATATACGATGAGGTAATCCATGGGACTATTCAGATAACCAGATTACAACCCGTAAACCAAACAAGGACCGGGGTTGTAACCCTTCATCTGAACAGAACTTGGATTCTTCCACCATTTATCGGCAGAATAAATTAAGAAATCAGGACATGTAATAATCTTGATATTGAATTAAAGTAAGCACGAGTAATTATGTCATGTCATAACCTTATACAGGATCGGGACGAGACAAAGCTGGACTAGACTCCATCCAATCAATCACGGCCAAGCAAAGAGTACGGCTTGATAGTTTAACTAACTAGGGTTATCACAGGCCTAATTACTAGCAGGATGCAGTGAGATTATTCCACAGCTACAAGCCCTGCAGACCATCCAGGCTATCTGGACGCAATTAGGGGTTGAACTCAAGTGGGTACATCGTTCAGGAAATGCATGTACCCTTAGGTGACTTAGAAGGTGTAACACATGACAGTGTGCTGGAAATGTGCCCTACTCGACGGCAGGCTACAAATCCCAAGTGGGGCGCCCAGATAACGAGATTGCCTGTAGCTGAAAAATCTCTTCATGACTACTGGATTATTCTAGTGATTAGCCTTAGTCGATTTCAGAGGGTACCCCTGACCATGGTACTCAGAGATCCCCGTCCTAGACATGATGCAAGACAAGACGGGTTCATTTGTACAAGCACAATCGTCCACGGTGTCCAAGTTATTCAATCTTGTCAAGTCATGCTAGCCGTCCAACAGCCTTTGAGATATATCGTGTCAGGTTTCTCATGTCAAGAGTGCGCCACGACGGGCCACTATCAAGAACTATCATGTCAAGTTATCATGTCAATTTGTCAGGTCAAGCTATCTTGTCAGCAGTGCACCATGGCGAGTCACTATCAAGTCATGCCATTATCAAGAAGGGGAGAAACTTGCACAATTAAATAATAATAAAAATATATAATATATATATTTTTGAAGCCAAGGAGAAACTCTACAACTTTCATGTTGGGAGTGGGGAGAAATTCTGACCACAATTCAGACAAATAAAATATTAAACAATCAAAGTAGACCCCATGCGGTCCAAAAGTGGGAGAACAAACATGCAGTCAAAGAGAGTGGGGGGCCACCCATGCGGCCAGCCAAAGCATATACGGCCAGAAAATAGTTGAAGGGGGCCATGCGGCCAATAGTAATTGCTAACAAGAAATATTTATGCAGTCAGAAAAGACCGAGAGTGGGAAAACAATAAATGCGAGCTTCCACTTAAACAAGGAAAGGGGTACGTGGCCAAATAATGGAATGATGATTGCAAGAAAAATGGTGGCTCACGTGGCCAAAATATTAGATAGTGGGGGAAGGGAGCCTATGCGGCTCACCTTAGATTCCATGCAAAAATTTCAACCTACAAATAATAATATTATTTAATAGCCAAAGACCATGCGGTTCTGCATCAAGCAATTATTAATGCTGTAAATGCCCATGCGGCTGACTATTGCTAAGCATGTGATTGCCTATATAGCCATGCGGCCATATATAAGCAAATGCTAAAACTGGAAGGCATTAAATGCTAATGCCATATGCTTTAAATGGTAATGCATAAACAATAAACATTTAATACAATTGCTTTCACTGGAAGGCATTAAATGCTAATTCCATTGCATTCAATGCAAAGGCATAACCATTAAGCATTTAATACAAATGCTTTCACTGAGAGGCCATGCGGCTATGGTTTGTATAATGCATAATGCATTAAATGCATTATTAAATGCATTGGAGGTGAATGCATAAATGCATGCGGCTGCGCTTTGCATACTGCCTAATGCAATCAAATGCATAAAAGCATGCGGCTAGGCTTTGTACAATAGCATGCGGCTAGGCTTGGTACAATGGCATGCGGCCAGACTCTATATAATGCCTAATGCATTAAATGCATTATTAAATGCATTAAAATATTCATTAAAATACTACATGTATTAATATAATGCATTAATACATGCGGCTGAATTCTAAGGTTATACATTATTTCATGCATCTAATGCATTATTTCATGCTTACGTGGCTACAACCAAGTGCCATATGCGGCTGAGCATGCATTAGAATATATGCATTAAAATATAGTGCCTATACGTGCGGCTGAATGCATTCCAATATGCAATAAAATATAATACCTATGCGGCTCGCTACTGCACGTGCGCATGCAAGCAAAGCTTGCTAACCCACGCATTAAATAATACATTTAGAGAACACATGCCTTAATAATTAGCATGCAAGCAAGCTTGCCAGCACATGCATTAAATAATGCATATGCGGCTCACTCGGTATTTGCATGCGGCCAAGTGCTGAAAATGCCCATGCGGCTCAGCAATTCCCGTAGGTCAAATTGGACCAAACGAAATTCTCTGCAACATGGGACCATCAACTAGCAAAATATGTAAGTTTGATAGATCAAAACTTCCTGGGAACCGAAAATACCACAAAGCGAGATTTACAAGAATTTAACCATGGGAATGAAAAATGCTAAGTATTAAAGTGGGTTAGAAACACATGAGGAAGACAATGGAACAATAAAAATGGACTTCCTCCATGAAGCAAGATGCACTTGCCTAAGCTCTCCCTCTCTTTCTCTGGTAGGTGGGAAATTAATGGGGAGGAAGAAGAAAGAGTGATGAGTAATAATGAAAGAGAGAGTGGGATTGATATTTATGGTGGGAGTGGTGGTAGGTGGGAGTGGTTCTCCACATAAAACCAAACCAAGCCAAACCCACTAAACCGAACCAATACAATCCCATGATGAACCATGCTAATGCAACATGCAAAAATAAAAATTCAAGGCTAACTAATTATGACAAACCAAAAATACGAGTCCGAAATACGTACACGTATTCCCAATACGTGATACGAACTACGGGCATTACAACTCTACCCACCTTAAAAGAATTCCGTCCTCGGAATTTAATCAAGAGGCTAGAGTAGCAAGGACAAGCTATACTAATCACATGCAAGCTATACTAAGCAATCAATCATGCAATCAGGTATGTAAGCAAGAAAATTGAAGGTACGAGAAAGAGGGAAGACATCCTGCTAGGAACCTCTCTGCCGGTTCTGGATCTGAGCTTGGACCTGGGCAGACTGCTGGGGTCTTTGTAGCTGGAAGGCTAGGGCCTGAGGCGGCAATGGC
This sequence comes from Iris pallida, assembly GCA_029216955.1. Classification (NCBI taxonomy): domain Eukaryota; kingdom Viridiplantae; phylum Streptophyta; class Magnoliopsida; order Asparagales; family Iridaceae; genus Iris; species Iris pallida. The sequence goes on from JANAVB010002198.1 coordinate 2,582,886, forward strand.
CTCGGAGGCTGGTACTGTTGCTGAAACACTTGGGCCTGAGACGGCAATGGCCTCGGCAATGGATACTGTTGCTGCTGCTGGACTGGGGCTGGTCCCCTTACCGAGGGACTAGTCTGGGCCGATGATGAACTGGCCCTATTCGGGCAGGATCCTATCTTGTGTTCCGGTGCTCCACAAGCCAAGCACAATCCCTGTGCTCTGCGACACTCTGAAACAACGTGTCATGGCTTCCCACAATGAGTGCAGCCCATTGCGAAAGACTGCTTCTGCTTCTGTTGCTGAGGGGACGTGACCGACATCACTGAGGCCGCCTGCCTCGGAGTTCCAATTGTCAAAGTTCTGACTGCCGGGGCTGGTGCTGTCGACTGGGTCATCTGGCCGTGAGATTGCTTCCGACCTCAGGTCCTGTCCATGATCCTGTGGGAGGTATACTCGTGCCTCCTAGCTGCCCTCAACACTGCATCAAAAGTCTGATGCTCAAACTGTTCTACTGCCAACAAAATTTAGAGGTAGAGCCCCTGCTGGAACCGCTGGGCTCTATCAAACTCGGTCGCCACCAAGGTGGGAGCAAACCGACTGAGCCTCGAAAACTCGATCGCATATCCGTCGACCGTTCTGCCTCCTTGCTTCAGATTGGTGAACTTGGTCTGTAGATCGTACCGAGCCACCGCATCGAAGTACTTGGTCTGGAATCTCTCTCAAAATACTGCCCAAGCAATAGATGCCACTAGTCCCACGGCCTGTGCCGCCCACCAGCTGCGGGCAAGATCCAATAACTGTAGGCGCACCACGGCCACCTTTTCGTCTGCGGGAGTCCTGGCTGCCTCTAGAATTACCTCAGTGTCCTGAAGCCACGCGTCAGCAGCGATAGCATCTTCACTTCCATCGAAGAATGGAGGGTTCAGGTGCTTGAAACTGTTCGCTGTACTGTTCCTTGGATGACCGCCTCTGTTCAAAGCATCTTCTACTGCCTGGTGCAAGGCATCACCTCTACGATCCTAGGAAGCTAATAAGGTCCTGATGAGTCCCACCAAGGTACCATCATCAGGCTCTGCAGGCTGGATTGGCTGAACTGGCGGCTCTCCTCCAGTAGGTACGACTCGGGAGGCTGCTCCTGAGTGCTGGGCCTGATTTTCTGGTTGCTGCTGGTTCACGGGAGGTGATCCGCCTTGCTGATCGGCAGGTCCAGGTTCAATGCCGCTGAAGAAGACGACATAGGAACAATAAGGAAGGACCAGGACAGATCAACGATTACAAGCATGTGATCAGGATAAGAAGTTCAGGAATCAAGAGGATACGAGCAGAGATCAAGGACGAGTACTGATTGAGACATCTATTCGGTAAACCCTCACATACCTTGATTTACAAGACCTGCATGGGCCACCACTTAAACCATGTCACGCCCCAGAACCAGAATACTGGAGAGCGGGGGCAGACGTAGCCAGCTACGTATAATAAAATGGAATCCACTCCACTATACGGTCACGGCTGTCTAGATATATGAGGGTTTATCTACAAGCCAACAGTCTCTTATGGTCAATAACAAGCCTAGTGTCTCAATCATAAGCAAGTAAATAGAGTTACAAGATGTAAGATCACCAAATATACAATAGTAAGGTGTCCCAAACATTACATATTCAGCTGATCATGAAGCTAGTCGTTACAAAATGTGAGGACTAGCAAGAGTTTCAGTCATACATGATCAACCCTAGGTTGCCAATCGTGTTACAGTCCGTAGGCAGACAGTAAGTAAAGTACAATCGAGCTAAACAGGTGCTCGCCGGCTAAACGCCTCAAAAGAATATTTTTATAATAAAGTAGGAGATCAAAAATAAACCCACTCGTTGCCAGGGTTCCGTCTAGTGGCCACCATCTGGCTGGAAATTCGGTAGATCCTCTGGAGCTGCTCTGGTATCTGGCCATACAAAACCAGCTGGGTCAGATCCCAGAAAGAGCAAGTGCCACAAAGGAGGCTTCACTTAGGAATTAAAACCAGCAATCAGCACAAGAGTACAATTATAAATAAAAGACAGAAAATATGAAAAAGTATGACAGGATGATATACGATGAGGTAATCCATGGGACTATTCAGATAACCAGGTTACAACCCGTAAACCAAACAAGGACCGGGATTGTAACCCTTCATCTGAACAGAACTTGGATTCTCCCACCATTTATCGGCAGAATAAATTAAGAAATCAGGACATATAATAATCTTGATATTGAATTAAAGTAAGCACGAGTAATCATGTCATGTCATAACTTTATACAGGATCGGGACGAGACAAAGCTGGACTAGACTCCATCCAATCAATCACGGCCAAGCAAAGAGTACGGCTTGATAGTTTAACTAACTAGGGTTATCACAGGCCTAATTATTAGCATGATGCAGTGAGATTATTCCACAGCCACAAGCCCTGCAGACCATCCAGGCTATCTGGACGTAATTAGGGGTTGAACTCAAGTGGGTACATCGTCCAGGAAACGTATGTACCCTTAGGTGACTTAGAAGGTGCAACACATGACAGTGTGCTGGAAATGTGCCCTACTCGACGGCAAGCTACAGATCCCAAATGGGGCGCCCAGATAACGGGATTGCCTGTAGCTGGAAAATCTCTTCATGACTACTGGATTATTCTAGTGATTAGTCTTAGTCGATTTCAGAGGGTACCCCTGACCGTGGTACTCAGAGATCCCCGTCCTAGACATGATGCAAGACAAGACGGGTTCATTTGTACAAGCACAATCGTCCACGGTGTCCAAGTTATTCAATCTTGTCAAGTCATGCTAGCCGTCCAACAACCTTTGAGATATATCGTGTCAGGTTTATCATGTCAAGAGTGCGCCACGATGGGCCACTATCAAGAACTTTCATGTCAAGTTATCATATCAATTTGTCAGGTCAAGCTATCTTGTCAGGAGTGCACCACGACGGGTCACTATCAAGTCATGCCATTATCAAGGAGGAAGAAACTTATACAATTAAATAATAATAAAAATATATAATATATATATTCTTGAAGCCAAGGAGAAACTCTACAACTTTCATGTTGGGAGTGGAGAGAAATTCTGACCACAATTCAGACAAATAAAATATTAAACAATCAAAGTGGACCCCATGCGGTCCAAAAGTGGAAGAACAAACATGCGGTCAAAGAGAGTGGGGGGCCACCCATGCGGCCATCCAAAGCATATGCGGCCAGAAAATAGTTGAAGGGGGCCATGCGGCCAATAGTAATTGCTAACAAGAAATATTCATGCAGTCAGAAAAGACCGAGAGTGGAAAAACAATAAATGCGAGCTTCCACTTAAACTAGGAAAGGGGCACGTGGACAAACAATGGAATGATGATTACAAGAAAAAGGGTGGCTCACGTGGCCAAAATATTAGATAGTGGGGGAAGGGAGCCTATGCGGCTCACCTTAGATTCCATACAAAAATTTTAACCTGCAAATAATAATATTATTTAATAGCCAAAGACCATGCGGCTCTACATCAAGCAATTATTAATGCTGTAAATACCCATGCGGCTGACTATTGCTAAGCATGTGATTGCCTATATAGCCATGCGGCCATATATAAGCAAATGCTAAAACTGGAAGGCATTAAATGCTAATGCCATAAGCTTTAAATGGTAATGCATAAACAATAAGCATTTAATACAATTGCTTTCACTGGGAGGCATTAAATGCTAATTCCATAGCATTAAATGCAAAGGCATAACCATTAAGCATTTAATACAAATGCTTTCACTGAGAGGCCATGCGGCTATGGTTTGTATAATGCATAATGCATTAAATGCATTATTAAATGCATTGGAGGTGAATGCATAAATGCATGCGGCTGCGCTTTGCATACTGCCTAATGCAATCAAATGCATAAAAGTATGCGGCTAGGCTTGGTACAATAGCATGCGGCTATGCTTGGTACAATGGCATACGGCCAGACTCTATATAATGCCTAATGCATTAAATGCATTATTAAATGCATTAAAATATTCATTAAAATACTACATGTATTAATATAATGCATTAATGCATGCGGCTGAAGACTAAAGTCATGCATTATTTCATGCATCTAATGCATTATTTCATGCTTACGTAGCTACAACCAAGTGCCATATGCGGCTGAGCATGCATTATAATATATGCATTAAAATATAGTGCCTATACGTGCGGCTGAATGCATTCCAATATGCAATAAAATATAATACCTATGCGGCTCGCTACTGCACGTGAGCATGCAAGCAAAGCTTGCTAACCCACGCATTAAATAATACATTTAGAGAACACATGCCTTAATAATTAGCATGCAAGCAAGCTTGCCAGCACATGCATTAAATAATGCATATGCGGCTCACTCGGTATTTGCATGCGGCCAAGTGCTGAAAATGCCCATGCGGCTCAGCAATTCTCGTAGGTCAAATTGGACCAAACAAAATTCTCTGCAACATGGGACCATCAACTAGCAAAATATACAAGTTTGATAGATCAAAACTTCATGGGAACCGAAAATACCACAAATCTAGATTTACAAGAATTTAACCATGGGAATGAAAAATGCTAAGTATTAAAGTAGGTTAGAAACACATGAGGAAGACAATGGAACAATAAAAATGGACTTCCTCCATGAAGCAAGATGCACTTGCCTAAGCTCTCCCTCTCTTTCTCTGGTAGGTGGGAAATTAATGGAGAGGAAGAAGAAAGAGTGATGAGTAATAATGGAAGAGAGAGAGTGGGATTGATATTTATGGTGGGAGTGGTTCTCCACATAAAACCAAACCAAGCCAAACCTACTAAACCGAACCAAACCAAGCCAATGCAATCCCATGATGAACCATGCTAATACAACATGCAAAAATAAAAATTCAAGGCTAACTAATTATGATAAACCAAAAATACGAGTCCGAAATACGTACACGTATTCCCAATACGTGATACGAACCACGGACATTACAGGGATGAAACCAGAAAAAATGAGTCTTGTACTGATTCAAGTGATACTTCATCTTGAAGAGGTTGAACTGCTCCTAAGGTAAGGTGTTCGAAGTTATCCAGGATTTTTAGATAACATCGTGTATAATGACTGACATCAATGTACTGCAAAGGAGATCCTACTTTATTGATATTTACATCATCATTTACAGCGGTGCTATTGACCTTAGCCGATGGCTTGCTAAGATTGATAACAAGAGGAGGAGGAGAAGAAGGCTTGTTACGACGAAGGTCGATAACAAGAGGCTCAGGAGAGGTGAGCTCTCTATGCTCCATCTTTTCAGCATGAGAATGCTTGATAGAAGGAGAGAGATTGATGGTCAGCGTCTGAGAAGACGCAGGACGAGAAGTGCATCCCTTGACCAGAATCACTAGGATATCATCTGGACTTGATTTTCGGTCTTCTTCGGTGTCCATGGCTAGTACGACTTTCATAAACTCTTCTTTATACATTCTGGAGTTTGTATAATAAGCTTCGATGCCTCAAAAGGGATTAAGATCGGCCACTTCCTTTCGAACTTCTCCGTTGTCATCAACATACTTGAAGCATTGATGGAGAGTGGATGGTACGATATTATGTTCATATAACCACGATCTTCCCAACAAGACGTTGTAGGAGACATGATTATCAATCACATAGAAGGTGACTTTCGTATGGAGATTGTCAATTTGGACTTTCAGGCGAATCTTTTCCAATAGTTCACTTCTTCCGGAAGTGAACCCCAGAATAGTCATAATTGTTGTAGAGAGGTTATGAAGTGCATCCAATAGAGTCTTCGGTATAATGCTGAGTGTAGATCCTGGGTCGACTAGAATGCGATCGACCTTCATGGTATCAACATATCCCGTATAGTAGAGAGGTCGGTTATGTCGATTGTTCTCCAGAAGCATATCCTTTTGAGTGAATGTGATATTGGGAATCAGTTCCATCACACTATGATAGTGAGAGCATGCCACCGATTTCTCGTCTGGTTTCTTAAGATGCCAGACAAGCATCAACTTGCATCATAACTTCACTTATGTCCCTTAGGTTTTCCTCGAGAGATGCAGGAGTTCGAAAATCGATAACCTTGCCGGAGTATTGGCTAGTTGAGCTAATATGTCAAAGTTATACGGCTTTTCGAGTCCATGAGGTAGAGTTTTCTTCAATATTTTGTTAAAGCAAGCTAGTTGTTTGCCTTTGTCAGCTGTTGTTGGTTTGGGAGGAACATATTTCGTTTAGGGTGATGATGTCACATGAATATTGATAGTAGGTAAAAAAGATGCCGGAGGGACATCGAAGACTAGAGGAGGAGTGACTGCATTCTCTTATCTCTCTGGATAGTCCTTGAGATAAAGCTTCCCAAATCTGGTACCAGTTATGGCTTCTTCTTCCGGAACTGGTGCAAAGAAAATCATGTTGCAGCTCTTCATCTGAGTCTTGCTTCTGGAAGACTTCTTTGGAGAGATGAAGGATCTGTCCAGAATCCCAGGCCAACACGGGATTGATTGTGTTGAAGACGCAAAAAAAGAGGTATATGAGACCCTTTCCCGTCATTTAAGCCAGGGGCTTTCTGTAGATCGTATTCCATCTTAGTCATCAGTTTGCAGGACTGCTGATTGTACCAATGGAATTCTGGCTGGTACTTGATTTTCGGCTTTGGTACCATCGTCTCGGTAGAAGGAGGTAAAGCCGCCGCTGGAACGAATGTAGCATCCAAAGGTGAAAGATGACCGCCCAATGATGTCATATGACATGACTTGTACTTGGCTGTCTTTTTTGACTTTGTAGAGGAAGCGAGTGTCTTTGATTCAAAGTCAACAACCAAATCGGGGTGAATCCACATGATTTCCCCTTTATGAGTTTACAGAGGGACGAGACCGTCGCTTCGTGCTGGCAGAAAATTGACGATCTCCATGGTAGCTTCTGGAATAGGGACGACTCCGTCCTGTACTAATTGAGCAGGAAAGTCGCTGAATTACAGAGAGACGACATTGGCGGTCACCGTCTTTTTATCTTGCTGGAGAGTGATTGCCTTGGCGTTGATCAGTTCTTGGATCTTTCCTTTGAGTACGTAACGTATCCTGGTTGGTTGTCCCAAAAACCTGTGATACATATAATATTTGGGATTGTCAGTTTTACCTACTTCATCTGGCCGTTTAGCTTCGGGCAGTTGAAGTTTGTTCCTTTTTATCAAACAATCAAATATGCTCATAATGTCGTCCTCGCCAAAGAAATATTCCTCCTTAGGACGTAGTGCTCTCTGTTGGGGTGTCTTTGCGGTAGGTGTTGATTGACCCACGTTGATGGCTAAAGCTTCTTTGCCTTTGCGGTTGTTCTGACGACCACCGATGTTGGTTGCAGAATATTGATCTTTGTCAATATTAGGCATCTGAATGCCTAATTGTTTAGATTTATCAGTACTGTCCTCGGCTGCCCTGACACTTACCACGAAGGAGGCCCAATCTTGAAATTATGTGGGTCCAGTCCACATGCTGACTATAGGTAACAAGTTTGATTTGCATATATCTATAGGCAACGCATTTGGACTATCCAGAGGTATTTTGAGTGCCTCACGATGGGAGCGCTCTATGAAACGTTTAGCTGCTTCATTGGGCTGTTGTTTAATCTTGATGAGGGCCGACATGGTCATGTCATTTGTTCCCTCATAGAATCGTTCTAGGAACGTTTGTTTCAATCATGCAAAAGATGTTATGCAGCCATCTGGCAAGCTACGATACCAATCATAGGCCGCACCCGCCAATCACCCGACGAATATTCTAGTGAGTAGAGCATCGTTCCGTTGGAGTTGATCAGTCATAACCTCGAAATGATTGAGATACTGATTAGGAGATGAGCTGCCTTCAAACAACATGATAGTTGGTGACTTGTACTTAGGTGAAAATGGAACTTTCTTCTACTCTACAGGATAAGGTTGTTTAGTTCCTAATTTATGTAAGCCATCCTTCTGCTTAAAGGCTTCGAACTGATTATGTAAAAGCTTTACTGCCTCAAGAGGATCTCCTAATGCCTGAGGAGCAGTAGATTGGTTTGATGTATTAGGAGGCAAAACCGTATGATAAGTACCACCCCCAGCACCAGATTGACTTGGAGAAGCCTGAGCTGGCATAGTAGCATTGAGAGGGGATTGTACCCCTAGGCCAGTATTGACAGGTGCAGATGCTACTATATGTTATTGGGCTGGAATTGGATTCACTATCGGTGGAGCAGTGTATTGTGCTACGATTACAACATGCATACTTGCAACCATTTCGTCCATATTTTTTAAGTTGGCCTCTAAAACAGCGATCCATTGCTCCTGATTAGCGGAGCTAGAAGCATCATGTTCTTCATTAGTGACTTAGACAGTCACTTATCTGGCCACTAAAGATGAACTGGTGGAAAAGATAGTTCGATCAGAGCTCTCACTATCGACATCGAAGTCATGCAGGGAACTACCCCCAAGATGAGGAGTGGAAATATTCCTTTTACCGAGGAGATCTCGGTCAGAATTAGGAAGATTCTTTTGACCAATTATTTCTTAGTCGGAAAGAAGATTCCTTTGACCGATTGTTTCTTGGTCGAAATTAAGAAGATTCCATTGACCGAGGACATCTCCAAGACAAAGAGTGGGAAGATTCCTTTGACCGAGTAGATCTCGGCCTCTTGACCTTGTATTTTGGTAGACCCCTTCGCCGGAGTCACGTATACGATCAAGGTATTGTTGACTGGGATTGCGAGATGCACTATGTCTTGGACGTTTTCTACCCCCAGTACTTCGGGACGTCATGTTGACCGAAGCATATAGCAATTCATCTTCGTCCACCATAATGAGTACATGAGTCCGAGTGTAGTTCAAACGGTCGAAGACAGACCATTTAGCTGATTGACAGCAACATTTGATCACTACTTCATGGTGATGATTACAGTGGTATTCCCGATGTGGAGATACAGATGGATGAGATGGTCCTGCGATCTTCCGCTTTTGTAAAAGAAGTTCGCGAATCGGTTATAATGACAGAATATGATGTCACGACCCGCACCCGCTTTTCAGATGCGAGCTCGTGAGCAAGCCAGCCACGTAACGAACGGACTCCAGCCCGACTCGAATACGTAAACGCTGTCAAGGCTATGGTATACTGCCAAATCATGGCAAACAAATCTATATCTCAATCCACAATAAGAATAATAAACAAGAATGAACAAGTATGGGTCGTAGTTTGCAGCCCACTAGCATATATGTCCGATAAGACTCTAACGATAGTAACAAGAGTCTAAAACTGAATCAGAAAACTTGATAAGGTAAGAAAGCACGAAAGGATGACAAACATAATCATGATACATGAATCCCACAAGAGTCGCAAAATCCTCCGCCATCCAGAACTACTAGCTAACTCCATGCAATCGCTAAACCTGAGGAGATCATCAGGTCCTCAGAGGACATATCAAGATACATAATATACATGCCTATCTAACTATTTTATCATGCACAAAAAGGATAAATAAGAAAAATGGGAACACGACCAATGACTACGAACACGAACGCGGACACACGAACACGAACACGAACACTAGAACAACTACGCGTAAATGAACTGTCGGATGAACGAATACACGAGATCAATGGAAGAAACAAACTCTCATCCCGAGTGTGGACTCTCTGGTTTGAACTAAGCACTAACCCTCGTCCCGAGTATGGACTCTCTGGTTAGCTCATGGTAAGACACCCTCGTCCCGAGTGTGGACTCTCTGGTGCAAGTACTACATCCTCGTCCCGAGTGTGGACTCTCTGATGTAAACACCCTCGTTCCGAATGTGGACTCTCTGGTACAAGTCAAGTCAACACCCTCATCCCGTGTATGGACTCTCTGGTGCAAATAATCGACATCCTAGTCCCGAGTGTGGACTCACGGATGTAAACAGATCAAGGAAAACACCCTCGTTCCGAGTGTGGACTCTCTGGTGTCAAGGAAACAATATCAAGGATTTAGCAATTCAATTACACGTACTCGTTCTATGACATGACTCAAACAAGGTACTAACGAGAACAACTCCAAACACGAGGCCAAACATGGACACGACTATATGCACCAAGAACAACTCCACAGAAAATAACACGAAAAGCACATGTCCATAAATAATTCAAAGACTGTAAAATGAAAGGAAATGTATGTAAATAAAACTGTAGAGGAAGGCAAGGTATACTTGCCTGGAGGTTGCACGCAGATCCGACAAATATATGGTCGACTGGTAAGCCATACAGTCCAAGTCATCACAACTGTCTCCGAAAGCTGAAATAAACATTACCAACGTTCTCAGAATAGTCAAATTAGCTAGGATTGCTTGTCCTTAAGTCCAATTCTGGACACAGGGGCAAAACGGTAATTTCGAGCAAAAATGATGTCCGCCGTTGGACCCGCTTTCCACCGAAAAGCGTGCCAGAGTCAATGGTCTCTAAAGTCGTCAAACTACATGTCTACAGATTCGTTTTGATGATACGAACCCAATGGTATGTCCAATTTTGGATTCCGAGGGGCTGTGCACAAAATCGCCCGTTGAATCGGACCGTGGGGCCCGCAAAATGGAGATCCAATCAACAGTCTCAGAATCGGACCAAACTTTGCATACACAACTAGAAAAATGATACGGTCCTGCTGGTGCAAGATTCATCTCGATCTGATGAGCGTGCACAAAGTAATTGAGAAATTTGCACAGAGGCCGATACGGTGAATTTCGACGGATACGCATCAAATTCGTCGTGCACACGCGACCAATTTGAATTCCGTCAAAGCCCACACGACCACGAAGCCGTTATGCAGCTTTCGATGCTTTCGGTTCGCGACCACGTCGCCCGGTTTGGCGGGACGGACGTGGTATCGGAGTGTTTTCGATGTTTTCTACAGTTTTATAAACAGGTTTTTCATGATTTTAAAACACGAATTTCTTTGTGCACTGTTAATGAAATCTGGATCTACAAGTTGTGTTCTGGTGTCCTATAGGTTGTCTTCAAATCTGTTTAACTAGATTTTGAAGAATCGATTTAGATTGGAAGATATGTGCCTTCCAAAATGGGTTTCGGGACTGCTCTAGTACTCTGTTTTCAACAGATTTTTCTCTCGACTTCAAGTCAATTTCTCCTAGGCTTTTATTATGATCTATTCTAATCTAATTAATGGGATGTAGAGTCGGTTGGGTTGGGAGCTGTCACGACCCGCACTCGGTTTTCGGATACGAGACGTGTCCAAGCCAGCCTACACCGCAGAGTCGGCGGTAGAACGCTGTCAAGCCCGCAAGAAAAGAAATGCTCAAAATACACATTTGCTCATTCACATTTCTAATTTTATTACAACAGTTACAACAGTTATATTTAAAGGAAATAAAAAGTTTTACAATTAATGAAATTGAAATAATTGCTTTCTATTTCTAGGCCGGTCTCAGCATACCCAAGTCTTCCCCAGTGCTAAGAGTGATAGCGGCTAAACCTGAAAAATGTTGGTTATCCAGTCAGAATTGGAACAAGCACACAAACCGACGGCAATGCAAAACACAATAGAATTAACAAGACATGAAAATAGCATAGGAAATATGAAAGCTGTAGAAAACTGATGACATAGCACGATAGAGAAGTAAATAAGGAAAAACTAATAAAAGACATCTATCTAGGTGGTGTGAAATATCTTTTTCAACATGTGAACGGCTAGGGGGTAAATACGGCTCACTGCACGTGTCGTGTGCAGCTGCTATCGTTCAAGAATAGACTCATGGGAAAGTTCTGGGTAGTTCACATGTTTACTAAGATATTTCCCCTCCCGACTACTCCGTGTGACGAGCGTATCAACAAGCAGCAAGATATATGTATAGACATGAAATGAAAAGAATACTATGAATCGGAAAGCAATCAGAAAGTGCACTTGCCTGTCGTCTTGAGTTGGAAACAAGAGTTAGGTGTCGAGTCAGGGTCCACTGAACCTATATTGTAAATCAAGTTTGAATCAATATATATTACACTAAAAATAACTATTTTCAATTCTACTCTTTTACTCTTGCCTTTCACCTGGTTTGTTTGCCCCCCCTTGCCGTTCTGTTTCCTGTGTCAAACAGGAATGGATCCTTGTTCTTACTGTCTCTAAGTCCATAATGGTGTCAAGTGAACTCGAAACTGAACTGAGTTCTTGTTTATTGGGCTGCTAGATCTGTGAGTTATGTTGCCTATTATTTTCTACCTTCAACTTTAAGCCTGTACTTCCATCTATTTATAGGACATTTCCCTTATATATATATATATATATATATATATATCTAACTGGTTTGGGTAGAAGACAGGAAAGGTTCTTGTCTAACACTGGGTGTGGAGCTGATATATATATAACAGGGCCATCGTATAGGAGGGGCGGAAATGATATCTGTATACATAGGGCTGGACTGGGGTGAAGTTATACAATTCAACTGAAACTAAGGGGAAACCACACAGTTAAGGCTTTGGGTTGCTCTCAGAATACTCTAAAGGACAATGAAATTGACAGTGAATTGTGCCTATGATTTGCTGTGATCAAGGCTTCGAAGACGTAGACCCAATATAAGGGTTGATGGCCAACTGGAATCAGTGAACTGATTCCTGCCAACTCCTTGTCCAGGTATGACTGCTTAAGTTTCTATACTACCTTTCCTCCAGTCTAGGGACTTAACATTGAGTATGGGCAGGGCACCAACCCAATCATAGCACAATCTTCTGCCCCTTGTCTCTTGCGGTGTTTGACTTATGCACGGATATCAGTGAGTTGAAAAACAGAGCACACCAATTAACTGAACAATGTATGGCTAAAATAGTGTTGTAGATAGTCTGCCTTATATGAATCCCCTTGACTGGTTACTAAGTTCATAAGAACTGAACTAAAAAGATTACACTCGATCCTAACTCGCCATTCCCCTGTAGAAAATTGAGGCTCCCAGGTATTGTTAAGGACAGCACATACACATGAGGGTGGATTTGATACTTTGTTGGTAAGGGACTGAATCGAACTCTAACTGAACCAATACAGAACATGTAAAGGCTGATCATTAAACCTACTGTCTGATACTCATGCTAGCCTACAACTGATACATGGCAGAAATTAAACTCTTAATGCATAAAAAGATGTATACATATACACGTATATATGCAAGGCTACTAAATCCTAAAAGTTGGACTGAACCGAGGTTCAAACAATGGCTGAATGCCATTAGTTCAATGGTTGAATTATTGGATAGGCATGCCTGCTACCTGTTCAGGTATATTTAAACTCTGTTATTTCCTCAAGACACATTCACATATATATACATATCCCAAACTATATAATGTATAGCTTAAAGTCACTAATTCATGTACATAAGTTCATATATGCCTGCCCAATCAAATCTGAGCACTAGGCCTTCATTTCATTCCAGGAAAATATTGGGACAAGTACAATATTAATAACCAACCCATGAATTTTATGGAACCAAAAGGATACTTAACTTACCACTGCCACCCTCAACCTCTAACTGCCTCACAAAGTATGGTAGGATCATCCAAATGGTACATGGCTAAACTCACTAATGATTGATATAACACAAGACACCCCCCTCTATGTCCTACGTATGGATATACAAATCTGATACACAATACTATACTGACTTCTGGATACCAACCTCTATCCTCTGACACGACACTAGGACACTGGCTCAAGCCTATTGCCTAAACATTCGACCAAACAGGGGAAACATTCCCTGCTGTTGCTGCTAATGTAGCCCTTGCTGCTCTACCCTTTTTCCTTGTGCAGTGGCCAGATTGGCCAAGGCCTGCAGCAGTCCATGACCTATGGCCTAGTCAACCTCCCCTGTACTGTTATTTGCAGGAACCAAATTGGTTCTCTTCCCCCTTTGACACCTGGTACTACCTGGACTGGAACCAAGTAGTTTAGGAAAAGAAAGGTAGAGCCACAAATTATTGTTTTAAGGATATTAATTCATCTGCACAGTGAGTATCTGATATCAACCAACATGTGAATTTATGGTTTGCAAGCCAAAGGATCTGGAGACAGAACCAGAAGTCGAGTCTCGTATGTGCATATATTGCAATCAATTTAAGTTATCAGATGTGGGATCAAATGTCAAAATATGCACCTCGTTTATTATACTGAACTGGACATACATCACCATCTGAACTTTATAGTGTATACATCAATAACATCTAATGGATGTTAGGAGGATCTATGTCAGTTTCTGGCAGATACTCATGAGTACCCATAGGGTCCTCTAGTTCAGCACTCGTATCCCTCATTCTCCTAATTCACCATTGATATTCACAACCTAAGTAACCATCTACTGCACTTGTACAGGGACACACCTGTATGCCAATTGTTATCGAGTGATCCCTCCCATGCTTACATCAACTACCCATGAATCATCCCTGTACCCATACCTAGTAGTCTCTGGTTTGGGCACTAAATCAAACACCTACCTTGTCTCTTCCTTACGTTGATTAAAACAGCAGTAACTAACCTAAGAATGGATTTAATTTATCGAATTCAAGTCGAGATGGGGATGGGTACCTGACAATGATCCGGTTTGCTTCGACTCCTTGAGTGGTCCTTCGATTTGCAGAGCAAGGTCAGGCGGCAGAAAAGAGATTAGGGTTTAGGAAAGGGTAGGGTTCAAGGCAATCTTACCTATAAATACTGGATTTGTGGTCGAGGAGATGGAACCAAATCCTCGGCTTCTTATCCAAGCAGGATTCAAATCCTGCTCACAAAGGGATTTAATCTGCTGGCCGTTTGAATTTAAATAGGAAATTTTACTGAATAGACCCTAAGTTTTGGTTTATTAGTAATACACCCTAAGCCCTTGCTATTCCTTTATTTACTCATAAATCAATATAACCACAATACTCTATACAAAATTTATAATTAATATTTCTATGTAAATAATATTTAGCAAAATAATAATAATAATAAATTGGGGAAAAATTTGGTTCAAGGGCTTACAAACCTACCCACCTTAAAATAATTTCGTCCTCGAAATTAGGGACTACTTCATTAGACGGTCTTGAAATGTGCTCTAATTGTTTTCAGAGATTCGATAAAAGTTAAAAAATAACCTCGAGGACACTTCATCAATCAAGGCTCTACCCACCTTAGGTCACACTACTCCCTTGAAACACGGGTCACTTAAAATCTTATAACCCTCTAACTAGTGGCTAATAATTCTATCAACAGATATCTAGGCATATGGCATCTAGGATCCTCTCCTATCTATCAATTACGAGTTTTCGTCTTTCCAATTAGTGAAAGGCAAAAATAATAAAGAGCTCAAGAGAGATGTCACTGAATACAATTACGTGATTCAAAGGCGAATGTATAATTCAAACGGAATTGTCAAAGCAGTCGTGGATGAGATCCTGGAGACATCTACATCTCAATCCATGTAGGGTAAATAGATGAAGAGCGAACCAATTGTATCATGGTTGATCAGACCGTAATACAATGATTCTGATTAGACGATATGTTAGCGGGCGTCCCCAATAAACATGTGTCTTGGATCAAGCTCGATAAAAGAGTAAACTTGCAAAACTAGGCTGTGATAGCAGCATTGGTCAAGATAGTCAAAATATAAGTAGGCGAGATTTTTGGAAAGGAGGCACAAGTAATTCGAGTTTCGTGAGAATCAAAATCTAACTCGAGATTCTGTACACGAATAACAGAATCAGAAATCTTAAACTAGTTTCTTACAGCAAAATAGGATTTAAAATAGGCAATTCTAATTTATGATATAAGATTTATATCTATACAGCAAAAGAAAGTTAAATAATTTATCAAAATCAAAATTAACTCCTTCATTCTAGGCAAGTCTAACATACCAAGCGAATGGCATATCTGCATGGGGTCATATTGTCATATCAAAAATATAGTGTACCTGTAGGGATCTAGCAAGTTATCTAAATTGCATGGCCTATCTAATAACCTTATCTACCCAACAGTCAATTTGAACAAAGGACTCCTAGTCCTAGTCATTATCTTAAATCATTTTAATCCTAGTTTGTGAATGAGCATTTCTTAGGCGCAGGCTCGCAATGGTACGACTAACTTAAGTATCATCACAAGTTCGCAATCTTTTGCGAAAACTGACCTGCATGGGCCACCATAAAAAACTTGTCACGACCCGCACCCGGTTTTCGGATACGAGACGTGTCCAAGCCAGCCTACACCGCAGAGTCGGCGGTAGAACGCTGTCAAGCCCGCAAGAAAATAAATGCTCAAAATACACATTTGCTCATTCACATTTCTAATTTTATTACAACAGTTACAACAGTTATATTTAAAAGAAATACAGAGTTTTACAATTAATGAAATTGAAACAATTGCTTTCTATTTCTAGGCCGGCCTCAGCATACCCACGTCTTCCCCAGTGCTAAGAGTGATAGCGGCTAAACCTGAAAAATGTTGGTTATCCAGTCAGGATTGGAACAAGCACACAAACCGACGGCAATACAAAACACAATAGAATTAACAAGACATGAAAATAGCATAGGAGATATGAAAGCTATAGAAAACTGATGACATAGCACGATAGAGAAGTAAATAAGGAAAAACTAATAAAAGACATCTATCTAGGTGGTGTGAAATATCTTTTTCAACATGTGAACGGCTAGGGGGTAAATACGGCTCACTGCACGTGTCGTGTGCAGCTGCTATCGTTCAAGAATAGATTCATGGGAAAGTTCTGGGTAGTTCACATGTTTACTAAGATATTTTCCCTCCCGACTACTCCGTGTGACGAGCGTGTCAACAAGCAGCAAGATATATGTATAGACATGAAATGAAAAGAATACTATGAATCGGAAAGCAATCAGAAAAGTGCACTTGCCTGTCGTCTTGAGTTGGAAACAAGAGTTAGGTGTCGAGTTAGGGTCCACTGAACCTATATTGTAAATCAAGTTTGAATCAATATATATTACACTAAAAATAACTATTTTCAATTCTACTCTTTTACTCTTGCCTTTCACCTGGTTTGTTTGGCCCCCCTTGCCGTTCTGTTTCCTGTGTCAAACAGGAATGGATCCTTGTTCTTACTGTCTCTAAGTCCATAATGGTGTCAAGTGAACTCGAAACTGAACTGAGTTCTTGTTTATTGGGCTGCTAGATCTGTGAGTTATGTTGCCTATTATTTTCTACCTTCAACTTTAAGCCTGTACTTCCATCTATTTATAGGACATTTCCCTTATATATATATATATATATCTAACTGGTTTGGGTAGAAGACAGGAAAGGTTCTTGTCTAACACTGGGTGTGGAGCTGATATATATATAACAGGGCCTTCGTATAGGAGGGGACGGAAATGATATCTGTATACATAGGGCTGGACTGGGGTGAAGTTATACAATTCAACTGAAACTAATGGGAAACCACACAGTTAAGGCTTTGGGTTGCTCTCAGAATACTCTAAAGGACAATGAAATTGACAGTGAATTGTACCTATGATTTGCTGTGATCAAGGCTTCGAAGAAGTAGACCCAATATAAGGGTTGATGGCCAACTGGAATCAGTGAACTGATTCCTGCCAACTCCTTGTCCAGGTATGACTGCTTAAGTTTCTATACTACCTTTCCTCCAGTCTAGGGACTTAACATTGAGTATGGGCAGGGCACCAACCCAATCATAGCACAATCTTCTGCCCCTTGTCTCTTGCGGTGTTTGACTTATGCACGGATATCAGTGAGTTGAAAAACAGAGCACATCAATTAACTGAACAATGTATGGCTAAAATAGTGTTGTAGATAGTCTGTCTTATATGAATCCCCTTGACTGGTTACTAAGTTCATAAGAACTGAACTAAAAAGATTACACTCGATCCTAACTCTCCATTCCCCTGTAAAAAATTGAGGCTTCCAGGTATTGTTAAGGACATCACATACACATGAGGGTGGATTTGATACTTTGTTGGTAAGGGACTGAATCGAACTCTAACTGAACCAATACAGAACATGTAAAGGCTGATCATTAAACCTACTGTCTGATACTCATGCTAGCCTACAACTGATACATGGCAGAAATTAAACTCTTAATGCATAAAAAGATATATACATATACACGTATATATGCAAGGCTACTAAATCCTAAAAGTTGGACTGAACCGAGGTTCAAACAATGGCTGAATGCCATTAGTTCAATGGTTGAATTATTGGACAGGCATGCCTGCTACTTGTTCAGGTATATTTAAACTCTGTTATTTCCTCAAGACACATTCACATATATATACATATCCCAAACTATATAATGTATAGCTTAAAGTCACTAATTCATGTACATAAGTTCATATATGCCTGCCCAATCAAATCTGAGCACTAGGCCTTCATTTCATTCCAGGAAAATATTGGGACAAGTACAATATTAATAACCAACCCATGAATTTTATGGAACCAAAAGGATACTTAACTTACCACTGCCACCCTCAACCTCTAACTGCCTCACAAAGTATGGTAGGATCATCCAAATGGTACATGGCTAAACTCACTAATGATTGATATAACATAAGACACCCCCCTCTATGTCCTACGTATGGATATACAAATCTGATACACAATACTATACTGACTTCTGATACCAACCTCTATCCTCTGACACGACACAAGGACACTGGCTCAAGCCTATTGCCTAAACATTCGACCAAACAGGGGAAAAATTTCCTGCTGCTGCTGCTAATGCAGCCCTTGCTGCTCTACCCTTTTCCTTGTGCAGTGGCCAGATTGGCCAAGGCCTGCAGCAGTCCATGACCTATGGCCTAGTCAACCTCCCCTGTACTGTTATTTGCAGGAACCAAATTGGTTCTCTCCCCCCTTTGACACCTGGTACTACCTGGACTGGAACCAAGTAGTTTAGGAAAAGAAAGGTAGAGCCACAAATTATTGTTTTAAGGATATTAATTCATCTGCACAGTGAGTATCTGATATCAACCAACATGTGAATTTATGGTTTACAAGCCAAAGGATCTGGAGACAGAACCAGAAGTCGAGTCTCGTATGTGCATATATTGCAATTAATTTAAGTTATCAGATGTGGGATCAAATGTCAAAATATGTACCTCGTTTATTATACTGAACTGGACATACATCACCATCTGAACTTTATAGTGTATACATCAATAACATCTAATGGATGTTAGGAGGATCTATGTCAGTTCCTGGCAGATACTCATGAGTACCCACATAGTCCTCTAGTTCAGCACTCGTATCCCTCATTCTCCTAATTCACCATTGATATTCACAACCTAAGTAACCATCTACTGCACTTGTACAGGGACACACCTGTATGCCAATTGTTATCGAGTGATCCCTCCCATGCTTACATCAACTACCCATGAATCATCCCTGTACCCATACCAAGTAGTCTCTGGTTTGGGCACTAAATCAAACACCTACCTTGTCTCTCCCTTACGTTGATTAAAACAGCAGTAACTAACCTAAGAATGGATTTAATTTATCGAATTCAAGTCGAGATGGGGATGGGTACCTGACAATGATCCGGTTTGCTTCGACTCCTTGAGTGGTCCTTCGATTTGCAGAGCAAGGTCAGGCGGCAGGAAAGAGATTAGGGTTTAGGAAAGGGTAGGGTTCAAGGCGATCTTACCTATAAATACTGGATTTGTGGTCGAGGAGATGGAACCAAATCCTTGGCTTCTCATCCAAGCAGGATTCAAATCCTGCTCACAAAGGGATTTAATCTGCTGGCCGTTTGAATTTAAATAGGAAATTTTACTGAATAGACCCTGAGTTTTGGTTTATTAGTAATACACCCTAAGCCCTTGCTATTCCTTTATTTACTCATAAATCAATATAACCACAATACTCTATACAAAATTTATAATTAATATTTCTATGTAAATAATATTTAGCAAAATAATAATAATAATAAATTGGGGAAAAATTTGGTTCAAGGGCTTACAGGAGCATACCCGAGCAATCCATTCGTGGAAACGACGAGTGTGGAGGGAGAAATCTCGTCGTGAAGTTGTCTTCGCGGCTGCTGTCCTGCTCGCACCCGCGCGCGCGCGTGGCTCTTTGGCCGGCCGGCGGTGGTCTCCCGGCGGCGCTCCGGCGTCGGGGTGACCGCCCAGATGATTAGGAAGGCGTCCATGTGGCACGACTAGGGTTTACTCCCAATCGAACGATCTCTTGTTCTTTATGTACACGGTTTCAAGAGTTCGGGTTCTGGGAATTGTGGGGGGAAACTCAGCTCTCGGCTGGGGCTCTGTTTGTTGTGTGGGTTCAGACTGGGTTTCGTGGGCCTGGGTTGGGCTCGGCCTGGGGGTGAGCCCCTGGGCTTTCTGATTCCCTGCTATATTATTTAGCACAAAGTATTTACCTATACATATATATTCATATATAGATATATACCTATGTACATCTATACATATATACATATATGCATATGTATTTATACATATGTATTGGTTTATACATACACACACACATACATGTATAGTTTATATATATTTATTGGTATACATCTACACTATATATATATATATATATATATATATATATATATATATATATATATATATATATATATATAGTGTAGATGTATACCAATAAATATATATAAACTACTCTTAAATGCCAATAAATATATATAAACTACTCTTATATAGTGTAGATGTATACCAATAAATATGTATACATCTACTCTTAAATGCTTAACATAATATCTTGGAATGTTCGAGGTCTGGCCAATAAACCGACACTTAGGAGAATTTCCTGCCTTCGGAAAATTCACAAGATTGACATCTTCATTATCATTGAACCTAAAATCCCCCCCAAATGCCTCAAATCCACCCAGCTTGCTCTGGGCCTCCCCACGGCCATCGCTGGCAGGCACGACATCTGGATTCTCGGGTCGAAGGAAGTTAACATCGACATCATTCAGGACACTCATCAAGCGCTCTCTTGCTGGATCACCCACCCCGCTCTCCCGGAGCGAGTCATCCTGTCCGCGGTCCACGGGAGCTGCGTCATCGCGGATAGGAAACACCTTTGGAACGACCTTCTCGACACCTACCTCCACAACACCAATTCCCCCTGGCTTTGCATTGGGGACTTCAACGCCATCACACGCAGAGAAGAGAAGATAGGCGGGCGTCCACCGCCCCTATCAGCCATGCAAGACTTCAACGACTTCATCTTCAATGCTCACCTCACTCCCCTCCAGTTCAAAGGCAGCGAATTCACATGGTGTAACATGCAGGAGGGAGACCGGCGCCAATACTCCCGATTGGACAGAGCCCTCACCAACGCTCGCTGGAACGGCATGAGGATCTGCTCCTCCCTATCCCACCTTAACTCCACTGAATCTGACCACGCCCCCATCATGCTGGAAATTAAAAATAAATTCCACCCTTCCAAAAAAAACTTCCAATTCCTTGACTTCTGGACCAACCACCCGCAATTCCTGAGCATCGTGACAGAAGCATGGAACAGTCAAGACTCCCCGAACCCTCTATCTCGGGTCAGCAACAAGCTCAAAGCCACCAGGAAAGCTCTCTCCAACTGGAGCAAACATGCTTTTGGGGACATTTTTCAAGCCGTCCGCTTCGCTGAGGACGATGTTTCCCGAACTGAAGCTTTTTTCCTCCAGGACCGTTCCCCTGCGGCCAGGAGAGCCTTGAACCTCACAAAAGCCATGCTCAAATTCAGACTGAGAGTCGAGACCGAGTTTTGGAAGCAGAAAGCTAGACTGAAATGGGACAGCGACGGGGACAAAAACTCCAAATACTTTCATGACTGCGTTAACGGCAAAAGAAACAAACTTTCGATACATCACATCGCGGACGAGCAAGGCAACATCAGATCTGACCAGATTGGGATCCAAGAAGCGGCTACAGACTTCTACACCAAATTATTTTCCAAGGAGACGGTCCATAAAGATACTTCGTTCCTCGACCAAATCCCCACCATCATTAACGACTCCGACAATGCGATGCTGGAACGCCCTCTGTCCGAACTTGAAGTGAAAGAGGCGGTGTGGGGCTTGAACGCGCATAGCGCTCCCGGTCCTGACAGCTTTTCTGGCACCTTCTTTCGAACTTGCTGGGATATTATCAAGCAGGACATCACTGAAGCGGCTACCGCCTTCTTCGAAGGTGCTCATTACCCCAAAGCCATCTCCAGTGCCAATCTCATCCTCATCCCGAAAAAAGATAACCCCAACTCCTTTCGCGATTTCCGACCCATCAGTCTATGCACTTTCACTAACAAAATTATCTCCAAAATCATCGCTGTTTGCAAAAACAAAAGTATAAAACTTTATTGATACAAACTGTAATAAAGATTACAAGAATTCTGGGAAAATTACAACTATAGGAATCCAATCTTGATGACGATTGCTTTATCCCTTAGACGATGTGAACTGTGAAGACGAAGCCTTTGAAGTTGAAAACAACTCTGGAAACTGAAGGCAAAAGCCTCTGAAGTTGAAGACAAAAGTCTCGGAAGAATGCAGCAGCACTTTGGCAAGAACTCCTGAACTCTCTGATTTCTGATCTCTGATCTTGATCTCCCTTGAAATGAAGACTTGAAACTCTATTTATAGAGTTCTAAAAATAACTAACTTTCAGTTATTTTGGACTGCGCAAGCTGATTTGCGCAGCAACTGGTTTCTGCAGCACTGGATTGCGCAAGCAGTTATTAGATCGTGGGCCAACTATCTGGGACACATGGCATCATTTGATTGAAATGTACATGATCGTGCATAGACAGTTGCCACGTAATGAGCAATTGATGGCATGAATGCCACATATAATTGGTCAGTTATATTGGTAGAATATGCAAAATGAACTGCGCAGAAATGGTTTGCGCAAACACGGATTGCGCATGAGTGGTTTGCGCAAACACGGATTGCGCTGCCACCTGTCAGCCGCCTTCGAGCACTGTGCGGCGTCAAAAACGAACAGCCTCCTCGTTATTCGTGTTGTCAGCTGTCAGGAAGATCTGATTTGATTCAGTCAATGATGACTTCTGCCACGTCAGCCTGCGCAGTTGGGAACATGCGCAAACCAGCCTGCGCAAAGTGATGTCTGCGCAATCTGTTGTCTGCGTAACTCATCAAAATGATGAATATCTTGAATTTTTGACTTTGTTGATTGATGCAATTTGATTTTTTAGGACCTACAAGACCCCCTTCAAAGTTTTCGAAAAATTGAAAAGACTTCAAAATTTTCGAAATACTTTGAAAATAGAGATGATAAAATGGATTTAGTCACGCTGAGATAACTCCAAACTTTTTTTTTTGGAAGTCGAAAAGACTTCGAAGTTCTTTGAAAACATCCAAATGAACTTATTAAATATCATAATGACTCTTCGTTCTCCGAGACTGATTATATCCAATTTATGGTGGAATATGAACCGCCGGCGAACTCTGTTATATAAACAGGGAGAAGATTCATTTTTTAATCTTCATCTTACGTCAATATGACACCAAAGGAGAAAGCTGAGGAAGAAGTACACAAGTTGGGCTTTTGTTCCCATGGTGACCCCACTTTTGGAGGTGAAGAGCCAGAGCCCCTTGTCTTCGAGCTCAAAGATGATCCCTTGCGACTAGCCAAGAATTTCTTGAGCTATTTTGGCTTGGATGGCTCGTCCTCTTCTGATGGGCGCAGCCTCATAGAGCAGCGTGAACTGTTTAAAACTCTGTTGCACTGTCTGGGAGTTAGGAGCGTAGAAGAACTAGGCACCAAGCTCAGTCGCTCTGGAAAATAGAGCGTGACTTTTATGCTTTTGTTGCACTTTTTTTTTGTCTTGTCTTTTGTAAGGCCATCAGTGCCTGTCTTAAGAAATAAAGTACAACTTTTGTGTTTGATCTGCGTGCCTTAATGAAGAATGTTAATCAGCAGTCTTTGATTGTTTCCAATGTTGCTCTGTCTTCCAAAGCACACGTATCATTCATTCCACAGTTTACGAGCGCTATTTATGCGGATCTTTTCCAAGAATAGACTTGTACTTTGCCCTTTAAATAGATGGAAGAGTTTCGCAGATACTCATCTCCCATTCCTCTTCTTCTTCTCTGAGAATGAAATTTTTGGGAGATTTCACTCTCAAACAGGAAAGCAATGCCTTCTAATGTTCGACTTCTGCGCACTGTATCAAACATGAGTTTGTCAATCCTTAGCACCAAACTTGAAGGTAAATCAGTGTAATATGTGCACTTATTTTTGCTGTTGAAGATAGGCTTTCTGTTTCTTGTTTCTGATTTGAACAATACACGCCTGTCACTGTTTGATAAATGTACACTGAATGATTTCTGTTGATCTTTCTGCAGAAACTTGGCTGAAATTTTTTTTCAGAACTGGCATTGGAGATGTGGATGCTGTGGAGAATATCCTGCTGACATCTACATCAGGGAGCTCATACGCTTTTGACGCGTAAATCAGACAACTCAGAACTCTTCGTGGGATAGAAGGGTCTTCCTTAGATGGTAGGAAGAGCCTTTATACACGAGAGTTGGATGGTGGAGTCAACTCTACCCCGAGAAATCGGGTAGTAGAGTTCCTTTCACGGAAGAACTAGGAATTGTATCCCAAGGTTTGGATACATTCCTGTCTTCCTTGAGAGGTTACCCCCAATCCACCAATTGTATTGGCAGCACCACGACTTCGGGCTGCCATACTCTGTGGTTCTCCTCTCGTCTGAGAGAGAAGACCAGAGTTTGATTCCTGCTGATCTGGTCGTGATTGGGACCCAGACAGTCAGGAATTGCCACCAACAACGAACCTGACAGAGAAGGTCCGACGGAGAAGATCCAAAGAAGAAGATAGATCTCTATTAGGTTATTGTTGTGGTGTAGAATGAAAATCCAAGATTTGTAATAGATTTCCATTATGATTTGTAAGAAAGTCTAAGAAAATGTAATAGACTTTTTTGTGGTGAAATGAGAATGGAAATGATAATTCTTCTATGCTCAATGATTTGTATTTGTGGATGAATTGTGGACATGATAGATAATAAAATCATCTTTTCTGTTTTAGAGTATATGATATTATCAGAGGTATTATGGATGTGATAATATATAGGAACTCAAAAGAAAATAGATTAATTTCTATGCAGAGGTCAAAACATGACAAATGAGTAAGCAGATTCGGAATTGATTCAGAGGTTATGAAAACATGATAAATAACGAATCTCCATTTAATAAATTGATAGAAGATTATGAACGGATAAACCGTTAGGAAATGATGAACAGATGAACTGTCGAGTGGATGTAATAAATGAACGGATGAACCGTCAAGTATTAATGAAGATGTGAAATGTCGGATGAATGTGAGAAATGAATGGATGAATGAATATGCGAAACGTCGGATGAATGAGGAATTTCTGCCTATAAATATAGCAGAAATCTGGCGAGAACGAATACTTCTACTTCTCAACATAAAGATGTCATCTGGAGAAGCATCCAAGAAGACTGAGATAGCCTCAAAGGTTCAGAAAGGCACTGAAGAACGTCCCGCCGATCCAATTCAGCCGAAGGAGGCAGAAGCAGGCGAAGGTTCGTTTGCACCCCAACCACCGCGGGACATTTTGGACTTCCTGCTCGAACCAGGAAAGACTAAAGAAGAAGAAGCAATGAGGATGGCCGCCTGCAAGTTTCTTGTAGGATCCAGCAAGGAGGTTCTCGGCTCTTTTGCTGACCGCATTTTTGAGAAGGATGGCAGTGGCCCTCGTCCCAATGTAGAAAAAGATGATAGTGACCTTTAATATGTACTATCATATAATAAAATTTAAATTTTATTAATGAACTTGATTCTGTCTGATAATTTACAAATATTTACATTTATACATAATACTTCTTTAAGAATTTGCCATTGATAGGCATCATAGCAACTCGACCATCAAGTTCTGAAAGTTGATAAGCTCCGTTTGAGAAGACTTTGCTCACAACATAGGGACCTTCCCATTTCGCATCGAATTTCCCTTTGCTCATATGAGTCATAGTCATAGGACGTCTGACCGTTAGAACAAGTTCTCCTTGCTGAAAGGCTCTGACCTTCACTTTACGATTAAATGTCTTTGAGATGCGGGCTTGGTATAACTCAATATGCTGTTGAGCCATTAACCGCTTTTCATCCAATGCTGAAGTCGAAGAAGGTCATTATTTTCTGTGGTAAGCTCATTGGCAATAGCAATCCTTAAAGAAGGAATTTGTAACTCCAAAAGAAGGACAGCTTCACAGCCATACACCAAAGAGAAAGGTGTAAAGCCTGTTGGATTGCGGACTGTAGTTCGATAGGCCCAAAGACATTCGCCAAGTTTCTCGCTCCAATTCCGTTTGTTAGTGGATACAAACTTTTTAAGGAGCTTAATAATGGTTTTGTTAAAGGCTTCAGCTAAACCATTAGCGGCAGGATTGTACGTCGTCGAAGCAACATTGTTAATCCGATGATCATCGCAGAATCTAGTGAACTTCTGACTAATGAATTGAGGTCCATTGTCATGAATGATTCTGCGAGGTACACCGAATCTATAGATGACATGGTGTTTAACGAAATTGATGACACTGCTAGTCTTGACTTCAGCCAGAGGTATAGCTTCGGCCCACTTGGAGAAGTAATCGATTATCGCCAATATGAACCGATGTCCTCTAGAAGAAGGAGGATTAATAGGACCTATGATGTCCATACCCCAAGCTTCAAAAGGCCATGAAGCAGCAGTCGGGTGTAAGAATTCCGAGGGTTGATGAATGAAGTCTGCATGGATTTGACAAGCATGACATTTCCTTGCATATTCAATGGCATCTGATACCATAGAGGGCCAATAATAACCCATACGTCTAATACGATCCTGTAATTTAGGACCAGGTTGATCTACTCCACAGACGCCATCATGAGCTTCACGCAACACTTGTTTGGCTTCATCACCAGCTAAACAGCGTAGAAGAAGACCATCATAAGTTCGCCGATAGAGTGCTTTGGTGGTTTGATTGTAATAAAATCGTAGAGATCGACGTCGAACGCTTGTAGCCTCCTTAGGATCTTCAGGGAGTATGTCATGTAATACGAAATCGATAAAAGGAGTTCTCCAATCGTCATCAATAACTTCGACTTCAGCAAGATTGCTAAATTCAATATTACGATTGTTCTCAATACAGAACAGTTCTCGGTTAGAAATAACTACCACCTGATGCCTTTTGACAGGGATGGCTAAGACAGCTGCAAGATTGGCCAAAGCATCGGCTTCAGTATTGCTAGCTCGTCGAACATAGTCAATGAAGAAGGCTTTGAATGATGTAGCTATATTGATTGCCGCTTCATGATAAGGCACCAGGTCTTGATGATGGACTTCATAGGTTCCTTTAACCTGGTTCACAACCAGTTTAGAATCACCATTGACTTCCAGATATTCAACATTCAGTTGTTTAGCTAACTGAAGGCCGATAAGTAAGGCATTGTACTCTGCCACATTGTTGGAGCAAGGTTCATCTAAAGAGTAGGATCTTTGGATAGTTAATCCGTCTGGAGAAACGAGAACAACTCCAACACCTGCCACTATAGCACCATTTGGTCCAATTCTTGATGCACCATCAAAGAATAAATGCCAGGTTGGAAACTCTTCGGAGATCATATTGACTTCTAACGTCTCGTCAGGAATTTCGTCATAGAGTTTAGATTTTTCAGGCACAGGATGAGCTGCTAAGAAGTCCGCCAGCGCTTGACCTTTGACAGACTTTTGTGGAACATACACCACGTCATATTGAGCTAGCAGGATTGCCCATGTAGCCAACCGAGAATTAAGTGTACTTGGTTTCTTCATGAGTACCCGGAGAGGGTTAACTCGAGATATAACATGAATAGTTTGACCAATGATATAATGCCTCGTCTTTTGCACAGCAAACATGAGAGCCAAGCATTCTTTCTCGACAGGACTATAACGGTGTTCAGCACCAATCATAGTTCGGCTAAGATAGTAGATAGCTTGTTCATGGCCTTCTTTGTTCTTTTGGGCAAGTAAGGCACCCAATGAATGGTCCATAGCACGGACATACATCAAGAATGGAATGCCAAAGATAGGTGGCACCAAAACTGGTGGGTTCATAAGATATTGTTTGATATCGTCGAATGCTCGTTGACATTCTTCAGTCCAAACAAAAGATACACCCTTCTTTATTAGTTGAGTAAATGGTCTACAGCGTCCAGACAAGTTCGAAATGAATCGCCTGATGTACGCAAGTCGGCCTTGGAATCCTCGTAGCTCTTTTAGGTTGCGTAGAGGACGCATCTCTTGGATGGCTTTGATCTTCTCGGGATCCACGTGTATACCCTTAGAGGTAATGACGAAGCCGAGAAATTTGCCACTAGAGACACCCAAGAATGACTTGGTGGGATTCATCTTGAGCTGATGTTGACGCATGAGATTAAATATTGTTCTCAAATCTTGGATGTGATCTTCTTTTAGACGACTTTTAACAGCAATATCGTCCACATAGCATTCGACTGTTTTACGAAGATGTTCTCTGAAAATGGTACTCATAGCCCGTTGGTAGGTTGCACCCGCATTCTTGAGACCAAATGGCATCACTGTATAACAATAAACTCCTCGAGGAGTGCGGAAAGATGTATGCTTTTCATCTTCAGGATGCATTTTGATCTGATTATACCCGAAAAATCCATCCATAAAAGATATCCTTTCGAACCCACAAGTATTGTCAACCATGACGTCTGTGATAGGAAGAGGAAATTCATCTTTTGGACATGCTTCATTGAGATCTCGAAAGTCGATGCAGACTCGAACTTTTCCAGTTTTCTTCAGAACTGGGACGACATTGGCTACCCAATCAGGATACTGCTCTTCTCGAATAAAGCCACAAGCGATGAGCTTCTTGACTTTATCATCAATTGCGTCCATCATTTCAGGCTAAAATTGCCTTTGTTGCTGTTTGACTGATTTAGCATTAGGAAGAATGTTCAGTTTGTGAGTAGCAATCTTAGGATCTAAACCTGGCATGTCTTCATAACTCCAGGCAAAGACGTCGATGTATTCTTTAATAAGAAGAATCAACTCTTGTTTGTCTGCTTCTGGAAGATTTTT
Organism: Iris pallida; assembly: GCA_029216955.1. NCBI lineage: Eukaryota > Viridiplantae > Streptophyta > Magnoliopsida > Asparagales > Iridaceae > Iris > Iris pallida. The sequence continues at coordinate 2,611,946 of JANAVB010002198.1, forward strand.
GCTAATAAAGATTGGCCGAGGTGAATCTCTTTCTCCTACATCAATTTGAAGTAGTTGATCTTCAGTAGGAGGTTCACGTTGTTCAAATCGAAGTACCCATTGGTTATCCATATGTTAAGCCCAAGGATCTGTTTTCGGATTTTCTTCAACATCTTCATCACAGCCTTCTGGTAGTTCAACAGAGACCATGTTAGAAGATACAATTATACGATGGACTTCACCGATGCTGGTATCGGAATCCCATGATCTGGAATCAGAAGAATTAGAACGTTCTTCACTATCTGACTCAGAAGCTGCTGGGGATAACAGTGGAGGAAAAGTATATCCGAGACCTTTCTTGGTCCTGTCATAATACATTTGTGATTTTCCGTTTGAAACTATTGTACGAATGGGAGTTCGTCTACCTTTACCATAGTTAAGGCCGCTCTTGAAGTCGTAACCCATCTTTCGGAGGATGTCTTTTGATTGTTGACTATAACGATGGAACTGGAGACGTCCCGTATCGTTAACTTTGCTATCATCCGTATAGTTAATCTTTGTTTCTGGTCTTTTATATAAAAATGCTGAACTTTCACCTTTCTTTAAAGAAGGATGAATACGGTAAGAATCATCTGGATCTTCAAGCGAGACTTCTGTCTGAAGAGATTGTACGACTCCCAGTGTAATTGATTGGAAGCTATCTAACATATCCAAATAACTTTTAGTATAATAAATAACATCAATATACTGGAAAGTAGGTGCTTTTTCATTGATTTGTACATCAGTATTTACAACAGGACTTTTAACCTTAGCAGATTTGGTCAAATTGATTACAAGAGGGGGAGAAGAAGAACGTGGAGGAGGCTTGTTACGACGGAGGTCGATAACAAGTGGCTCAGAAGAGGTGAGCTCCCTTTTTTCCTTGTTGCGATTTAGATCAACAACAAGTGGCTCAGAAGGAATGAGCTGCTTTTTGTCTTTGTTACGACGTAAGTCGATAACAAGTGGCTCAGAAGAGGTGAGCTCCCTTTGATTTTCATCAGCATCAACTGATTTCTTTTGAACTGGTAAGTGAATAACCAGTGGCTTGGAAGATTGAGGATGAGAAACTCGCCCCTTAACAGGTATGATAAGAGTGTCTTGAGGTACTGCTTTTTGATCTTCTTCAGTATCCATAGCCAATACTACCTTCATAAATTCATCCTTGTACATACGAGCATCGTTGCAATAAGCTTCAACACCCTTGAAAGGATAAAGGTCCGCAACTTCCTTATGAACTTGTCCTTTATCATCAACGTATTTAAAGCATTGATGAAGAGTTGATGGAACGACATTGTGTTCATGGAGGAATGGCCTTCCCAGGAGAGCATTATAAGAACAACCATGATTGTCAATGATATAAAAGGTCACCTTTGTGCGAAGATTGCCTATTTGGAGTTTTAGACGGATCTTGCCCAAAGGTTCACTCTTTCCTTGATTAAATCCCAGAATAGTAGTGATCGTGGTTGAAAGACTATGCACTGGTATCTTCAATACATCTAGCATTGTCTTTGGCATAATACTAAGTGCAGACCCTGGATCTATCAGGATACGATCAACCTTCATTGAATCTACATATCCTGTATAATAAAGAGGACGATCATGTCTATTATCTTCCATTAGCATATCATCCTGAGTGAAGGTAATATTTGGGATCAGTTCCAAGACACTATGACTGTGATGACAAGAGACTGATTCTGATTCTGGCTTCCTGAGAAGAGTTAAGCAAGTTTCAGCCTGCATCAGAGCTTCACTTAGAGTTTCTCGTGTCTCTTTGGAAAGATGCAAGAGTTCAAAGATTGACAGCCTGGCTGGTGTATTGGCTAATTGAGCCAATATATCAAAGTTGTAAGGCTTCTCAAGCCCAGTAGGAGATGACTTCTTTAGAGGTTTGTCAAATCGAACTTGTTGCTTGCCTTTGTCAGCCGTTGTTGGCTTAGGAGGAATTGATACTACAACTGGTGAAGATGTAGAAGGGACCTCTTCAGCAGATGCGGGTTGTGCCGGAGTAGGTTCGGAAGAAGAAGCAGGATCCCTTTGACCTTCAGAATGATCTTTCAAATAAGCTTTTCCTGATCTGGTGCCTAACAGAATCTCTTCGTCAACAATGGGATCAAAAGATACCATGTTGCAGATTTTGGTTTTGCCTTTAGAACGAGTTTTCTTCTTGGAAGATATCTCAAATTCTGGAGCAAGATCAGGATGGATCCACATAATTTCACCATTGTCAAGAGACAAGGGAATAAGACCTTCATTGGATGGAAGCGGGAGATTCTCAATCTCAAGGGTTGCTTTAGGAATCGGAATGACACCATGCTGTATTATCTGCGGAGGGAAATCTCCAAATTGGACTGAAACCATATTTGCCGTAATAGTCTTCTCATCTTGTTGCAAAATGACTACACCTGCATTGACAAGCTCTTGAATCTTACCTTTGAGCACATAGCATGCTCGAGTAGGATGTCCAATGAATCGATGATAGACACAATACTTGGCATGATCAGTTTTATTGACTTCATCAGGTTTCTTTGGATCAGGGAGTTGAATTTTATTGCTTTTGAGTAAACACTCAAAGATACTTGCAGTGTCATTTTCGTCAAAGGAATATTCCACCTTTGGACGAGGTTCCATCGGTGGAGGTGCAGAAGGAGTAGGAGTAGATGTAAGTGGGGCTACATTGACAGCCAAAGATTCTTTATTTTTGTTCAAGTTAATGTTCAAAGTCTCTTTCGCTTTGCGATTGTTCTGGCGATTGCCACCACCTGAATTCTGATGCTCATCGCGATCAGGGTTAGACATTTGTACCCCCAATTGTTTGAACTTGTCGGCACTTACTTCAGCAGCTTTGGCGTTGACGATAAATGAGGGCCAATCTTGGAATTGGGTTGATCCCGTCCACATACTGATAATAGGCAAAAGATTTGCCTTACAAGTATCAATAGTGACAGCAGCTGGAGTCCCTGGAGGCATTTTCAAAGCTTCACGACGGAACCGTTCAATAAAGCTCTCAGCAGTTTCATTATGTTTTTGTTTGATTTTGTTGAGAGCTGACATAGTCATATCATTAAATCCTTCATAGAACCGTTCCAGAAAGATTTGTTTAAGACCTGAAAAGGATGTGATGCAACCGTCGGGCAAACTTCTGTACCAGTCGTATGCTACGCCGGCTAAACAACCGACGAACACTCTGGTAAGAAGAGCGTCATTTGGCTGAAGTTGAACAGTCATTACCTCAAAATGATTGATGAATTGACTCGGGGAAGTACTGCCATCGAACAGAGAAATTGTAGGGATTTTATACTTTGGGGGAAACGGGATGTCCTTCCATTCAACCGGATAGGGCTGTTTAATCCCCAACCTTTGTAGATTGTCTTTCTCTTTAAATGCTTCAAATTGGGTTCATAAGAGTTTGACAGCTTCATTGGCGTCTTCTGATGAAGAAGAAGGAGCAGGTTGAGTTGTAGTGGTAGGAGGAGGAACAGCGTTGTAAGCACTACCCCCAGCTCCTGAATGACTAGGCATAGTTTGTACTTGCACTTGTACAAGAGGTATTTGAGGAGGCACTACCCCCAGCCCAGTATTGGCAGGTATTGAAGACGCTATGATCTCTGGACTAGTAATAGGTGCAGTTGGTGGTGTAACATGCTGTGCTACAATGATGGAATGCATACTAGCAACCATCTCAGCCATAGTTTTTAATTTGTCTTCGAGTACAGCAATTCGTTGTTCATGATTTGCGGAGGTTGAAGCATCTGGATCATCGGTGACAACATAAGCCGTCACTTCTCTCGGCACAGTGGAAGATACTGTTTGTTCAGAACTTTCACTGTATGCATCATAATCAGAAAACGAATCATCTCCTGACTGGAAAACAGGGAGATAACTTGAAGGATTTTGAGGAAGATTCCTTTGACCGATTATATCTCGGCTTCGAGAACGGGTATGTTGAAATACTCCTTCAGAAGATTCTTGAAGTAATTCCAAATACCGTTGGCTTGGCTTGCGGAGTCTACCATGCTTAGAGCATCTTTTACCTCCAGTGTCTCGGGAAGTCATGTTAACAGAAGCATACAAAACTTCGTCTTCTTCTGACATAGGTTCAGATTTAGCAAAAGTTAAACGATCGAAGACAGATCGTTTTGTCGTTTGACAACAGCATTGGATGATGACTTTATGATTACAGTGATGATCAGATGGTTGAGATGGAGATATTGAGACATTATCCTGTTTTTGTCTTAGATGTTCTCGAAGATCTACAACAGGACGAAGAAAGTTCCGAGGGATCTGTTCTTTGATAACATTTGGAACATGATTCCGATTCTTCAAATGTTTAGTCCCTTGAGTATACAGGGAAGTACTCACTTCATTGGCATAAGTATCGGGATTTCTGACTTTGGAGATTTGTTTCTGATGATGTTAACCTTCGGCATTGGCTGTTTGCGTTTTACCGAAGTGGGTCGATTAAGATAAGTTCTGAGGTCAGCAAATTCACCCCCAGGAGTTTCTGTTTGAGACACTAACAGTTTTCCCTGTCTGGAACGACAAATTTGGAGAGTCGGGAGGTCCTGGAATTCTGCTATCGGAGTAGGCAGAATACCTCTTTGATTAGTACAAGTACTCTTGTTATAAAGGAAAGAAGAATCCTTGTTTGCCAGAGTTCTTGAATTGATTGGAGCCGAGACACATTGAGATGGATCTTCTTCAGTAAAGACTGAAGAAGACTGAGAAAAGACTAAAGGGCCTTTTTCTTTGTTTTGAGATGAAGGGTTAGCTAAAGAGCGTTTTCCTCTGTTATCTTCCAAGTCATGAGACAAGGAAGTTTGAGAAAAGACCAATGGACCTTTTCCTTTGCTTTGAAGAGAAGGAGGAATAGTCAAAGGACTACCCTCAGTGGATTGCGCAGGGGCAATAGGGTGTTTGGGAAGAGGAGTAGAATCTCTTCTTTTATTGTGAGAAGAAGGAAATTTAGCCAAAAGGCTGTTTTTCTTGGATTGCGCAGACTTGGTTTGCGCATGGGTGGAAGGTGCACTAGTCATTTGTGCATTAGAAGCTTTGGTAGGAAGTGCATCAGGAGTTCTTGTCTTAGAGTGCTTGGGATGCACCTTAGTTACAAGAGTGCTATTTTGCGCAGGAAAAGCCACTGCCAATTGCGCCAGAGTCATAGGAGTCTTCTATTTTGACAAGGCAGCATATGAAGTAGCCTGTGTAACAGTTGCAACAGATTGCACAGCCTTGACTGCAACAGATTGTGCAACAGTTGTTGAGACAGACTGTACAACAGTTGGCACAGCAGTTTGTGCAGCAGTCTGACTAGCAGATTGTGCAGCAATTGGTACAGCATCCATAGTGGCAAAACTGCCAGATTGTGCAGACTTGGAGACCCAAACTGAGCGCACTTTGCTCTTAGCAGAAGTGGCTACAGTACGGGGAGTGGTTTTGGAGTTGAGCATCGCCTCGTAGGCTGTCTGGTTGACCTTAACAACCAGCGTCTTCTGCGTCTTCCCGATAGACGCTACGTCACATTGAGTTGCTACTTCCTCGTCGGAGGAGAAAGTTGTCCCCAGCAGAGTCGCCATTTTGTTTGCAAAAACAAAAGTATAAAACTTTATTGATACAAACTGTAATAAAGATTACAAGAATTTTGGAAAAATTACAACTATAGGAATCCAATCTTGATGACGATTGCTTTATCCCTTAGACGATGTGAACTGTGAAGACGAAGCCTTTGAAGTTGAAAACAACTCTGGAAACTGAAGGCAAAAGCCTCTGAAGTTGAAGACAAAAGTCTCGGAAGAATGCAGAAGCACTTTGGCAAGAACTCCTGAACTCTCTGATTTCTGATCTCTGATCTTGATCTCCCTTGAAATGAAGACTTAAAACTCTATTTATAGAGTTCTGAAAATAACTAACTTTCAGTTATTTTGGACTGCGCAAGCTGATTTGCGTAGCAACTGGTTTGCGCAGCACTGGATTGCACAAGCAGTTATTGGATCGTGGGCCAACTATCTGGGACACATGGCATCATTTGATTGAAATGCGCATGATCGTGCATAGACAGTTGCCACGTAATGAGCAATTGATGGCATGAATGCCACATATAATTGGTCAGTTATATTGGTAGAATATGCAAAATGAACTGCGCAGAAATGGTTTGCGCAAACACGGATTGCGCATGAGTGGTTTACGCAAACACGGATTGCGCTGCCACCTGTCAGCCGCCCTCGAGCACTGTACGGCATCAAAAACGAACAGCCTTCTCGTTATTCGTGTTGTCAGCTATCAGGAAGATCTGATTTGATTCAGTCAATGATGACTTCTGCCACGTCAGCCGGCGCAGTTGGGAACATGCGCAAACCAGCCTGCGCAAAGTGATGTCTGCACAATCTGTTGTCTGCGCAACTCATCAAAATGATGAATATCTTGAATTTTTGACTTTGTTGATTGATGCAACTTGATTTTTTAGGACCTACAATCGCCACTAGAATGATTGAAACTCTTCCCAAAATCATCTCGGAGGAACAAAGCGGTTTCGTCCGCGGTCGGAACATCCAAGACAACATCATGCTGGCCCAAGAACTCATCACCTGCATGAAATTTCAGCTAGAGGGGGCAACATCGCCATCAAAATCGACATGGAAAAAGCATACGACAGGCTGGACTGGCAATTCATGATTTGGGTCTTTCGGGCTTTCGGATTTTCCGAGAACTGGACCAACATTGTGTGGAGATCCATCAGTAATTCATGGTTTTCCACAGTTATCAACGGCCAATCTGATGGTTTTTTCAAATCCAGCCGCGGTGTCAGACAGGGCGACCCTCTATCGTCCACGGTCTTCATCATTGTTGCCGACGCTCTGAGCAGAAACCTCAACAACATGGTCAACACCCCCAACTTCCAGCTTTACCACACAGCCAGTGGATGCCCCACTATCACTCATCTGGCTTTCGCCGACGATTTGCTCATCTTCTCTTCAGGAGACATCGGTTCGATGGAAGTAGTGCACAACACTCTGAATCGGTACTCTAGATGCTCTGGCCAGAAGATCAACCTATCCAAGAGCGTCATCTACGCCCACCACAGCATCAAAATCGAGAACGCAACCAGACTCACAAACCTGACTTCTATGGCGGTGGCTCATCCCCCTTTCAACTATCTCGGCTGTCCTCTGGTATACGGGAAATATAACGCCAGCTTATTCGAGAACTTGATCTTCAAAATCAGGAACAAAATCGAAGGATGGCATAACGCCACCCTATCCCCCGGAGGGAAAATTATCCTCATCAAACATGTGCTCAATTCCGTCCCCATCCACACACTTGCGGCTTGCTCTCCGCCCAAGAAGGTGACCGCGTCGATCGAGAAGATCTTTAGTACCTTCTTCTGGGGACACAACAAAGGGCAAGACAAACACCACTGGGCTAGCTGGGACACTATGGCTATCCCCACCGCGTCAGGCGGGCTAGGTTTCACCAAGCTCGAGCTCATCGTCAATGCTTTCTCTATGAAACTTTGGTGGAAATTACGCACCAGCCAAAACCTGTGGACCAAGTTCATGAAGGCCAGGTACTTCAAACACATCCACCCCGCGATGGCAACCGCCAACTGCAGATCCTCCGCGGCTTGGCGTCGCATTTTGCGAGGCCGCGATTGGGCAGAGCCCGTGATCAGACTTCGGCTGGGCTCCGGCGAGGCCAACCCATTCCTGGAGCGGTGGATAGGTGACAGTCTCATACCGAACATAACCAACTCCCCCAGAAACAGCAAGATAAAAGACCTTTGGAACCCTACCAATATCGGTTGGAATTGGGACCGGATTCGTGAATGGTCCGGCAATGCCACTGTCGACAGCATCCGCCATCACGGTCTTAGCATTGGGCCTGACGCCGACAAACTGTTGTGGTCGCTGGCTGCCTCCGGAGCCTTCTCCATTCGCTCGGCGAGAATCATGATCCAAGAGAATGGGCCTGACCTATTCATCAAGCGATTCTGGCACTCCTGTATCCCTAAGAAATGGTCCTTCCTTCTGTGGAGAATCATGAAAAAGAAACTGCCCACCGACGACAACCTAAATTCTATCGGCTTCAGCCTGGCATCCGTGTGCAACTGCTGCACTGAGCGCCAGACGGAAACTATAGACCACATCTTCCAGGAGGGAAGCCTCCCGGACAAAATCTGGAACACCCTCAACCACAACTTCAACACCCCCCTGGAGACGGGCGCTTTATCGATCTTCTGGCCCACTGGGGAGCTGCCTCCTACGGCCACCAGATCGTTGCAGCGGCCGCAACCTGGACAATCTGGAAAAATCGCAACAAAGCGAGATACGAGGGCTACCAATACTCGGACGTTCAGCTTCTTCGGGAAATTCACCGGCAATGTCGCAAACGGAGCACCCTTTGCTCGCACCTTTTCCCGGCTTTCGATCAGCTGTTCTTTTCTTAGTTTTGGGCGGCTGCGCCCGCTACCCCCACCTGTCTTTCCTTTTGTGGTATACTTTTGTCTTGTATACGGTTCAGGCGTCTGCTTTTGAGCCTAGATTTTAATAAAAAGAGGGTTTTTTTGGAATATATATATATATATATATATATATATATATATATATATATATATATATATATATATACACATATTTTTATATATATAACATTCATATGTATATACTCACCTAACTCTATATATACACTTTATTTTTATAATTAATACTAAGAGTATATATTTACCAATATTTAATAGTCGTCCATATATCTTATATATTCCTATATATACATTATAACATTTATTTGATAATGAAATAAATATAACCAAGAATGATAAAATAATATTATATAATAATCACCTCACTAATATTGATAATAAAAATAATAATATTAATAATAATAACTAAATTCAATAAATCAACAATGGTGTATATATACCATTATGTTTAATCTAATAATCTTAAGATGTACAAGGATAACTAAGGAAGGTACTTATCCTATTTTTTTAAGATAAAATATCCAACAAAATATTTAATAAATGTATAACACTCATTTATACAATCTCCTGCTAAAACGTTAAATAAAATACATCTATACATATGCCCAATACATATCTACACGGACTTCTCTAGATGCATCTACCCGACTACGTAGGCTTAGGCTCGGTTCGGGTGCAGTCCGAACTAAATTGGTACCACCTGGTCACCTAAAAGTCAAATAATATTAATAACGAATAACTAAACTATTTATAATGGTCATGTCACAACTTAGCCTAGTTTTCCTAGTTAGGATATCACTATGGCTCGGTCTTCCCTGGCATGGCTAATACACTAATCAAGGCAAGCTACTGCACTATCCGTGCCACGATTTCTAATCTCCTTGTACTTCAAAACTCAATAATGGCTAGACTCATTTACCGTAATAATAAATAAATAATTATTTATATAAAAAAAATCTACAAGTTACTATTTAAATTAAATAAATAAAAAAAATATTTTCAAAATTTTTCGGGAAGGGAAGCTACATATGAAGAAGTCGGAGGTACACATTCCTTGATTATGTTAGGAACATGATTTCGGTTCTTGAGATGCCTTGTTCCCTGTGTATGCAGAGAAGTACTGAGTTCATTGGCATAGGTGAGAGGATTCTTGATTTGAGAAGCCTTCACTGTGCGCAATTTAGTAGGTGGCGTAGATTTTTCTTGGTATAGACTTGATGAAGTTGATACTGTCTTACGCTAGTTAAGGTAAGTGCGCATGTCAAAATTATGCGCCACCTGGCTATCTGTCTGAGACACCCTCAGATTTTCTTGCATTGTTCTTGATATGTACAGAGTAGAAAGATCCGGGCTTTAGCTTGGTTGGCGCTGGCCAGTTTGATAAGGAGTGGGCAGAATACCCTGATGTTCTGCACACCCTATTCCAACGCGTTTGGCGCAGCGCAGATGTACAGTAGGAAATGGGCTTCGAGTAGAGTCTAATTTCTTAGCATCGATTTGATTGTCTCTGCCAAGAGAAGTAGAGTTCCTACTCTGCAGTGTTCTTGCATTGATTGGCACATAGGCACAACCAGATGAGTCTAAGACTGGGGAAGGATAAGGAAAGGCTATAGGGCATTTTCCTTTATTATGCTCCGGGGCAGTGATATGTAACTTCTCCACTAATTTTAGAACTGTGGAGGAATAAGGACTGGCCACGGGGCATTTTCCTTTGTTTTGCGTAGAGGCAAAGGTTGGTGCACTCTCCACTAAGTTCAGAACTGGGAAGGAAGAGGGAGTAGTCATATGGCATTATCCCTTGATTGGCGTCGAGGTAGTGATTGGCGCACCTTCCACCAATTTCAGAATTGGTAAGGAAGAAAAAATGGCTACAAAACCTTTCTTCTTGCTTTAGCTTCGTAGGCGGTTGGTCAACTTTTACGACCAAAGTCTTCTACGTCGTGTCGACCGACGCAACATCGCATTGAGTTGTCACTTTTTCGTCGGAGGAGTCGTCCCTTGCAGAGTTGCCATTTTTTTTGCAAAAACAAAAGTTCGATTACAAACTGAGAAAAGTACAAGAGTACGATTTGATTTCTGGGGAAGTACAACTGCAAAAATTTGATCAGAAGACGTGTTGGACCGTTGAGCACCTCTAGAAGGGGGATGAATAAAGTGTGTGCGAGTGCAGCAAAAATAATCAATAATTAATTTTTTTAACAGTTATAAACTATGGCAGGAATAAAGAGACAGTAATTTAAATAGCAATAAGAGAGAGAGAAGATCAAACTCAGTAAACACCACAATATATACTGGTTTCCCTCTGAGAGGACTAATCCAGTCGCGAGTACTCTTGTCCGCTGTTAATTCACTATTTACAAGCTAAATGAGAGCTTGCCGTCTCTTTACAACACTGTGCTTAGCGACAAGTACACGACTGACTTCACAACACCGTGCTTGGTGACGAGCGCACGACTGACTCTGAAAACTGAGATGTTTTCTGAATTGCAACCTCTTTACAACTCTGTAAACCAAAGACTCTAAATCGAACAAGACGTTACTGGCATTGTCTAAGAGAAGTATAGGTGAAATATGAAAGATTTAGATCATTGGAAAAATACTTTAGGAATATATAGAGAGAAGAGTGAATGAGTGATTCGAAATGTAAAAATCTTCTCTATTTGTAGGTGTTTTTCCTGACCGAACTCGGACAGAGTTCAGGAAGAGTTTGGATGCTAAAATCTCGCAAACGAATGTTGGATGCAGATTTGGAGGGAACTGTATTTCAAATTTGATCTGACCAAACTCGGTCAGAACTCGCATCGAACTTGGTCAGAGTTCTGTCAGAGTTCTGTCACTTCAGAACTCAATTTGAATAGCCAAATTATGTAATGTTCCGCTCCGTGCGAGGTATTTGGTTGGCTTATTGGATGCGATCAGAATGTTGGACCGTGACTTGGGCTGGAAATCAGGAGAATTGAGACTGATGCAATCACTTTTAGCTGGCTAGACGTAATAGATGTTGGAACGTGGCTTGCTGGTGGAGCTATGCTTAGTGGGAATATGTGCAATCGAAACAAAAAGACCCTTTTTTGCAAGTGAGTGGAACTGTCCTTCCTCCTCCTTACTCCTTCATGCCTAATATTGAAATGAACAACACATGAACATTGAACTGCTGAATGAATCACACTTGAACTGCTAATATAAATTAATGCCATGAAATGAATCGATAATGTCCCTTATGCTTAACATTGCCGGAACAAGTAGAACACTTAAATGAGATACCTTGTGAATGATAGAATAAGAAATGAACTGGCTATGTTATCGACCCAATGAACTGAATGAAATACTTGAATCATATATACTTTGTGTAACTGTTGCCAAGATATAAAATGCTGCCGATTTTCTTATAAGCAATAAAATGATAATATTGTCCCTATGAAATGAATGAGATGCTATATTGTCCCTTGAGAACTGAAGGATATGATAATGCTTCAATGTATTTAAGTTGACGCAATACGAAAGGAAGGAATTGATGCAATAAGAAATGATGAGGCTTGGGATCGCTGAGATCACCAAGTAAAATGATGGTAATGTTGAGAATGAATAAGTCTTTGAACATGACTTAAATGAGATAAATGATGATGCACTGTTGTCTTTACTCCTTTTAATATTTTATCATGCGATTTTGTGCACGATCGAGTCAGACACGCATTCACATGGTCATAGGACAACTTGTATACAAGGGATGGAGATATGTTTCTTCGGACGGTACCCCAGGACGTTAGGGCGACCGATCCGACCTAGGAGGAAACATTAGCATGCCAATAGGGGCATGGGTCTTGCGAGGCATCCTTAGAGGCTAGCTACCTACTTTGGAGTTATCGCATTACCGATGAAGTCCTATATGGCAATGTCCGTATGGTTAACACCAGTGGCCATGTAGTCAAGATGCACGCTAATGAATCTTTTATGCAGGCAGAGTAAGTATATCTGCTAACATGTATTTGATGCAAGTACGAGGAGTCGGCTATCGGTAAGAAATCACTTAAATATGATATATTTAATATATATATTGGTTCGACCTGCCTGCTTAACATGCTAATCAAAATGTTGCTGTAATGTTGCCTTTCAAATGAGAACCTTCTTAACATGTTAAATTCAGTATGCCAATATGTTGCCTTGCTATGAAACTGCTTTAACATAACTTACATGCTAAGTGATGCTTTCCATGAGAATTGTCGTAACATGTTCAAGATGTTAGTATTAACGATGCCTCAATGATGCCTTTTCATGATAACATCAAGTATGCTATAATGATGCCTTCACATGAACGCTGTAAGAATATGTTTACATGATTCACTATAAATATTTTTCATGAACTGTAAACTGATGCTAGTGTCACCACCCGCACCCACTGTGAGGGTACGAGAACGTAACAACGCCCAGCCTATGCCGCAGTGTCGGCGGTAGAACGCTGTCCTAGGTCAATCATCTAACAATCTAAAGGTACCTGTACAGTATATACGCTCCGAATGGAGGTGACATAACAGAACAATCTCAAACACATCTAAGGCAGATACAGAATAGTAAAGGTAGATAGAGAGATCAAAACCACAATGTAATACAAATGAGAGAGAGCAAATCTAAGTGTCTAAGATAACAACTCAAGAACATCCAGCTCAATACGAGTCTCTAAATATAAACTACATCTCAGAACAACAACTGAAATTCAAATAACAATGCTGAAAGAAAAGCTAAGGCCTAGCTATCTAGCCTAGACTATGGAAGTAGCATCCTGTACTGCAGCTGGGTCCTCCAGAGGAACCAGGTCGCAGGTGTCGTCTAAGCCTGCTCCGTAATAGGTGGTACATATGGCCTCCTCCTCATCCTCTGTAATATTTTCAACAGGTCCAGTCAGGACAGGAGTGAGTACAGTATATCTCAACAGATCATAGCAGGTTAGAAAATATAATCATGCAGTAAAGTAAGATACATGAACTGAAGAAATACAGTATGTAAACAGAGAGAGAACTGTAATAGAAATATCTACTATACATAGAGAACTAACAGTGATTAGTGAGTCAGAGTAAAATATAAACATTTGAATGGCATAGGAGATTCATGACTACAGCTAAGAGAGTGATTCATGACTGCAGCTACTTGGATAATATTCACATGTCTATTTCTACTCCCCCATCCCCAATCAATACACAAAGATCTGTTCAAGTTATATTAAGATTCGTGAAACTTTACATGGCTCATAAAATGAGTGATACGTGAAGGTGATTCATGATGGCTCTGTGAACAAGAGAGTACATGTGTCACAAGCAATTCGTGAATCAGAGGAAGCATAGAGATACGTGATGATTCGTGAAACGCACAAAACATGCAGTATCCGATGCTCCCGAGGGGGATAACATCTCATGAAAAGATCTATATAGTACCAATCCGTGTGACCAATGTGACAGTATCAAGTAAAGTAATTTAAAGCAGGAAAATAATTCTAAACAGGATATGAAATGATCAGAGAATGTACTCGCCTGGTATCCCGAATGTCCGAAGAGAATATACTGTCCGAGGAGTGGTGTCTGTCTCCTATAGAACAGTACAAGTCACAATAAGTCTAAAATAAGGAAATAGACTGCTACAATGCATCTACATGAAGTTTGGGGTCAATCTAAGCTAAAGTCAACCTTTGGTCAACTCTAGTCAACCCTAACAGTCAAACTAGGTCAGTTCTAGTCTAAATAAGTCAAACTAGGTCAAACGAGGTTAAACTTTGTCAAACTAGTCTAGATTGGTCAAACCTAGGCTTAACCAGTCAATTCTAGGTCAACTAACTAGATACTACACAAATCACCTAGCCTAGTGATACAAAAGTGTATCCACCACATGCCATAGGCTAACCTACCTAGTCCATGAGCCAAATCACATATAGGCCAATGAAATCCCTACTTCATAACCCACTACACATTTACATAGGCTATATATCTATCTATATAGGCAAATGCCATATTCACTATACATTACCTAATCACATGCACATTCACATTATATATATATTCACCTAGGTTAGATATTATATATATATATATATATATATATATATATATATATATATATATATATATATATATATATATATATAAAAATATAGACAATACATAAAAGTGTGTGTGTATGTGATTTATGTAGACATGTGTGTGTGTGGAGGGTGTGAGCTAAGAGTGAAATTGTGATATAATGTGAGTGTGAGAGAATATGAGTATGTAGAGTGTGTGTGAGGAGTGTGTGTGAGTGAATGGCCTGTGCTCAGTGTTCAGGAAAGTGAGTGTTAGAGAGTAGGCAATGTGTGTGTGTATAGACATATAGGTTCAGGTTGTGTGTTTCTCAGGAATGTGTGGATGAGTGACAATGTGAGTGTCATTGTGACAGCCATGTGTGTGTAGGAATGTATATGATAGAGCAACAGTTATTAGCTTAGTTCTCAGTCCAGATTTAGAGTGTTATATAGGTTTATGTGACAGGAACATTAGGGACTTGTGTGTGTGAGAGAAACCTGTGTACATGTAATCAGTTTTGCATGTATGGGTGAATAGATTTCAGGAAGAAAATCAATGAATAGGATTCAATCTCAACATCAAAACAATTTACCCATTTCGATGATCCCTTAACCTTAGTACAAATCAAAGTGACCTATCAATCGCTCCTTAGTTATGTAGGTGAACTAATTCCTATAATTAACATCATCTAACAGTTTATAAAAACAAAATAAAAATCAGAAAATCAATTCCAGCACAGAGTATCAGTCGGGTATCAGGGAAAATTGGGATAACAAGAATTCGACCCTAAATAATCATTAAAATTACAAATAAAAGGTTGGTAACTAGTGTCACATATGTATACGTGTCCTGTGAGTCATTTCGTGTCCAAAAATCTCGACACAGACGTGTCCACAACGACTCAACCACGTGGGGTGCACCTAAAGTAATACAGTGTCGTACACGCGTTCACAGAGGTCGTGGACACGACACACGACACGTATGGCCACGTGGTCACGCCCACATGGTCGCCTAGGGTAGAGCTACACGTGGGACAACCTGACACGTGTCCACGACGTGTCTACAGTGGACACGATACGTGTTTGTGCGTGTCTGTGCTCGTGCTCGACCGCCTGCGCGCGACAACGCGCGGCCAGTGCGGGCGCGATTGCGCCGCGTGTACACAACGACATGCTCCCAAATTTTGGGAGCATGGTGACAGTCACTGCCCTCTGCTCTCCACAAAAAATTGTGTCTCGACGTGTCCTGTATCACGAGTTCTAGCCCCCGATAGGCAGGACACAGCCTAGGGCTCGTGCTGCGTGTCCAAGTCAAAAATCATGACACAAACAGACACAAAACACCAGGACACCTTCACAAAAATTGATACACACATCAAGATCTACAAATCCATGTAATTACATTTCAAAAATATGAAAATAAATTCCTATGTAGCATTTCTACAAACACCTAGTATACCTATCATGATACGTGTCCGATACGGACACGAAATGGACACAAATTGTGCCCAAATTTTAGGGACAGCTAGGAAACCCTAAAACCTAACCTTATATGCAAAGAAATCAGGAAAAACTATGAGTTTAGATGATTTACCTATTGAGTATCAAAACTCAAGAAAAGCTTCAAAGAGGGGATTCCAAATGGCAACTCCAAATCTCCAAATGGCATGCAAACTGAGGTACTCCTCCAAAATCAGTATATAAACATAAATTAGGTCCTATTGCAAAAGACTAGGACTAAAAAGGAGCTAAAATGAATTAATTAGGAATTTCTAAGGTTGGGGATTTACCTCTTTCTAAACTTGAGATCTATTTCCAAGAGAGGCTAACCCTAAATGAAGGAGGCATTAAATAGGGGTGGGAAACCCTAGGTTGGCTGCCATGGGTGGGTTTAATTTGGTTTTGGGCCTAAGTCATGGGCCTATGGCTTAAACACTAGGCTTTAAAATTGATAAATCATAAGTCATTGACTTAAGCCATAAGTCATGAACTAATTTCACTTAAGTAATACTTCCTACCTTAAAACTAATTCCTAATGACTAAAAGTAGGTTAACTAGAGTTAGACTAGGGTCACCAACTAGGGTTAGTTATAGGTTAGCCTACAAAGTCTCAACTAGTCAAGACTAACATAACACATAGCAATATTTAATTAATATTAAATTCACACAAATTCCCATAAATCATAATAAATTCAAATAAATCCTGAAATGGCCAAAATACCCTCTAGGCTAGAATGTACTAGTCAAACATCCTAATCACATGGCTAGGCTCTAAGGTTACACTAGTCAAACACCAAAATCATAAGTCATGATTTAAATAGTTTTAAAATGATTAAAAATTACCAAAAATTATATTATTATTTAAATATCATAATTAAATAAATTAAAATAAAAAATTTTAAAATTATCCTCATTTTAGAAACTGGGTGTTACAGCTAGGCCCCAACTAGAAAGATCATTCTAATAAATGCTTGCTAAAATTGACCACTTAGTGTCGGTTTAGGCGAGTGGGTTGGATTCTGCTCACCAGTACATAGATGATGTACTGACCCACGTTGTGGGCATGTGCTCGTGCTTGGGAAGTTTTGTACACGAAGATTAGCTTGATCGGTCCCATGACATCGAAGATTTATTGGGCATGCAGAAGCTCTCCTTGTACAAGATGACGTCTTCTGTTTATAAAGGACATAATGTATGGAACATTGTAATCAGATGTACCAGTGAGTTGTAAACCAAGTCGGTATATCGAGTTGTATTCCAATGTATAAAAGTATCAAATGTAAGCTTTATGGCTCTCGTTCAGTTGGTTGTCCATGTAAAGTGAGATGTGTTGTAAGCATTGTATTTCAATACTAGTGTTGCACTCTACTTCAATTATCAATAAAGAGAATATATTTTACATATCTCTGTGCGACTCGAGTTATCTGCTTATCTCCGTTGCTATAAATCAGTGATGTGTTTCCTTTCGATAAGAAAGAATGTCCTCATTAACTTCAATTTGTCTGTTTCTGCCGCTGTGATGTGTTCCTATTTGAAGATTATCAATTATGTACCATCTTTGTCTTATACAAGTGCAACACCAGACTTGTACGACATCACGTCCAAGCGAGGATGATCGATTCTAAGAGATGAAATGACTCTACGAAAATTAGGGCATGACAAATTGGTATCAAAGTACGGCTTTACGCTCTTGGTCTCTTATTTGATCCGTTTCAAATCAAAGTTGCATCGGCGATTAACCAAAGTTGCTTTCATGATCACTCAACGTTGCTTCCGTGACTATATCAAAGATTGCTTCCACGATTATTTTGTTGTTGTTCCAGTAGTCCTTCAAGTTGTTCGTATCTGAAAGTTTGTTGACCCTCTTGGCTGCTCACTTGATGTTCCATACAATAAGTCTAAATATATTGTGATGCCCATGAATGAAGGATTGTTGTTGGTTTGGACACTAATAACCTAACAATGACTCGATGCCATAGTACGCTATGTTGTGAATAATGTTCAAAATGTGGGAATAGAGAAAAGTTGCCATGTGTGCTTTTGGAACATGTTTAAAAACTGTATCGTACGTTGGAAAAGAATAGTGAATGAAATAATTGATGGATGAGTTCAACAGAACTGATGGGTTGACTCATGTGTGTTGGCTAGTGCTCTTGAGACCCTAAGATGTTGGCTTAATTTTGTGATCATTTAGATCATGAATGTCCGGAATATATGCCTCTACCACTTCAGAATGAGATGTATCGTAACCCTTTCCATCGGATAGCAATGAGTCTATCTGTAAGCCCTGGGTAGTGCCGAGACTTAGCTGGGAGTCATGCCATATTACTAGATAACTTGTGTGGCCCTTGACGCTGACGTTATGCTGGGTAGCGAGATTGTCGGAAAGTATAGCGAGTGCCTTAATTGATAATTGTTCAGTCTGGCGATGGCTCAGACTAGCAGGATGATAGTTATACTGTGGGTATTAAATTTGGCTAGCGGATATTGTGTGGCTTAGAATATTGAACGATAGTTGTGACTAGTTGGATGGTAATCATGTGTGGCTATTACAAGTTGGTTGCTAATTGAAAGTTTGGAAATATTGTCGGTGACTAGAATGAGTATTGAAAATTTGTGCTATGACCCTAAGGTACAATAGATGCTAATCCATCTTGACCCCTAATAAATAAAATCAGAAGTACGAGATCGTGCTTGGCAAAATAGATAGTCATTGCATATGTGCATGTATGCTGAGGGATTGAATTATATCACAAAGGTAACAAGTAGTGACCCTGAATATTTGTGTTGCATAGGGAATGGTTAATTGATACATGAATTGTTGGATTGATTCGAATGGATTACTCGACCCTTGCGATATGAGAAATTATAAATGTTCGTGTGAGATTTTGATGGCCAAGAAACGAATGAGATTTAGAATCAAGAAATATGTTGGATAGTGTCGGTAGATGGTGTGATGGTCTAGACGACTGTTAGTTGGGATATAGATTGCTGGCTTATGACCTAGTGGTATAACTTTGTCATACAGACCGAATAGTATGATCCCATAGTTCTGTTGAAACTGTTGGAACCAATGACCCTTCAACAGTTAGCCTCGGTATATAGATCCGTGTTGGTACGAAGGAATTGGAATATAAATTGAATCGTTGGGAATCTACTTGATGGATTATTAGAACGTTGGGAATAGTATGTTGGATTGGGAATTAGACCGTAAAGTTGATAGATCGATCTTAGTCGATCGTTGGGTAAGTCTAGAATGAGCCTCTGTGGAAATTAGTTCCTTGAGGGTGACCCGGGATAGATAGACTTGACCCTAGCGCCCGTGGGCTGCATAACCAATTATCGACATAGTCAGCAATGACGATTAGTTGCTCAGACAGAGTGGATACCCATAGGTTTGGGTAGAGTTTCTGGGAACTGTCGGTTGCTTGTTGGCCTAAGAATAAGAAATTTGTATGATCCCTAGTAGCCGTCCACACTAGGGGAGTCACCTGAATGATTAGGTTTAGCTGTCGGTATAGCTAGTCTTAGAGACTTGACCGAATAATAGGGTGACCGTTGGTGACCCATAGGATAACCTTTTGGTATTAAACGAGAGATGGTGATGAGTATGACCTAAGAAAGTATATGCTGTAAGTATATGCTTCAGCATGAACCTTAGAGATGTTGGACCCTTGAGCCTTAGCGGAAACTGGAACCGTAGGATGAGACTCGAGTTGTACGTATCGAGTAGTGAATTATTCTATAAGATGGAATTGAATGCTCATAATGGGAATATTGGATCGGTATCTAAAGTCGGGTAGCTGGGTTAACCTTGACTGTTGTATATAATTGTACCCTTGGCTCAGGTAGTCGATAGTGGGTGACTTCAGATTGTATCTTTTAGAAAAGACGAGTTGCCTCGGTGTGGAAACATTGTTGGATTCGAAAAGGAATAGAATTGTATATTGGTTGTTGTGAACTTTTAGTATGGTTGGCTCTAAGTTAGACCCTTGACTCGAATATTGAAAATATTTTGCTTGGATAAGTAACTTATCCGAGTTGTCCCTGATGCTAAGTGTTGCGGCTTGAAAGATAGATAGCGATTGTGGCGAAGTAATAAGTCAATTGAAAGGATGCTAAGTCGGATTTGGAAAAGAGAGTTGCACAGTGGCTTATCGAATTGCACTATCACGAAAGTTGGCTGAAGTACATATATTTTGGGGACGCCTAAAGTATATGTATGAATCCAACCGAAGTGATAGCTGCGATAGAGATAACACTATAGAGGGAGGTTATTTAATGGCACCAGTACGGACTTTGGCTGAATGCATATATTTTGGGGATGACTAAGATATGTGTATGAATCCAAACGAAGTGGTAGGCTGCGACGAAGATAACAATGCTGGAAGAATGTTGGTGAATCAATAAGAAGTACAAATACTTTGGAAAATGTAACGCTCCAGTCCCAAAATACTTAGGACTAGGTACTTATCCATGCCAGTTGCATATATACGAAGCATACTCCAATATATGGAAACCTCGTATGAATACATAAGCTGTAAAATGCAGTAAACCAAGAGTAATCTAATCTCATCCACAAATGAATAATAAAAGATATCATAAAATCAACTGTAATAAGTCTTTGTACAATACGTTGGGCGAAGACAAATCCACTACCAACAAGTAAGAAAAAATATACATGGAAACGGAAATAATTTGGCGGGAGTAGCAAAGAAAGACCCAAGACACGTCATCTCTGAATGAATAGAGAAGATTGCGACCTCGACTAGAACACCTGCAATATCACAGAATCACACACCTGGAGAGATAACCAGGTCCTCAGAGAGACGTAACAAGATACAAGAAAACACCATGCCATATAAACTGTGATATATAATAGAAAATAAGGGATGCATGTAATAGAACACCTAACCGTACTATAGTGAATATGCAATATAGAACAATCCTTCACATATGGGAACTCGGGCTATATAGCAGTGGCATCGTCCCTCTCATAGGAAATCAGTACAATCCGTCCATAACGTTCGGCGAACGTCAGAGGGAATCAGAAAGAAAACGTCCATAACGTTCCATGAACGTCAGAGGGAATCAGTACAATAGGGTGAACCTGCGTCTCTAACGGAGCTTCAGGTACAATAGCAGTATGTAAATGTGGCCCATACATCAAGGAACAGTTCTTCCCTCCCAATGCCTACTGGAGTCACATCCATGACTCATATGAAACTCTAGTAACTGCCAAGTCCATTAGCATGCAATTCTATTGGCAGTTACTCCTAACCGTCACACGCCTCATACGTATCGGTGGCCGGCTGACTACGCGAGTACGTGTCCTATATGTGACTCACAATACGTGGTAAAGTATGTGTCAAGGCCGTATGAGATATACCAATACCTCATTATCCAATGGGTGGTCACTAAGCTAAGTTAATGCAAAATAATTTAAAAGTAATTAGAACGACCGATATAGTCGCTTGCACCCAAGTGTGACTTGGACGCACAATAATATAAAATATAGAGCAAATATATGAAACTAAAAATAAATAACTAAAAATAAAGTAAAGTAATCACAGAGTAAGGTGGCAAGGTATCTTGCCTGAGGTTATGTGCAAAAGAGAATAATCCAGTAGCTCGAACAGACAAATAAACGAAGCAAGAAAAGCCAAATCCTGCAGATGACTCCGGATGCTGCAACAAACATCACGAACGAGTTTGAAATATAAGATATGCCTAGGAAACGTCTGTCCAAAAGTTAAATTCTGGAAGAGAGGCAAAATCATAATTTCGGGTCAAAACGATATCCGTCGTTGGACCCGCTTTGTACCGAAATGCGTGCCAATATCTACGGTCTCTAAAATTGTCAAACTACATGTCTATAAATTTGTTTTGATGAGATGAACCCAACGGTATGTCCAATTTTGGATTCCGGTGGGCCGTGCACAAAATTGCCCGTTGAGTGGGATTGTGGGCCCGCTAAAATGGCGTCCCGATCAACCTTCTCAGAATTGAACCAAAATTGGTTCACAGGACTAGAAAAATATTTTGAGTCCAATGGCGCAAGTTTCGTCGCGATTTGATGAGTGTACACAAAGTTGTGACTTAATTTGCAAAAGGTCGATACGGGGGTATCTTGACGGATACGTACTGATTTCGTCGCGCACATGCAACAAAATCGGGTTTCGTCAGTTCCCACACGTCGACAACATCCATACGCGCCTTTCGATGCATATAGTGTGCGACCACATCGCCCGATTTGTCGGGGCGCACGCCGTATCGGGGTGTTTTGTAATTTTCAAAAACAGAATTTATAATTTTTCGTGAAACTTTAACAACGTGTAACTTTTTACATACTAGATGAAAAGTGAATCCAGAAGGTGCGTCACAATCTCGGTTATGTTGTTATTCACTGCCTTCAATTAGTTTCTACAAAATCCTATTGTACAGAACGAAAAGTGGCCGACAAGTTGGTGTTTTAAAACTGTTTTTAATAATCCAGAAAAGTGGTTTTTCTCCAACTTTGTCTCGATTTTTTGAGCAAGTTGGATAGCCATGTCGAAATCCACCTGGGGGATCTCGAAGAGGGTCATGTGGGCTTTCTACATGAATTTACGGATCTAAAAACGGATTTAAAATGAGGGAGATATCGATCGGGGAAGTGGGATACCTTAAAGTGGAAAACTGTTGTTATTGTTGTCGTCGTGACGACCGGGAGGCGGGACTGCTGTCGCTCCGGCGAGGTTGGGCACGCACGCCGAGGAGAGGGAGGAGGATGAAGGAGAGAGAAAGAAGAAGGTAGAGTAAGAGATTCATATTTAGGGTTTTAATTTAGTTGAAGAGGTATATATATACATGTATAATGGGATGGGATGGTTCGGCCATGCTTGGGTGAAGCAAATGGTGCTGCTGCTTCTAAGTTCCCTTCTTGTGGTGGGGGCGCATGATGTAGCTGTTGTGCTTTTACTTTGTGGTTGGGGTGGTCGGTCCCACCCCATTGGGCCGACCACTCCATGGTTTTGTTTTTCGTTTTTTTTCTTTTTCTTTTAGTCTTATATATATATATATATATATATATATATATATATATATATATATATATATATATATATATATATATATATATATATATATATATATATATATATATGAATATATCTAAAAAAAATATATGAATATATCTAAATATATACAATGTAAATCTCTATAAAATTTAAATAAAATTTTCATCTTATCCACATATATATAATACATTAAATATATATCCAATTGACAATAAAAATTGACAACTAATAATAATATAAATAGTTATTGATTTAATTTCTCACAAAATACTTTGATAATAGTAAAATAATGATAATAACCCAAATAGTAGTTTTGGGTGGACTTTACCACACTTCTTATTCGGGTCCAGAAAACTGTACCATTTTTGTAAAACATTATTATAATAATAAAAATACAAATAATTGTACAAATAATTAAATAATTAGAAATTGTACATGAAATTATAAAATAATTTAGAAAATATTTTTATGTACATAAAATATGTCCACATGGCCACATTTACTCACACTACCTGCTTACATGGGCTTAAATTCGGTTCGGGCCCAGTTCGGGCTGAATTGGAATAATCGATTCATCAAAAAATCAATATATAAAATAATATTTAATTAAAATAATTTAAATGAGTTAATGCACAACTTGGCCTGGTTTTTCTAGTTTGGACAAAACTATGGCTAGGCCTCCCATGGCATGGCTAGTTCACTAGTCAAGGCACACTGCTACATCTTCCGTGCCAAAATTCATGGTCGTCTAGTGCTCCATAACTCAACAATGGCTAAGGTCATTTTTAATAATTAATAAAAAACCATAAATTGTATAAATTTATTTTTAAGTCTTTTTAAATAACAAAAAAAATACTCCCAAAAATTTGAAGGGTTTTACATCCTACCCAACTTACAAGAATTTCGTCCTCGAAATTTAGGAATAATATGATAGATAGGGTTGGGGGATAGGAAGAGTTTGTCAATACCAAAATACAATT
This sequence comes from Iris pallida, assembly GCA_029216955.1. Classification (NCBI taxonomy): domain Eukaryota; kingdom Viridiplantae; phylum Streptophyta; class Magnoliopsida; order Asparagales; family Iridaceae; genus Iris; species Iris pallida. The sequence goes on from JANAVB010002198.1 coordinate 2,636,021, forward strand.
AAATTTTGGAGGAGGCGATAAAACGACGTTCAACAAAACTATGCATTTAGGGACTTGTTAATTCAACACACACCAAATTCATCAGGGTTATGGGATTTATTGAGAGTCGCTAGTGAAGGTAACAAACTTGGATAACACGAATTAAAGAGTAGCAAAGAATTCGGTAGTTCAAAGAAAATAATTTGACAATTGGGAGATGTGGTTCCCTGAGAGAAAACTGGATACTAATCGTCTTGGTTGAGAGTTGGATTTAAGTGAACGATTAGAATCATTCTCGAGTGCTCAAGAATAATTGGAAGGGCACGCTAACAATTCTAGGGTTGAGAAAACGAGGAGTAGTTAAAGGCGAGGATATAGCCACATGAGTTGGTCAGTGGCTATCTAAATTCGTGTTGAAATAACTGATAGGGAAACTAAAGGTGATATCTTGCATCTATCTATCCTGTACAGTGTCTGGTCTTTCTAATATAAGTAAAGTAAAAAATAATAAAGAGTTCAAGGACGATGCTATCGAGTATAAATACGTGGTTCATAGGCGACAAAAATAATTCAAATGAGAGTTGTCAATGCTGTCGCGGATGAGACTCTAGGGCAAGTTTACTATGTCTCAATCCACGTAGAATAATATGTGATAAGCGAACCAAAGTGTAATAGGTTGATCAGACCATCATGCACCGGTTCTAATTAGACAATATGTTAGTGGATGCACCCAATAAAATATGTCATGATCAAGCTTGATAACGAACTAAGCTTGCAAAACTGAAGCTACATTAGCAGCATGAGATAGTCAAAATATGAGTAAGGGAGGTACTGATGAAGAAAATTTTTAAATAGTCCAAGATCTTTTAAAATCAAGGCTCACCCGACGTTTGGGCCTATACAGTTGGCTTGGTTGACTAGCTAAGTTAGGGTCCTCTTAATTTATAGCTGGAGTAAACTTATCAACATGGGTCACAAAGACAAAGGCTTTGTTGGGTCGTGAGGTATTCTACCCAACTTATAAGAGTTAAGCTAGTAGTGTGATGGGACAATGGGTCAAGCAATCAAGATAAAGCACAAATTTAAGCATTTAAGGAATTATTTAGAACAAAATCACATATCGGTCGAAAGTATTGAGTCGAGGTTGAGTCTCTAATTGAAGCCAGGGAGTATTTTGGTGTCATGGTAAAAATTATAGTTTGGCCATTTTGACCAGAAAGTCATATCGAGAAAATAGAGTGCAAGGAGACGTGTTTTAGTGGGACATGATATATCTACATGAAGGTGGACTTGTCTAGGCCTTACATATAGAATTTGTTGGAGGAAAAAGTCTAGTGTTGTACTCCAAATATCCAAGTCACGGTAAGGGACGCCAAAAGATCTAAAATAGAAAGTGAGAGTTCACGAGGTGATAATTAATGCACAAAAATAAAGAAGATCAAGTTAAAGCATGAAATAAAATTAATTTAAAGAATCCAGTAAAATCATCTAGGGACATAGTTCTAGAGAGAAGATAGTCCATTAGATGAATACAGTTAAGGAACAATCATATCATCTTCCAAATTTTAAACGGTTAGAAGGGCACAATAAAAGATCTAGATTTGAGGGAAGGTCGAGTGAGTCATGAGTGAAATGCAGGCACATAGTCTGGTAGATGACTAACAACAATTGTGTATATACTACTATCATGGTCATGACGGATATGGCAATTAGTGTGGAATACTCAGCAGGGTTATCTTGGGGCCTACCATTAAAATTTTAGCTCAAGTTTTCTCCAAAAGTTCCAAAAATAAACTTTCAAAAATAAACCACCAAAATTTGTATTCACTCCAAGCCGTTCAAACTTATCATGAATTTTTTTTAAATCACTTTCATAAATCTCAAGCAAATTTTAATCATGTTACTACTGACTTTTTCAAAATTTTACATTTTCCATTCAACTTTCAAACTCAAGAGTTCATAATCATGAATCTATTTATAAAATATCCATAATCAATCATAACTTTAAAACTCTACAAAATTAGTAGCTCCCCAGATAAAAATTTCTAGCACATACAAGGCAATCTCAAAATTTTAGCTCAATATTTTAATGCACTCATCAATTATAACTTATATTCATACTAAGTCATTTCAACATAATCACAACTTTTAAATGGTAACTTTATTTGGTCAATCAAAACAACCTTATCACATCGTTAATATATATTTTTTATTATTATTTCTTTCCTAAAAATTTGTAATATTAGCAATCCAACATTAAACTAAACTTTCAAAAATCTTATTAGTCATAATTTTTTTTACCAAAAATCTAAATAGATTTGTAAATCCTCCATCATAGGAAACAATTTAAAATAAAAAATTTTAAAAATCGTTTTCATAACTTTCAAATATTTTAAACCAAAATTCACCATCATTACTTCCACTTAAAATTCAAAATTTACTAAACACGAAAATCGCAAGTTGTACAACTCAAATTTAAATAATTTTTACGACCATTTTTAAAAGCTAAGATCATTTTCAAACCAAATTTATAACTGTTCAAAGGTGTATAACTATAATCCAATAAATCATCAAAACTCGAAAATCAAATAAATTTTATATTTGTTCAAAGATGTATATCCATCACCCAAAAATTATAAATATCACAACTCGAAAAGAAAATTAATTTTATACTTGTTCAAAGATGTATAGATATAACCCAATAAATCATAAATATCAAATCTCAAAAAGCCAACCAATTTCTTAAATCAAGGGTATAAAGATTCTAGCTATTTTTTTCTTCCTGCAGTATCAATCCTTTGGTGTTTACTATTTAGAAATCTCAAGATTAAAACTTTCCTTGGTAATATCCTACTTTACAAATTACTAATCATTAAATCACACTTTTAAAAAAACCTTTTTAACTCAATTAGAGCCTTAGTGTATTCCAATTGCCAATATAACCATTCTAGCCATGTGTTTGACCTATGAGCATATACTAGTGTAGTCATCTTCCTAGTTAACACTAAGCACGAAAAATAAGTGTCACCTTCATTTCCCCGTATTTTGTATTATGCTCGTATTTGATTTTGGCACGTATTTTATTTTCCTGGACATGTGGTCTTTTGATTCTTGTAAACAGGTTTTAACCATGGCTTGGTTTTATTTTGTGGAGAATGTATGGTTTGGTTTGGTTTGGTTCAACATGCATGGAACACCATAAGCCTACACTCCACCTCCATTCCACCACAACACCCTCATTATAACCCACCTACTTCTCTCTCCTCCATAATTTCTTTATTAATTTCTTCTTCTTCTTCTTCTTCCTCCACCCACACCTATAGGCAAGTGCATCTTGCCATTAAATAAGCACTACATTTTATTTGTTCATTAGCTAGATTAGGACATGGAGAACAACATTAGAACTTGGAATTTTGTGATTTGGAGACTCCATTGTTCTAGATCTAAGTTTTAGTTATTTTCGAAATTCCTTGGTTTTGATCTATTAAACTTTGATTTTAGCTTGTTTTGATGCTTCCATGTGGAAGAGAATTTAATTTTACTCAAGTTAGAACTTTGAAAATCTAAATTTGGTTTTGATTTGGCTAAGTTGTGAAGATTTGAACTTGGTGTTCTTGGTGTTCTTGAGAGTTCAGCCATGGTGGAGCTCTCGGCCAATGCTTTTTAGCACTTGGCCGATTGCGCACTATTTCCTGGCCTGCGCTCTTTAGTGCAAGGCCATTTGCGCACCCTGACCCGTGCTCTTTAGCGTATGGCCATTTGCGCAAGATCCTCAGCCATGCTTGCGCTGCGCTGGATTGCGCTGGCGCAGGCCAGCCATGCGCAAGCCAGCCATGCGCAAAGCAACCCCTGCGCAATTCGACCATTGCGCAATCCATCTCTGCGCAACCAACTCCTGCGCAGTCTACCTTCTGCGCAATCCATCTGTGCGCCATCTGCCCCTGCGCACTTGGCACCCTGCGCAGTTGGTACCCTGCGCAGCTCACCCTGCGCACTTGGCACCCTGCGCAGTGCATACCCTGCGCAACCAACTTGTCTATGATGAATTTGTTATTTCTTGATCTTGGCTCTTCTATAGTCCTATTTTTATATTAGTATTTTATTAGGTATTTTATGCCCATTTTATATCCTTACGCCTTTTGGCATGAACTTGATTTTGCTTAATATGTCTGGAATGACTATTGTACATAGCATGGTATGACAAAGAACTAGCCTAACTTGACAGTGACCCGTAGTGGTGCACTCCTGACATGACCAACCTGACATGATAGTGGCCCGTCGTGGCGCACTCCTAACAAGTACCCTGACATAATTTATCTTGATAACTTGATAGTGGCCCGTGGCGGCGCACTCTTGACTTGACTTGACTTGATAACTTGACTTGACTTGCCTTGACACCGTGGGTGTTCCTGCTTGCTTGTTTGCACAATCCACTTGTCTTGTCTTGCATCATGTCTAGGACGTGACTTCCTGGGTACCACGGCCAGGGACTCGTACTAAATTGGATTAGGCTAATGATTAGATCAAACTAGAACATGGAGAATTCCCAGTCACAGGCAGTCTCGTTATCTGGGCGCTTTAATGGACTTGTAGCTTGCCGACGAGTAGAGCACATTTCCAGCACACTGTCATGTGTTGCACCCTCTAAGTCACCTAAGGGTACATTTGTCTCCCGGACAATGTACCCACCTATAACTCTCAACCCGCGGAAGGATAACTGGATGGTCTGCAGGGCTTGGGACTGGAATTTCTCACTTGCATCTTGTTAGTAATTAGGCTTGTGATAACCCTAGTTAGTTAAAGTAGTAAGCCGTAGTACTTGCTTGGCCGATTGTGAATGAATGGTGTCCAGCCTTGTCTAAGTCTTGTCTAGCTCCAGTACCCGCTATCTCCTGAGCATGTTTGTTTTACTTATCTCTAACGATAAATGGGTAGAGACAGTGAGCTATTCAGGCGAAGGGGTACAATCCCGGTCCTTGTTTGGTTTAAGGATTGTAACCTGGCTCCCGGAATGGTTCCACGTCCCTAGTCGTTTATCGCCCTGTGTACTTTACTACTTGTACTTCTTTTATTCTTTATGTTCTGATATGCTGGCTTTTGTTCTTATTTGTGGCCTCCTTTGTGGCACTTGCTCTTTCTGGGGTTTGACCCAGCTGGTTTTGTGTGGCCAGATTTCGGAGCAGCTCCCGAGGATCTACCGAGCTTCCAGCCCAATGGTGACAACTAGACGGAACCCGGGCCAAGAGTGGGTTTTCCTTTTTGTTTCACCCACTTATATGTAAAATTATTCTTTTGAGGCGTTTAGCCGACGAGCACCTGTTAGCTCGATGCACATTTACTTACTGTCTGCCTACGGGCTGTAAACATGATTAACAAATCCTAGGGTTGATCATGTATGACTGAACTCTTGCTAGTCCCATCATTTTGTACGACTAGCTTCATGATCATCCAATATGTAATATTTGGGACGCCTTATATATATATATTTGATGCTCTAATATCTTGTAACTCTGTTAATTGCTTGAGATTGAGACAATAGGCTTGACCTTAAGAGACTGCTGGCTTGTAGTAAACCCTCATATCTAGACAGCCGTGACCGTATAGTTGAGATGTATTCTATTTCAATATACGTAGCTGGCTATGTCCGCCCCCGCTCTCCAGTATTCTGGTTCTGGGGCGTGACAATAAGAATCAACGGTAGAAAGGAATCAAGCAAGATGCAATTTAAGGAAGTCGAATGAGAGTTCAGAATTTGAAGCCAAGGGAAGAGGTCAAGCTGTATTGATGAGATTCCTAGATTCTAATCCTATGTTGCAGGCTCACATCGGTATAGTAACATAACCGAAGTGACCACTCGACCTGCATAGGCCACCCCAAAAACATGTAACGCCTCAGTCCCAAAATACTTAGGACTAGGTACGTATCCATGCCAGCTGCATACATACGAAGCATACTCCAATATATGAAAATCTCGTAAGAATACATAAGCTATAAAATGCAGTAAACCAAGAGTAATCTAATCTCATCCACAAATGAAGAATAAAAGATATCATAAAATCAACTGTAATAAGTCTTTGTACAATATGTTGGGCGGAGACAAATCCACTACCAACAAGTAAGAAAAAATATACATGGAAACGAAAATGATTTGGCGGGAGTAACAAAGAAAGACCCAAGATACGTCATCTCCGAATGAATAGAGAAGATTGCGACCTCGACTAGAACACCTGCAATATCACAGAAGCACACACCTGGAGAGATAACCAGGTCCTCAGAGGGACGTAACAAGATACAAAAAAATACCATACCATATAAACTGTGATATATAATAGAAAATAAGGGATGCATGTAATAGGACACCTAACCATACTATAGTGAATATGCAATATAGAACAATCCTTCACATATGGGCACTCGGGCTGTATAGCAGTGGCATCGTCCCTCTCATAGGGAATCAGTATAATCCGTCCATAACGTTCGGCGAACGTCAGAGGGAATCAGTAAGAAAATGTCCATAATGTTTCATGAACGTCAGAGGGAATCAGTACAATAGGGTGAACCTGCGTCTCCAACGGAGCTTCAGGTACAATAGCAGTACGTAAATGTGGCCCATACATCAAGGAACAGTTTTTTCCTCCCAATGCCTACTGGAGTCACATCCATGACTCATATGAAACTCTAGTAACAGCCAAGTCTACTAGCATGCAATTCTATTGGCAGTTACTCCTAACCGTCGCACGCCTCATACGTATCGGTGGCCGGCCGACTACGCGAGTACGTGTCCTATATGTGACTTACAATATGTGGTAAAGTATGTTTCAAGGTCGTATGAGATATACCAATACCTCAATATCCAATGGGTGGTCACTAAGCTAAGTTAATGCAAAATAATTTAAAAGCAATTAGAACGACTGATATAGTCGTTTGTACCCAAGTGTGACTTGGACGCACAATAATATAAAATATAGAGCAAATATTTGAAACTAAAAATAAATAACTGAAAATAAAGTAAAGTAATTACAGAGTAAGGTGGCAAGGTATCTTACCTCAGGTTATGTACAAAAGAGAATAATCCAGTAGCTCCAACAGACAAATAAACAAAGCAAGAAAAGCCAAATCCCACAGATGACTCCGGATGCTGCAACAAACATCACGAACGAGTTTGGAATATAAGATATGCCTAGAAAATGTTTGTCCAAAAGTTAAATTCTGGAACAGGGGAAAAATTATAATTTTGGGTCAAAATAATGTCCGCCGTTGGACCCGCTTTGCACCGGTTCATTTAAAAATTAATATATAAAATAATATTTAATTAAAATAATTTAAATGAGTTAATGCACAACTTGGCCTGGTTTTTCTAGTTTGGACAAAACTGTGGCTAGGCCTCCCATGGCATGGCTAGTTCACTAGTCAAGGCACACTGCTACATCTTTCGTGCCAAAATTCATGGTCGTCTAGTGCTCCATAACTCAACAATGGCTAAGGTCATTTTTAATAATTAATAAAAAACCATAAATTGTATAAATTCAGTTTTAAGTCTTTTTAAATAACAAAAAAATACTCCCAAAAATTTTAGGGGTTTTATAGAAAAGAGAAAGATGGATTGAATCATCGATGGTTTAAGTGGTACAGTTAGATAACAGTCTCGAGATTTTCTAGAGTGCCCAATCAGAATATTGAATAGAAGTTGAATGAGTAACTTGTTGTGACTAAGTGAATTAGTAGAATGAGTTGTTCCCTTAAGTTTCAAGGACAAAATTTTTTCTAAGTGATATATTATGTAATGTTCCGCTCCGCACGAGACATTTGGTTGGCTTGTTGGATGCGATCAGAATGTTGGACCGTGACTTGGGTTGAAAATAAGGAGAATTAAGACTGATGCAGTCTCTCTTAGCTAGCTAGACGGAATAGGTGTTGGAACGTAGCTCGCTGGTGGTGCTACGCTTAGTGAGAATATGTGCAATCGAAACAGGAAGACCTTTTTTTACAAGTGAGTGGAACTGTCCTTCCTCCTTCATGCCTAATATTGAAATGAACAACACATGAGCATTGAACTGCTGAATGAATCACACTTGAACTGCTAATGTGAATTGATGCCATGAAATGAATCGATAATGTTCCTTACGCTTAACATTGCCGAAACAAGTAGAACACTTAAATGAGATGCCTTGTGAACGATAGAATAAGAAATGAACTGGCTACCCAATGAACTGAATGAAACACTTGAATCATGTATACTTTGTGTAACTATTGCCAACATATAAAATGCTGCCAATTTTCTTATAAGCGATGAAATGATAATATTGTCCTTATAAAATGAATAAGATGCTATATTGTCCCTTGAGAACTGAAGGATATGATAATGCTTCAATGTATTTAAGTTGATGCAATACGAAAGGAAGGAATTAATGCAATGAGAAATGATGAGGTTGGGATCGCTGAGATCACCAAGTGGAATGATGGTAATGTTGAGAATGAATAAGTCATTGAACATGACTTGAATGAGATGAATGATGATGCACTGTTGTCTTTACTCCTTTTAATAGTTTATCATGCGATTTTGTGCACGATCGAGTCGGACATGCATTCGCGTGGTCATAGGACAACTTGTATACAAGGGATGGGGATATGTTTTCTCGGACAGTACCCCAGGACATTAGGGCGACCGATTCGGCCTAGGAGGAAACATTGGCGTGCCATTAGGGGCACGGGTCTTCTACGGCATCCTTAGAGGCTAGCTACCTACTTTGGAGTCATCACATTACCGATGAAGTCCTATATGGCAATGTCCGTATAGTTAATACCAGTATCCACGTAGTCAGGATGTACGCTAATGAATGTTTTGTGCAGGCAGAGTAAGTATATCTGCTAATATATATTTGATGCAGGTACGAGGAGTCGGCTATCGGTAAGAAATCACTTAAGTGTGATATATTCAATATATATGTTGGTTCAACCTGCCTGCTTAACATGCTAAGTAAAATGTTGCTGTAATGTTGCCTTTCAAATGAAAACCTTTTTAACATGTTAAATTCAGTATGCCAACATGTTGCCTTGCTATGAAACTGCTTTAACGTAACTTAAATGCTAAGTGATGCTTTCCATGAGAATTGTCGTAACATATTCAAGATGTTAGTATTAACGATGCCTGAATGATGCCTTTTCATAATAACACAAAGTATGCTTTAATGATGCCTTCACATGAACGCTACTAAGAATATGTTTACATGCTTCAATATGAATATTGTCCATGAACTGTAAACTGATGCTAGGCTCCAACTAGAAAGATCATTCTAATAAATGCTTGCTAAAATTGACCACTTAGTGTCGGTTTAGGCGAGTGGGTTGGATTCTGCTCGCCAGTACATAGATGATGTACTGACCCACATTGTGGGCAGGTGCTCGTGCTTGGGAAGTTCTATACACGAAGATTTATGGGCTATTTGGATATGTAGAGTTTTGAGATATAGGTAGGCTTTTTGGAAGAGTGGACTGGAGTTAACCAAAGTCAGTAATTTTCGATCGATTTTACACTTTTAAATCCTAGACTCAATAAAGGTAAAAATATAGAAAAAATGTAAAAAATGACTCGATCTGGATTTCGTTATAATTTGCTTTTGGATGATGGCTTGAATGCTAGTTATAGATGTAATACGTTCTTTGATATTGATTTCACTGACCTGAAACATTAGTAGCAGTTCGTATATTTTGCGTATCGATTAAGTCGTCGTTGATTATCAAAATCAGGTGTAACCATTCGACAATGGGCCAATAATCTTCCCCATTTTAATAATAAGCAATGCTACAGTTACAACCAAACTTTTACAACCTTCTTACAACCACTCATCCATTTCCTGACATGTGGGCCAGGTGGTGGCCTGGCCCTCATGTCAGGAAATGGGTGTAAGTTGTAAAAAGGTTGTAAAAGTTTGGTTGTAAACCAAATATTTCCCTTTAATAATTGACAAACTTGAGTCTATACCAAAATATAGCTAAAATATAACTTTGAAATAATATGCCTGACTTGTTCTTTGATTGATCGTTTGAAATTTGATTTCCGTATTGCTCTCTTCTGTATCTTTATCATCTACACAAAATGAGTAGATCTTCCACAATGTGTGAAGCCAACAATTTAACACAGACAAGAAAAGAGAGTAATATCCAAATTTACACAAGTCACAATATAATAGAACTAGTAGCAGCAGTGTAATAAAATGATAAACTCAACTAGCATAAACTGAAACTGAAAAAAATACATCATAAGTGCATAAAAGTCATAACTAAAAGAGTTTATGACTGCTGAAAACTACTAATAAAAAGTCCAACTATGAAAGTTTGGACTGCTACAAGTGTAACTACATAGATCATCATCACTAGCAACTAAAAGCTCAAAACACTAAACTGAATGCTCGTCTCATATCTCAGCATCATCATCATCAGCTGGAGTTGGTGGCTGAGGGTCGAAGTAGGCTATGGTCGGATCAAAGTATCCGAAAGTAGTCCGGTCGTCGAACCTCGGTCCATCTAATATCGGATGATGGATCATCGGAACGAGAGCAGTGGGGTGATGCAGCAGACTCCAATATAGATCAGTAATACTGTTCCTCAATACCTGAGCCTGTGAGGTATAAGGGAACTCAGCATCAACATAACTTTGATGACGTTGCCCGGAGAGGGTGACAAAATCATCAAAGCATTGATAGAACTGCGGGTCAAAGCCTAGAGCAGGAGCAGCATGGACATGAGAAGGAACATCTGGACGGCCTGAGCCTCAATAGGATCTACACTGGGAGGAGTGGAGGCAGAGGATACTTTCTAGATCTAGTCAGCTCGAAAGATGACGAAGAAAAAGGACAGATAGAAAGGTTGATCTGAAATTCCTGAAAATAGCTGCCAGATGCATGGGGTATAAAAGGTTACGCCCCACCCATCTGCAACCGATCATCCAAGCCATAAAGGTCTCGGGGACAGAAAACATAACAGCGAAATAAAGATGATACATCACGGACATCTCATAAAACGTGATCTCGTCAGAAGATCCCGTCTTGGAAAGCAGAGAAGAGAAAATAAAGCGATGTAATTCATAAAAGTTTTGGTTGAGGTATTTTGCAAATATCCTACCACTGCGAGGGACATGGTTAGGATGACACATTGAGACTTTGAGAGAGTCGAGGGTCATGTCTTTGGGAAACTGGACTCTATGAATATTAACTAACGCCTCGCCGACATCAGGCATGTGAAAATACTCACTGACGTTAGTTGAGTTAAACTCAATTTCATGTCCAGCGACATAAGAGTAGATACTACCGTCAGGTTTCACTTGCATGTTGCAATAGAACATTCTAATGGCGTTATCATAGATATTATCAGCAGTTGCAAAGAAATTTCGAAGACTAAGTCGATCGAAAGTTTTCATACTCAGAGAAAATAGTGAAGTTGACAGCTCTCCCGAGACATATTTTCCAAAGAGAAAAAGAGTCAAACCAAGAGTTTGAGAATTCCACAGTTGGAAAGAGTGAAGCTTGTCCTCTTTGTTGGAGGGACGAGCGGGACTAAATACGTTCATAGGTTCATACTCCGAAGTTGAAGATGAACCCGCTGTGGAAGAGATTTTCTTTCTCTTATGGATTTGCTTAGGAGCCATATATGAAAAGAGAAAGAGAGGAGAGATACCTCAAAAGAGTGGAGAAATAGAAGGAGGGAGTCACCGCTGAGCTTCTTAGATCCAAGAATAAGGAGGATGAGAGCTTTAAAATTTGAAAACTAGGGTTTTTGGAGGGGTTTCGGATGGTAGATGAAAAAAAAATATGGAGAAGATGGGGTATAAATAGGATTAGGGCCGACAACAGCTGTTCTGGAAAATTGAACCATCGCCGACCGAAATCGGTCTGAACTCGGTCCGAACTCTGTCTGAGTTCTGCCAGAGTTCAACCACTTGTATTCCCAGTTCACTTATGCATAATGAATGATAAATAATCTTGATAACTTTTAAACTTCTTCATTTAATAATGTTCATTACTTTGGGTTAGCTGTAGAGGCCGGATCCCAGCTAGCGGTAGTAAAAAGACTAGTACACTGTGTCACTTCAAGCTATTTATGCCTGTATGACAGAAGGACCATTTCGGCTTGTACCCAAAATAACTTTAATTAATAAATGTCAAAGTTTTAAGTTATAAGAGTTTTTATTAAACATAACATCATGAATCCGAAAATTCAAGTATGTCTAGTTCACGACGTAGATAGTTAAAACGGTCTTCAGCCAGTGGTTTTGTGAAAATATTTGCTAGTTGATGATCTGTGTCAATGAACTCTAAGCAAATATCCCTGTGTTGTTGGTGATCATGTAGAAAGTGATGACGAATCTCTATGTGCTTTGCGCATGAGTGACAAACAAGGTTCTTAGTCACGTTAATCGTGCTAGTGTTATCAGAGAATATGGGAATCTTCGTGTAGTACAATTTATAGTCTTCTAGGGTCTGTTTCATCCACAAAATTTGAGTACAACAGCGTCCTACGACGATATACTCAGCCTCAGTCGTTGATAGCGCTACAGAATTTTGCTTCTTGTTAAACCAGGAGACTAAAGTTTTTTCTAAAAAATGACACGTACCGCTGGTACTTTTATGGTCTACTTTGCATCCTACAAAATCAGCATCTGAATAACCAATTAGGTCAAAAGGTATAGTTTTGGGATATCACAAGCCGACTGTAGATGTTCCCTTAAGGTATCGGAAGATATGCTTAACGGTGCATAAGTGTGATTCCTTAGGATTAGCTTGATATCTTGTACAGATGCAAATGCTAAACATGATATCAGGACGACTAACGTTAAATATAATAAACTACCAATCATATCTCAATACCTATGCTGGTCGACTGGTTTGCCAATTTCATCAATGTCACGCGGGGTTGATGTAGCCATTGGAGTTCCGATAGGCTTTACATTGTCGAAGCCGTACTACTTTAGTAAATCCTTTGTATACTTAGCTTGGTTGATGAATGTTCCCTGTGAGTATTGTTTGATCTGAAGTCTTAGGAAGTAGTTCAGTTCTCCCATCATCCTTATTTCAAACTCACTCTGCATACACCTAGAAAATTCTTGAAAAAGTTTTTCATTAGTAGAACCGAATATTATGTCATCTACGTAAATTTGCACAAGAATAATATCATCAACTGAAGATTTGATAAATAAAGTAGTATCAACTCTTTCTTTTGAAAAACTATTTTCAAGTAGAAAGGCACTTAGACGTTCATACCAAGCACGAGGTACTTTTTTGAGTCCATAGAGTGCTTTTCTAAGTTTGAAGTCATGATCGAATTTTTGAAAATCTTCAAAGCCAGGAGATTGTTTCACAAAAACTTCTTCTTTTAAAAATCTATTTAAAAATGCACTTTTTACGTCCATTTGAAATAATGTAAATGCACAAAATATGCGGAATAGTTTCTAGTCTAGCAACATAAGCATATCTCTCGTCATAATCAATACCTTCTCCTTGATTATAACCTTGTGCCACTAGACGTGCTTTGTTGCGTAGAACTTGTCTATCCTTACTTAATCTATTTCGGAACACCCATTTGGTACCAATTATTGATTGACCAATAGGTTCAGAAACAAGTTCCCAAACTTAGTTTCTATTAAATTGAATAAGTTCCTCTTGCATGGTACTAATCCAAAATTTATCATTAAAAGCATCTGCTACTGTCTTAGGTTCTACTTGCGATATAAAAGCTACATTAGTTGCTATATCAGTGTCTTTATTAGAAGAACGTGTACTTACACCTTTTGATACATCACTTATGATGAGCGTCTCTAGATGATCTGGCAAGAGTTTCCAAGATTTGAATCTCTGTGTTAGATCTTCCACAGGGCTCTCTCTGGTAGCAGTATCTTTGGATGACTTGGATTTAACCTGTGCATCTTCATCATCACTGTCGCTAGATCTGTGACTATTGAGCTCATCAAAAGTAACATTAATAGATTCTCCAACAATCATAGATTTTTTATTAAATACTCTATATCCCTTACTCTTAGCAGCATATCCTAGAAATATCCCTTCATCTGCTTTAGAGTCGAACTTTCCCAAGTTGTCTTTGGTGTTAGGATAAAATAACGACATTAAAAAACTTTAAAATAAGAAATATTTGGAATCCTTCCAAACCAAAGCTCATATGGTGTTTTCTTCGAGATAGGTCAAATTAACACCCTATTTAAAATATGACAGGCTGTACTAACAGCTTCTGCCTAAAAATATTTAGGAAGATTATGCTGATTCAGCATGACTTTAGCCATCTCGCTTAGAGTATGATTCTTTCGCTCCATAACACTATTCTATTGGAGAGTTCTAGGACAAGAAAACTCGTGGTAATATCCACTATTATCACAAAACTTTTTGAAATCAGTATTTACGAATTTGCCACCATGATTACTTCGAATACGAGTAATCATGAAGCCTTTTCATTTTGTACCTTTTTACAAAATATTTGAAATTCAAAAATTGTATCACTTTTATTTGATAAAAAGTAAACCCATGTAAAACGAGAGAAATCATCCACAATAACAAAGGCATAGAGTTTACCGCCAAGACTAATGACTCTACTAGGACCAAATAAATCCATATGAATTAACTGCAAGGGTCTAGAGGTACTTACAGCGTTGATAGATTTAAAAGTAGACCTAATTGCCTTGTTCTTTTCACAGTTAGCACATACCATGTCTCTCTTGAATGTGATCTCAGGAAGTCCTTTTACCAAATTTTTGGTGCATAGTCGTGAGATAGTATCCATATTAGCATGTTCTAGCCTCATGTGCCATAGTCAGCTTTCATCTTGATTTGCTACTAGGCACCTTCATGCATTGTTAGTACTTTCTAAAAAGAAAACATAATATTGTCTTCTCTAATCCCTTCATATACGGGATTATCAGATGACATTTCATATATAGTACATTTTGTCTTTTACAATGTTGATGCCATAGCCATTGTCTGCCAAATGACTTATGCTTAGTAGGTTATGTTTCAACTCCATAACTAGACAAACGTCTTTTATTACTGGGTAAAGAGACATACCAACAGTGCCATTTCCAATTATATCACCTCTCAAGTTATTTTCGAAGGAGACATATCCTTCTTTCTTCATCGATAGCGTAGCGAACAAAGATACATCACCCGTCATGTGCCGCGAACATCCGCTATCAAGGATCCACTTGCTTCTAGCATGAGAGGGTTGAGGGTCCACCTACAACACGAGTAGATGAATCCTTTGGTACCCATATCTTGAAGGGTCCATTTTGATTAGTCTTAGGTCTCCAAACAAGTATTTGATTGTCAACAAGCTTTCTTGCTAGACAATAATGTGATATGTGCCCGTGAGTACCATAATACGTTCAAGTGAGTTTTAAAAAGTGCTTTTTTGTTTCTGTATTGACATGTATTTGTGTCTTCTTTGAAAACCTATAAGTGAAAGCATGATTGTGATTAACGTGTTGTTTGCGTGCTTTCTGTGGTTTAGTTCTCTTAGTTGTATGCTTAGCATTAGGACTAACCTTAGGCTGTGTTACAGGGATGACCTGCTTGCCTAACTTGATCTCTAACTTTTTAGAGATCGCAAAAGACTCCTTATATTTACTAGTCATATCAACGAGTCTTTGTTCTGTGACTAAGTATCTCTTGTAACGCCCCAGTCCCAAAATACGTATATGACTAGGATACGATACATGCCAGCAACACTTCACCAATGGGCCAAATCTCAAAGTAAGCCTATTAGCGAAATGCTTAAGCTGTAAATCATGATAACAATCCAGCAATACAATACAAGTCACAGGTCATAACTAATCTCATCCGCACAGAAAATAAGAAACGATATATCAAGTCCAATAAAATAATACTAAAGAGAAAGATCTGTCCAACATGAAATAGAAGTAATAACTGTGCGGGTAAGACATCCTGAAACCACAGTATAAAGAAATAAATAATCAACTACATGTCCACTGAAAAAGGAAGAAAATAAAGTATCAAGTCTAAAAGAGACATGTCTCAAGATAAGTCTTCAGCCACTATCTCGTCCTCCTGCAAAGGTACGTCACCCGACTCGACTCTAGAACCATATACCTCCGGATAGTCCTCCTCTCTAACTAAACCTGGAGGGATAACCAGGTCCTCAGGAGACTAGCAAGATACATAATATACATGTCTACTGTACAGTAAAACTCATGCAAGAAATATAGGATAACCAATCGAGGAAAGAATAACACGTAAAGAAACTCTATGGATGGTGACATGTCATGAGAATATAATATTAATCATGGCTAAAAATCGTAGCCCGGGGAGGCACTAACAGCCCTATAATAGGTTCTTTATCGTAGCCCGGTGAGGCACTAATAATAGAGGTATAGCCACGGCTAATAAATGGTCTCTCCTAAGGTACTAGGAAACCAAGTCTATCTAGTCATGTCCAAGTCAATTACATGTCAGGAAAACATGGCACATGCATAACAGTACTATCACTAGACATGAACAAGATAATAAAGATAGAAAAGTAATATGGAAAATGAGTAAAAACTATATGCACGTAAAACTGGAAAGTAATCATGACATGAAGCAAGAGAAATATGTAACCAAGCAAGAAAGAATGAAAATATAGAAAAGCATGTGAATACTGTAAAGTTTGGCAAGGTGTACTTGCCTGGTGTCCAAGTTGGTTGAAGCTGCAAAGACCTGTTCCACAATTGCCTAAAATAAATTTATTTAATAAGACATTATTCCAAAAGTACATATGTATATATACATATTTAATCTACTATATATTCATTAATATAATATTCTAGAATTTATTGGTTGTCTACTTTTAGTATATTTGCACAACTATACTTTATCCTTGGAACCACTTAGCTAGTATTTAATTTAATTCATGAGGTCTTATGTGCAAATTGTGCATCACCTATTTAAAATACTCAGAATGCTTCCAACCTTTGTTTCCACGTGGATAGTGGTTGAGGACAACCACAAGTACTATTCTTTTTTCTTCCTTAAAGTAAATAGTATATATACCATCTATTCCCCTACCATGTGGATTGTGCTATTGGCAATGTGCACTGTACAGTACTCTTTTTTCTCTAAAGTAATTCTATATATGTTACTTGACATATATAACTATTTGTTAGTGTTAATGCATAGAAAATTCCCTATATGGACAGTGTACGAATTATGTATTAAGTTGTGTACTTTGCTTCTTAAGCATACATATACGTGAACATGATGTGAACACATGTCCTATGTGAACAGTATTCCAATAAAGAAAGTATGCATAAAAAAATATAAAATAATAAAGAGAGGATAATGTAGCCACCCGTCAATAGTGGCTCATGGGACCACTGATTCCTATTCATGGGGCAGTGCACAGTGTCTCCTATACCCATCTAAGCACAGGGCTACGTGCGCGATGCCTACATGCATAGTTCCTATATACCAACAGTGAATAGTTCCTCCTATTAATTTTTTTATTCTATGACTATATGAATAACGAAACTGAAGATAGGATTACCTATGATTATAGGCTTCAGCGGATCCTTCTCAGCTTGGTGATGGAGAAGGGAAGACGCTGCCTCTTCTTCTTTTCTGCCACGCCTACGATCTTAAGTCGTGCTAGTCGAGGAGAAGTTGAAGAATTTATTTATTTTGGCCGGATGAGAGAGAGAGAGATAGAAGAATCACAGGGGCCTACTTATATATAGACAGATGTATAGAGATTAGGGTGGGCATGCGTGAGGAAGCAGTAGAGGGGTTAAACTAGGATTTGTATAGGATTTATACTATCTATTGGATTAGTTTAATTTGAATCAAAATAGGATTAGGCTAATTTGAATCAACCGGACTCCAATTTAAAAAAAAACGTTTAAGATATACAGTAAATAATGGTTTACCATAAATATATATAATATGCATTTATAAGGATAAATAATATTTCATTAATCCAAGATAACATAATTATATGCATTAATATAGCAAATATTCTAAAATTATTTATAGTAATTTTATTTAAATGAAAAATAACCCTAATTAATTCTGGAAAGGTTTCTCCATAAAAAGAATATTTATTAAATATCAATAACATTTTATTCAAAACATAATATTTATTTATAAAAATAAAATAATGGATCCTTAAAATAAATCTCTAAAACATATATACAATATACATATACATGGACCTTTTTGGACGTACTACCCGACTACATGGACCTGAGTTTGGATCGGGTCCAGTCCGGACTAAACTGGTACAATCGGATCTCCTAGAAATCAAAGGAGGCCACATGTGCTACTTAAACACAAAAGTCACTGAAGACGCATTTTTGGGCTTTATGAACTTAGCTAACCAACCTGACTGGCAACTAGCTCAACTACTTGGGTGAAAACCTATTCTAGGTTACCCTAACCTAGTAAAAATAGTTTTATCATTGGGATCTTATCTAGTCAATATGGATTGAAATCCAAGGTTCATCCAACCAACGAGTGATATCCAAATAGGGAACCCAATAAGACCCAGTAAAACCCATCCATACATACCACCATATTTGGACTATAAAATCGAACTATTTAGAACAGGTCCCCATACCTATTATGTAGTCTCCACCTCCTAGAATGTGAAGTTATTCGTAACCCTTATTCCATCTACCTGGAAGTTGCGATATGATCTTGTGTTACATTTATATCTCTTGTTCGTGTGTCTAAATAACCACGGAACAGATCACAATTTTGATTTCTCAAATTTTGTTATATTATGGAACCTTATTTAGATTAACTTCGATAACAGAACTACTTCTGTATTGCATGGATTGCAAGCCCCCTAAGAAACAAGGGTTCTTCGACGTAGCAAGTGACTGGACTAGAGTAGCCCATCTAGCAGATAAGTCAATGGTTCATAAACATTCTTTCTATCTGTATCATTGGATGCGCTCTACCGCTCTGAAACTTTATAATTGCTCTCGGTTACTCTTCCTTATCTTCATGTCCTTCCTATTTCAGAGCAATGAATGGTCATGCTTATTAGAATTTATTAATAATTCTTAGCTACTTGTATAAGTTTGTTGCTTGTTAAATTTTGGGTTGTTTGATAGATAGGGGAGGATTATATATGCCATATGCAGTAGATATCTATTGGTAGAAATTTTTGTAATTAGTTTGAAGATTATAAAGTTTTAGCGATAGGAGATTGGATGGAGTAGTGTGACCAAAGGTGGGTAGAAGTCCTCAAGAATTTGGAGTTATAAAATAGTTAGAAAAGGTTAAAAAATATTTTGAGGAATTAAATTAAGGAGATTAAGGTAATGGTAGACTTTAAATTTTAAGAATAGTTACGAATTAGAATTTCGAGGACGAAATTATTTTTAAGGTGGGTAGATTTGTAGCTCCCCTTTCCGAAAATTTTGAAATATTTTATTATTATTTATTTTATTTGAATGGTGATTTTTAGATTTTTATAAATAATTAATTAGTTAATTATTATGGTAGATGATTTTAGTCATGGTTAGAAATTGGAGTACAATGTGACTAAGAATCATGGCACAGATAGTGAAGTGGCGTACTTTGACTAGTGTTTAGCCATGGTAGGGGAAAGCCGAGCCATAGGAATATTCTAACTATGAAAACCAGGCCAAATTACGACTTAACCCCTATAGAACGTTTTAATTATTTATTAATTAGATTACTGAATTTTAGGAAATCCGGTTGTACTAAACTAGTCAAACTGGACCCGAACTGAGCCCAAGCCCATGTAGTTATGCAGTACGACCAACGGTGTCCATGTATATATATATATATATATATATATATATATATATATATATATATATATATATATATATATATATATATATATATATATAATTCTAGCTTATTTTATAATACAGGAAGTATTTTATGTTAATGGGATATAAATATAATATGCACAATATTTTCTATTTTGATTCTACTTACTTTGAGAAAATATAATATATAACTTTCTTAGCTACCTTTGTGCAATGTGGTATTTGACTATATATATATATAGATGTCTACTGGTATATATTATTTAGTGTTACATTTCATCCTATACATTATTATTTATTTATTCATTTATTCATTTAATTAACATAGAATTTAGTTGCTTTCTATATATTTATGTGCCTTCTATATAAAAACACTAAATATTTCTAGAATTTAATAATGTATATAAACATGTTATTTATATACATGGGTGTAAACGTGTATGTATATATAAATATATAATATAATATGTGTGTATGTGTATATATATAAATATATATATATATATATTACCATTTGTACATATATGTGTATATATAAATATGTGTACGTATATATAAATATATAATATAATATGTGTGTATGTGTATATATAAATATATATATTACCATGTATACATATATGTGTTTATATAAATAAATAAGAGAAATAGAAAAAGAAAACAACCCTAAACTAAACCCCCACCCAACAGCACTGGACCCAGGCCGAGGCCGAGCCCGAGCCCCCGACCCTTGTACAACCGATCAGTGTATATATATATCGAAACTGAGCGAGAGCGAGGAATTCTCGTACAAACCCTAACCAATACCCGACGCCACCCTTCCCGGGCCTCGGCGCGACGCCGCAGCCACCGCCGACCGGCGACAGACGGCCGCGCGAACACAGGTCCGCGTAGGCAGCAGCACATGCGCCACTTCGTCACAAGAATTCTTCGCGCATGGTGGATCGTATCTCGAACCATTTGATCAGGTGTGTACACAATCTATAGGACTTCAATCCTCTTCAAATCGTTTCTCTGTTACGGTGGTAGATAGTCCGACATATCGATGCAAAGTCGAAGAAATTCTGTCCCGAAAACAGAGTATAGGATAGCCCATGTAGCCCTGTTTGCGAGTATATTTTTGACAGCCTGTTAACAGTTAAGGAAAACTAATTAAAGGATAATTTAGACAACATATAGGGCTTTAGAACCTATTTTGTAGTATTGAGTTTCATTAATTATATACAGAGAAATCCGTTCCTAAAAATCAAGAAAAACCCGTTTTAAAAATAGTAAATTTCAATAAAAACCCTTGATACGACGTGCGTCCCGCCAATCCGGGCGACGTGATCGCGAACCGAAAGCATCAAAAGGTGCGTATCGGCTTCGTGGACGTGTGGGCTTTGACGGAATTCAAATTGGTTGCGTGTGCGCGACGAATTTGATGCGTATCCGTCGAAATTCACCGTATCGACCTCTGTGCAAATTTTCTAATTACTTTGTACATGTTCATCAGATTGAGATAAAACTTATGCCAGCAGGACCGTATCATTTTTTTGGTCTTGTATGCCAAGTTTGGTCCGATTTTGAGACAGTTGATCGGATCGCCGTTTTGTGGGCCCCACGATCCGACTCAACGGACGATTTTGTGCATGGCCTGCCGAAATCCAACTTTGGACATACGGTTGGGTTCGTATCAAAAAACTGGACCTGTTGACATATAGTTTAACGACTTTAGAGACCATAGACTTTGGCATACTTTTCGGTGCAAAACGGATCCAACGGCGAACACCGATTTGACCCAAAATTACTATTTCCCCCCTGTATCCAGAATTGGACTTAAGGACAGGTAATTCTAGCTAATTTGACTATTCTGAGAAGATTGGTACTATTTATTTTAGCATCCAGAGACTTCTGCAGGTGTTGACTGATTGTGGCTCATTGAGTGGTATAGTATTATTGGTTTCACTAGCTAAGGACTTCAGGCAAGTGCACTTTCAGATTGCTTTCGATTCATAGTAGTCTTTTCATTTCATGCTTATACATATGTCTTGCTGCTTGTTGATACGCTCGTCACACGGAGTAGTCGGGAGGGAAAATATCTTAGTAGACATGTGGACTACCTAGAACTATCCCATGAGTCTATTCTTGAATAATAGCAGCTGCACACAACACGTGCAGGATGCCAAATTTATCTCCTAGTCGTTCACATATCGAAACTGATATTTCACATCACATAGATAGTTATATTTTATTTGTTTTCCTTGTCTTCTTCACCATTTGTCGTGTCATCTGTTACTTTCTAGTTTTTATCTCTCATATGCTATCTTCATGTCTTGTTAATTCTATTATATTTTCGCATTGCCGTCGGTTTGTGTGCTTGTTCTATTCCTGACTGAAAACCAATATTTTTTAGGTTTAGCCGCGATCACTCTTAGCACTAGAAAGGCATGGGTATGCTGAGGTTAACCTAGATAGTGGAACTAGCTGACTTTACTATTCTGTGAGACATTGTATTTTTCTTCAAATATAAATATTGTAAATGTTGTAATAAATTTAGAAATGTGAATGAGCAACAAAGTTTATTTTGAGCATTTATTTCTTGCGGGCTTGACAGCGTTCTACAGCCGATTCTGTGGCGTAGGCTGGCTTGGACACGTCTCGTATCCGAAAAGCGGGTACGGGTCGTGATAGGGTCGCTTCTTCAAATTCTTGTAGGTCCAGCTCATGGGTCATCAGCTTGGCCATAAGTGTCTCCAGAGTCATGGTGGTGAGATCGTTTCCTTCAATGATTGCTGTTGCCTTTGGATTCCAATTCTTGGTTAGAGCCCGGAGCACTTTTTTGATCTTCTCATGATTATTGTAATCGTTACCAAGAGATTGTAAAGAATTAGTAATATCTAGGAAACGAGTAAATATCTGTGTAATTGACTCGTCGGGTTTCATCTTAAAAGATTCATATTCCTGTGTTAGTCTGCTAATTTTGGATTCTTTTACTTGGGAAGTCCCCTCATGGGTTACCTCAAGAAGTCTCCAAATATTATGAGACGTAGTGCAGGAAGAAACTCGATTAAACTCCATTTTGTTAATTACATAGAATAGTGCATTGATGGCACGTGCATCTATACTAGTCTTTGACTTTTTTTTGTCTATGTATTTGTCATATGGCTTGTCTACAAGTACGCCCTCAATCATTATAGGTGCCGGTTTCTTATAACCGTCAACTACTATAGACCAAAGATCGAAGTCAAGAAACTTTAGAAAGAAAGTCATTCGTGTTTTCCAATATGTGTAATTTGTTCCATCAAATAGTAGGGGTCTATTTATGGATTGCCCTTCATCGTCGAATATTAATTTCATGGCTGCCATATACTCTCTAGGGTTGTTATATTAGAATATAACCTACTCTGATACTAATTGTAGGACCGTTGAGCACCTCTAGAGGGAGGGGTAAATAGAGTGTGTGTGGGTGCAGCAAAAATAATCAATAATTAAATTTTTTAACAGTTATAAACTATGGCAGGAATAAAGGGACAATAATTTAAAGAGCAGTAAGAGATAGAAGATCAAACTCAGTGAACACTGCGATATATACTGGTTTTCCTCTGAGAGGACTAATCCAGTCACGAGTACTCTTGCCCGCTGTTAATCTACTATTTATATGCTAAATGAGAGCTTGCCGTCTCTTTACAACATCGTGCTTGGCGACAAGTGCACGACCGACTTCACAGCACCGTGCTTGGTGACGAGCACATGAATGACTCCGAAAACTGTGATGTTTTCTGAATTGCAATCTTTTTACAACTCTGTAAACCAAATACTCTAAATCGAACAAGACGTTACTGGCTTTGGCTAAGAGAAGTATAGGTGAATTATGAAAGCTTTAGATCACTGAAAAATACTTTAGGAATAGATAGAGAGAAGAGTGAATGAGTAATTAGAAATGTGAAAATATTCTCTATTTATAGGTATTTTTCCCGACCGAACACGGGCAGAGTTCAGATGCTAAGATCTCACAAACGAACATTGTATGCAGATTTGGAAGGAACTGTATTTCAAATTTGATCTGGCCGGACTCGATCAGAACTCGGACCGAACTCGGTCAGAGTTCTGTCACTTCAGAACTCAATTTGAATAGCCAAATTACATAGGTATTTATGGGCAATTTGGATATATAGAGTTTTGAGATATAGGTAGGC
Organism: Iris pallida; assembly: GCA_029216955.1. Taxonomy (NCBI): domain Eukaryota; kingdom Viridiplantae; phylum Streptophyta; class Magnoliopsida; order Asparagales; family Iridaceae; genus Iris; species Iris pallida. Next base: position 2,659,976 of record JANAVB010002198.1, read on the forward strand.
TTTTTAGAAGAGTGGACTTGAGTTAACCTAAGCCAGTAATATCCGATCAATTTTACACTTTTATATCCTAGACTCAATAAAGGTAAAAATACAAAAAAATATAAAAAATAACTCGATCTGGATTTCGTTATAATTTGCTTTTGGATGATAACTTGAATGCTAGTTGTAGATGCAGTACGTCCTTTGATATTGATTTCACTGACCTGAAACATTAGTAGAAGTTCGTATATTTTGCGTATCGACTTATCGTCGTTGATTATCAAAATCAGGTGTGACCATTAGACAATGGACCAACAAGACGATCACTTTATCCTTTGGACGATAAGATGTCGAAGAAGAAAGCCTTTAGAGAGTACTGCAGCAAGTGCTCAGGAGATTATGATCATTAGTGATGATTGTGAAGTGATTTGGAACTCTATTTATAGAGTTCTGGAATAACTGTCAGCCAGTTATTCTGATTGGCGCACACCGTAATTGGCGCACCATCCTCATTTGCACGAACGGTTAACTTAACTGCATATGACGCATGGTATTTTGTGAGAGAGATACGCTTGGTCGTGGACAGTATCTTGTGAACGTTCTTCGAGATCAGTGGCCTGCACGCCACGTCATTTAACTGCTTCTGGATGATTTGATCAAATAGTACCAACTGCTGAATGGCTCCAGGTGCTATTTGTTGTTTTAGTGCCCTCTGCTTAATATAATGATATTGATTACCTCGTACCAAATGTAGATGGCGCAAGGCAGCTGTCAGTCATCATGACAAATCTGATACAATCTCCTCGAGCGTCGCGTGCTCGAGATTCGAACAGATTTTTCTTGATTGACATGTTGTCAGTCGTGATGACAACTATTTCAGGTTCTTGAAGAAGCTTGCCACGTGGCTGCCAGGGCTACCTAGGTCCAGTGCCAACTGATTACATGCGCCATCTGATGACCAACGCCATTTGATGATTTGAGTCATGGCGCCATTTATGAGTAGCGCATGGTGATGTTTATACTTTTTGAGCTTCTACAATTATATTGACGGGTGGTACATATTTTGGTGAAAGAGGCTTTGTATTCTAGCAAGTCAATTTTTTTTTGTTGAGTTTCAAAGACATACGTCTCAATGGTTTCCATATCGAGATTATGAATGAGGGGAATATGGAATATCTATGTATTACATCCAATGATTCATGCCAGAAGCATGCGAAAGAAAAACTCCCAGTTTTCTCATCGGGATTGTATTACGCGAACATAAGTACCATATAATCAAATAATACGATAAACCAGAAGTTCAATGATCCAAAACTTTTTATGCTTTGGCATGATCGACTTGGTCACCTTGGATCGAATATGATGCGTCGAATAGTTAGAAACTCACATGACATCGTCTAAAGAACCAAAAGATATTTTTACCTCGTGATTGTGTATGTGTTGCCTGCTCACAAGAAAAATTAATTATAAGACCATCTCCAATGAAATTTAATTTTGGGTCACCTATGTTTTTACAAAGAATGCAAGGAGGTATTTGTGGACCTATTGACCCACCTTGTGGGCCATTTTGTTACTTCATGGTCTTGTTATATGCATCATCTAGATGGTCACATGTAAGTCTATTGTCAACACGAACGATTGCTTTTGCCAAACTTTTTGCTCAGGTTATAAGATTACAGGCTCAATTACCTTATTATTCCATGAAGACTATTCGTCTTGATAATGTCGGTAAATTTACATCTAAAACATCTAATGATTATTGCATATCAATTGGCACTAATGTTTAACATTCAGTTGCGCATATGCATATTCAAAATGGACTTGTAGAGTCTTTTATTAAAAGGTCAAAATTGATTGCTAGACATTTACTTTTAAGATCAAATTTATTCACTTCTGTTTGGGGACATTCAATATTATATGCAGTTGCATTGGTCCTTATTCGAACAACTTTATTTCATCATTATTCACCATTATAACTTGTTTCTGGCTAGCAGCATGATATTTCCCATTTAGAGGTTTTTGTTTGTGTGGTTTATGTTCCCATTTATCTACCTCAACGAACAAAGATGGGCCCACAAAGACGTCTTGGAATTTATGTTGGTTTTGATTCTCTGTCTATAATAGAATACATTGAGCCCCTGACAGGCAATTTATTTAAGGCAAGGTTTGCTGATTGCCATTTTGATGAGACAGTTTTCCCGTCGTTAGAGAGAGAAAAAATGTCGTCCCGTAGAACGACGTAAAATTGCATGGAATGTACCATCTTTTATTGACCTAGGCACAAATAGATGTGAGCAAGAAGTGAAAAGGATCATTCATTTGCAAAATATTGTAAATCAGTTGCCAGATGCATTCACTGATATTAAGAAAGTGACAAAATCTCATGAACCGGCTATAAACATACCATCACAAATTTATATTCATGAAGGACAACATGATGACACACTAAAACCGTGTATGAAATGTGGACGCCCTGTTGGCGCTAAAGGTATAAGAACCCTCGAAAGAAAAAGTACAAGTAATTACTCTCGAAGAGAAAATAGTTTCAAAACATTAAAGCATTATAGAAAAATTGACTGGTCAGTCCAAAGTAGCTCCTGGAGAGACACATAACGATGAACAAATTTCAGAAGAGATCTCTTTAAACTATATGAGTACAAGAGAAAACTGGGATAGAAAGAAAATTACTATAGACAATGTTTTTGCTTATGGTATCACATTTGATATTGTAAATGAGGATCCTGAACCAAAATCTATTGAACAATGTCGACATAGAAATGATTGGCCAAAATGGAAAGATGCGATACAAGCTGAATTAAAATCCCTCGAAAGTCATAAAGTATTTGGATCGGTAGTCCAACTCCTGAAGGTATGAAACCTATTGGATACAAATGGGCGTTTGTACGAAAACACAACGAAAAAAAATAAAACGGTGAGATACTGTAACCCAAATTCGGATAATTTATTAATTTAGATTTTTGCAAGAATTGTCGGTTGCTATTAGCGTAATTTTATATTAATATTAGATTATTATTTTTAGTATGATAGTTGATTTTATTATTATTATTATTTTTATAATAATAATAATAATAATAATATTATTATTATTATTATTATTATTATTATTATTATTAGTATTAGTATTATTATTTAGTCGTAAAATATTTTTTAATTGAAATTATTGCTTGTTAGTTGTTTTCCTCTTTTGGACCCAAACCCAACCTTTACTCCCAAGCCCAACTCTTTCTTTAATAGAAATACAAATAAAATAGGTATAAAACCCTGAGCATTTCCCCAGCTTCCCTAACTGTAACGACCCGCTCCGCCCTAGCGGAACGCCGATCCAAACGGCAAGTGCAACGACTCAAACGAGCCGTCGACCCGAAGAGTTGCTTTGACCCGATGAAGTATCGATGCGAATCGATGGAAGACTTACATTGGCCCGTCAAAAGATGAATCCAGACTTAGACTATCAAAGGCGCGCTCGGAGTATCGCTTGGCCGATACGAACATCGCTAAGGTGGGTGGCTCCGATGAACCCGTCTGTGCTTAGCCTAGACACATAACAATGCGGACACATTCACGAGAATCGCTAGGCGATAACATCTTGCATGCTAATAAATGACTCAACGTACCTAGCTAAGGGAATAATCCCATCTTGCATGCTTGTTTAGAACATGGAAAAGAACTCGGCAAATATAGAAACGTTCGCACCGCGCTCTACGCTCGTGCTAAGGCACAAGCTCACGTTTATGTCCCTTTGCGTTCAAACAATGAAACAATGAATGGTTTACAACAGTGAAACGGAAAGACTATCAACATAGTCGCTCCGAGTAGAGTTTAGCAACATTGAAAGGCTATGGGACCGATGGGTCGCCAAGGTGACTCCCATACTGGGAGTTGCGTAATGCGTGAATGAATGGATCAACAAATGAACGAACGAATGAATGAATGAATACATGAATGAATCGATGAATCAAATGAACAAGTGAAAGAAAGAAAGAAAAGAAAAGAAAGAATACGTGAAAGATAAGACATGGAAGACGCTATCGACAGGTATGACGGGCACGTGCAACGGGGCTCGCTACCCGCGCTGTACGGACGCCAACCTGGTCGATAACGCATTATGGCTAAGGGTTAGCCTACGGCTCGGAGATAGCCGCTAAGTTAAAATGACAAGACAATACGAAATGGTCGTGGACAAACGGCACGGACGATGGGGGAGAATACCGTGGCCGTCGTGTGGAAGGATTCTGCGGCACGGGCGTTGGGGGGGTAAACCGTGGCCGGCCTAGGCGGAATCAACGGCGCTTACGGGCTGCTTGGGTGCGGGCTTGGGCACCAAGAGACGTAAGTAGGAGGGTATATTCAAGAGACTTAACGGGGGTGTACCAGCCATCACTCTACGCTAAGTTGAGAATTGCCACAGGGGAATGTCCTAAATGGCTTGTAAAGCCAGCGACCCGTGCATGTAGATTAAGTGGACTATGCTGGTGGCAATCCACGTGCAAGTTCTTGCATTGAAATCAAAGTAGTCTAAGTTAAATAAACAAGTATCTCCTGAACATGCTTGCAAAGTAACAACCTGAACATGAACGTGCTCGAAATGTAATATGCCTGAACATGCTTGAAATATACCACCCCGAACGTGCTTGAAATGTGCCTCTTGAACATGCTCGAAACGTAACACTAGAACATGCCCACGACGTGCTAGATCCCGAGACATGGACACGACCGTAACATTGAATGTTTACATAAATCACGTCATGTTACTTCATGTTAATGTTGACTAACTTGGTTTACCTTGGACAGGGAAGGCCGGACGGTAAGTATGGGTAAGTCGTGCATGCATTTTCCATGCGACACTTGAAATCAGCAACACGAGATAGGTCATGATATGTGCCATGAAACTGATCCTAAGGCAAGATTAGAAAGACAATGAATGATAGCGGTGCACAAAAGTAAATGCAACGTGTTTGGTAATGATGGCATTGTGGGCGAGCTAGCCTCCCCACCAGTGCATAACAATGTACTGATAACCCCACAGTATGCTTGCAGGATAGCAGGAGACGCCGGCGGGTGCGGAGCTTCCATCGAACGTGTCAAGGCGCGGAGCCAACTCTGGGGCCTTGGAACGTTGCAAGAAGCTGAAGCACCCTATACAGGACATAATGTATCGGATCATCGCCATGTATCATTCCATGTTGTAAGCCACTTGGCACGCCTTTTAGGTTTCAGAGAGAGAGCTTGAGCGATTTGTAATATCGGCCTAGCGCCGCTTGTAAACTTCTTGAAATTCAATAAAGAGATTTGGATTCGCTTCTACTTGTGTTCATTTTTACTTCCGCTGCAAATGGGGACACTCTGTGCGACTCTGTGGCCTAGACTCAAATCGGCCGTTTCTGGACTTGGCCTTGCACGGGCGCAACCTAGGCCCGTGCGGCATCACGCCTTAGCGAGGACGATCGCTCCTACGGGAGCGGGGCGTGACACTAACTTCTCTCTCACACGACTCAACCCTTCCCCATATTCCTCCCCACATTTCAATCCCTACCACACACTAAAAATTAATTATCGCCCTCACTATTTCTCTTTACAAAAGAGAATAAACTCACCAGCTAGCACACTCACCCCCTTCTCTTCCAACTCCAAACTATCACAACACCCCCTCTATCCTTCCTCTCCAAACCACTCCCCATCACCCCTTCCGGTCGATCGCTCTCGCCGGCACTGACCCACGGTCGACCCCAGTCTTCGTGGCCCCTGTAACGCCCCAGTCCCAAAATACGTAGGATCAGGTATACGAATACATGTCAACAGCACTTCACCAATGGACCAAGTTACACAACAAGCCCATTAGCAAAATACTTAAGCTGTAAGTCATGATAACACCCATAAATACAACACAGTTCACAGGTTTATACATCTAATCACATCCACAGAGTCCACAAAGAGATGAAGAATAAATAAGGAAATGTCTCAAATATCCAGCAATAAAAGTAATGAAGTCTGTGCGGGTTAAAACATCCCGAAACCACAGAGATAGAAACGAAGTACAAATCAACTACAAGTCTGAGGAAAAGAAAATTGAATAATATAGCAAAACTAAATATGAAGGTAACATGATCACGAGAAATCCTCTGGCACTATCTCGTCCTCCCGTGCCGGTACGCCTCCGGTCTCAGCTCTCGAACCGTAAACCTCCGGGTAGTCTTCAGCTTCGTCTAAGCCTGAAAAATAGCCAGTCCTCAGGGGACTAGCAAAGTGCATAATATACATGCCAAGGTACAGAAATGAAAATATAAACTAAGACAATCTACTGTATCCGTCTATGTGCTATGCAAGTGAGATACTTTTCTACAATACCAGACCCCTTCCACTAAGGCTCACTAGCACCTCAGCAGGGTATTGTCCCCAATACCGTATCGTGGCACCAAGGACAATCAACTTTCGACAGTGATAATCCTTTACTCTGCTACAGAGATAAAGTTCACTAAACAATGGGCCACACGATAATAGGTATGATATTGTAGTCAAGTTCTCCCCAATCACCATGTCTAGAATCTGGCAATGTAAAGTTTGTATAGTCATCTCAAAACTAATAAAAATACTGAAAAAGATATCTAGAATGCTAACACTAGGTCAATACCACGAATAGTCATGAAAATCTCGCATCATGAATGTGTCGGTGTCCTGTGGTCAAATGTGTTAATGGACACGTCAGTATTTACGTAATGTCTAATATCAATACTCGATATCACTATTGTAGCTCCCCTTCTCGGAAATTTTTGAAATATTTTTATTATTATTTATTTTATTAGATGGTGATTTTTAGAATTTTTATAAATAATTACTTAGTTAATTATCACGGTAGATGACTTTAGCCATGGTGGAGTTTTGGAGTACAAGGTAACCAGAAATCGTGGCACGGATAGCGCAATGGCGTGCTTTGACTAGTGTATTAGCCCTGGTAGGGAAGGCCGAGCCATATTGATGTCCTAACTAGGAAAACCAGGCCAAGTTGTGACATGACCATTATAAATAGTTTAATTATTCATTATTATATTATTGAGTTTTAAGGAACCCGGTTGTATCGAACTGGTCCAGATTGGACCTAAAACAAGCCCAAGCCATGTAGTCATGCGACACGTCCAATGACATTCGTGTTGATATATTTTGGTATGATTGTGTTCTATTCCGTTTTAAGGATCTAATGAATATTTCTAAGTAGTCGTTAATTAAATATTATACATATCATTATCAGTTGATATTCGATGATATTTGTATAAAATAGGTCCTCGTGCATTTTGGAATTATTAGACTATACATAATGGTATATACACCATTATGGGTTTATTGAATTTCGTTATTATTATTATTATTATTATTATTATTATTATTATTATTATTATTTTATTATTATTAATATTATTATTATTATTAAATATCATTAAGTATTTAATTTACTTATGAAACAAATATTATTTATATATAGTTTGTGCTTATATATATATATATATATATATATATATATATATATATATATATATATATATATATATATATATATATATATATATATATGTCATTCTAGATTTATAATAAGTTTTTGGAGTAATTATGGAAATATGAGTAATATATGTATAAATATCTATACATAGGTGTGTGTGTGTGTGTGTGTATATATATATACATATAAATATATATATACACACACACACACCCCTATGTATAGATATTTATACATATATTACTCATATTTCCATAATTACTCCAAAAACTTATTATAAATCTAGAATGACATATATATATATATATATATATATATATATATATATATATATATATATATATATATTTATATATATATATATATATATATATATATATATATATAAAGAAATAAAAGGAACTCAACAAGTGGAGAAGTCCCAGCCGAGCTTTTATATATAACAGAACCCAAGCCCCGCGGGTTTCCTCTAACCCCGACCCTAATTACACATAGTGTATATTTACATATCGAGAACGACAGAGAGAAGGAATTCCCTCGACCAAACACTAAACCCTAACCCGGATCCCTCGCCGCCACCTTGACAGCCGACTTCGCGCACACGCATCTGTGCATCGTCGACGGGCGGCCAGAGTGCCGCCAGGTCGACCGTGCGTGCGGTCAGGCCGAGAAGCAAAGACAGCAGCACAGTATCGCGGGACCAACTTCGCAGTAACATTCCGTCGCGCTCGGTCGACCAATGGTCGAACCGTCTTCACAGGTAATTTGACAACCTATACAACTGTGACTCCCATCGGTTAGGTTGATTTTAGATAACCTATATTTCCCGAAAAATTGAACCCAAGTTCGATAAAAATCTGTTAAAAATAGGACACATGAATCAGTCCCAACCCCATATTGGAAGGCAAATTGTCGCCAAGCCGTAGCAATATTTAGAAAACTATTTGAAGGCCGTCTAACCTATAGGGCTTCGAATCCTTTTTTGTAGAATCGGATTTCGTCGACTGTACGTCGAGAAATCCGATTTCCAATTGGGCGAAAAACCTGTTTTCAAAATATTAAAAATATTAAAAAACTCTTCGATACGACGTGCGTTCTGCTAATCTGGGCGACGTGGCCACGAACCAAAAGCATCAAAAGGTGCGTATCAGCTTCGTGGACGTGTGGGCTTTGACGAAATTTAAATTGGTTGCGTGTGCGCAACGAATTTGATACGTATCCGTCAAAATTTACCGTTCGGCCTCTGTGAAAATTTCCCAATTACTTTGTGCATGTTCGACAGATCGAGACGAAACTTGCGCCAACAGGAACGTATCATTTTTCTGGTTCTGTATGCCAAGTTTGGTCCGATTCTGAGACAGTTGACCGGATCGCCGTTTTGCGGGCCCTACGATCTGACTCAACGGGCGATTTTGTGCACGACCTGCCGGAATCCAACTTTGGATATATGGTTGGGTTCGTATCATCAAAACGAATTCGTGGACATATAGTTTGATGACTTTAGAGACCATTGACTCTGACACACTTTTTGGTGCAAAGCGGGTCCAACGGCGGACACCATTTTGACCCAAAATTATTGTTTTGCCCTTGTATCCAGAATTGGACTTAAGGACAGGCAATTCTAGCTAATTTAACTATTCTAAGAACATTGGTAATATCTGTTTCATCATCCGGAGACTGTTGTACGAGTTTTGACTATTGTGGCACACTGAGTGGTTTGGATTATCGGTTTTACCAGCAGAGGACCATAGGCGAGTATAGTTTATTGTTAGTTTTTGATATTGAGCCTTACTATACCTCATTGTTAGTCAATAGATATGTGATTTATGTCTTTTATGTTGTTATATTTTGTCGTGTTGGGGAGGTGAAGTACCAAGGATGTGTGATCTGGCCTTATACAGTGTATACAGTATAAACAGTGTTTCATTATTGCATTATACCGTGTAGACCGTAATTTATTATTGCTTTATACAGTATAGACAGTATTTCATTATTGCTTTATACAGTGTAGATAGTATTTTATTATTACTTTATACAGTGTAGACCGTGTACATTATACAGTGTAGATATCGTAGACCGTGTTGTGTAATTGTCCCGAGACCGTTCACATATCAAAGGTACTTCAGTCAGTCGGTGAGTATTGTCTTTGTATTTATTTACTGTTTTTATTTATTTAGTTTTATTTTTCTTTTTGTGTTTATTTTTCAAATCATATATTTAAACGCTAACCTTTGTTGAATAGTCATTTTTATATATTGAAACTGCATTCAGTGAATTGTACTCGTTCCATTCCTGACTGAAAATCAATATTTTTTAGGTTAGCCGTGGCTTCACTTAGCATTAGGAGATACGGGTGTACTTGCAGACGAAAACCTAGAGATTAGCTAGATAGATGAGTTATGATCATTTCAATATTTGTAAGAGTTTATATTTTTCTGCAAATGTAAAACTTGTGAATATTGTAGATTAAATTAGTTTTTGTGAATGAGCATTATTTATGATTTTGAGCATTGTGGCTATACAACGTTCTACCATCGATACTGCGGCGTAGGCTGGCTTGGACACGTCTCGTATCCGAAATAGCGGGTACGGGTCGTGACAAGTTTTTGTGGTGACCCATGCAGGTCTATTTTTATAAATCATGCAAACTCGTGATAGTACTTAAGTTAGTCATACTATTACGAGCCTGCGACTAGGAAATTCTCATTCACGAGTTAGGGTTAATTTAGTTTAAGAGAATGACTAGGACTAGGAGTCCTTTATACAAATGTATCGGTGGATAGCCTAGGCCATGCAATTTAGATGAGGGTTATTAATTTTGATAGTTTGTCAAATCCCCATAGGTACACTATTACCTCTTGATATGACGATATGATCCAATGTGGATAGATTATTCGCTTGGTGAGATAGGGCTTCATAGAGTTAATGATCTAACCTTGATAAATTGTTCAATTCCTTCTCTTTGCCTCTTTAGATATCATCCTCATATCTTAGTCCGAATTGCCTATTTATTTACTATTTTGCCCTAAGAATTATTATTTTTATATAATTTCTGATTATGTTATCCATATACGAACCTCGAGTTAGTTTCGATTCAAAGTTTTTTCTCAATGATTTGAATACACATGAAATAGATATTAGAATGTTTGTATTTCTTTGTCTTCAGTTATTTCCTCTCTGTTCAATCTTTTATTTTAAGGGTTGAGACTGATAGGACAAATACTTATGCTTTATTCCATAGTCAACTTGTTTGAATCTCTAGAAGGTCATAAATTTTTACAAATATAGTTAAAGGAATGTTAGTTAACTCATAATGGCAGGACAGCAGCGCACTGTCGTCATTTATTTGAATTATGGAGACTATGGATTCACTGCAGCCAGCAGCGCACTGGCAAGGCACGACCCATAGAATTGAAATTAGTGTAAGAAAATATAGGTTATAGAATATTGCTAAAACTATGGCTAGTGGTCCTCTTTTGATCGTAATTACCCTTGAGTCAATATTGGATATAGTTAAGAAATGTTCGATTTTGTATCATGTTTGAATTACGAAACCAAGGGTTTACCACTACCAGAGTATACGGGCGAGGCATAATCCTCGGTGAAATGACTTCAGACATGATTACAAGTTTAGGATACTATAGAGAATAGAAAATGCTCGGTATGTCCCATGTAACTCTCCTTCCCGAGAAATTTTGAATTTTTTTTATTATTTATTTGATTTAAATGAGAATTTTTAGGATTTTATAAATGGTTATTTAGTTAATTATTACGGTAGATAGTTTTTAGCCATGGTTAGGAATTGGAGTACAAGACAACCAGAAATCATGGCACGGGTAGTGCAGTAGCGTACTTTGACTTGTGTTTAGCCATGGTAGGGGAGTGCCAAGCCATCGGTGTGTCCTAACTAGGAAAACCAGGCCAAGTTATAGCATGACCATCATAAATAAGTTTAATTAATTATTATTAGATTTATTGACTTTGCAGGAACCCGGTTGTACCAACTTAGCCCGAACTGTTCCGAACCAAATCTAAGCCGTGTAGGCAGGAAGTGTGACCAAGATGTTAGTGTCGATATATCTTGTGTGTGCGTATAAGACATATGTATATGTATGTATATAATATATGTGTGTACGTATACGTATATATAAATATATACATAAGTGTATGTGTATGTATATATAAAATATATTACTCTGTATAGATGTACATGTGTGCTTATATATAAATATATATTTTTTATATAGATATATGTGTATATATATAGATATTATTTTGTTATGTGTGTATGAGTATATGAATGTATATTATATATGTAAATTTGTATGTATATATAAATATACTAAATATACTAACAAAAAAAAATATATGTGTACGTATATAGATATAAATATACTAAAAAAATATACTATATATATATATATATATATATATATATATATATATATATATATATATATATATATATATATATATATATATATATATATATATATATATATATATATATAAATATACTAAATATATATGTGTACGTATATAGATATTAATTTGTAATATGTGTATATATATATATATATATATATATATATATATATATATATATATATATATGTAATATTTTAGAAGATACAAATCATGGTTTAATTTAGATAAAAACAAATAGCAAAGAAACCCAACCCAACTCAGCCCAAGCCCAGCCCAATAAGTCCCCTAAAACCCCACCCGAGAGCAATAAGCTCAGCCAACCATCAGCCAAGCCTGGGCCAACCCCGCGTTCTGTTAACGAACGCACACGCGTATTATAAGAAGAGAGAGAGATCGGGAAGAAAAACTTAAACCCTAATGAATTCCCTCCGATCCCGGACCCAAAGCGCCGCCCTGCGAGTCTTCCCGGCCGTCTGCCTCCGTCGGAGGTCGCCGAAAAACGCTGCTGGAGGCGCGCGCGCGCAGAGGACAGAGAACCCACAGCAGCAACAATAGCCTAGGAGCCGACTTCGAGGTATGATCCCTCTCTCGATATTCCACTATTTTACGAACCAAAAATTGCTACAGAGAGCCTAGTCGACCCCCTTCAATGCTGTTCAGGTAGAATTAATTATATTATGCTATATCGATCAGAAAATCATCACAAAAATCTCGAAAAACCTGTTTAAAACAGAACACTAGTTCAGCCCAAACCCCTATGTTCGAAGATCAATTTCGATCGATCCAGTACAATATTAGAAAAACTATTTAAAGACAGTCCTAGACACCATGTAGGGCTTCACAACCCTTTTTGCGGATTTGGAAATAGTCGAATGAGCGTCGAGAAATCGAATCCCAAAATTTCCCAAAAATCTGTTTTCAAAACTAGAAAATTGTTCCACACGACGTGCGTCCTGCCAAACCGAGAGACATGGTCGCGCACCGTAAGCATCGAAAGCTGCGTAACGGCTTCGTGGTCGTGTGGGCTATGGCGGAATTCAAATTGGTCGCGTGTGCGCGACGAATTTGATGCGTATCCGTCGAAATTCATCGTATCGTGTACTTTGCAAATTTCTCAATTACTTTGTCCACGCTCGTCAGATCGAGATGAAACTTACGCCATCAGGACCGTATCATTTTTCTGGTCCTGTATGCCAAGTTTGGTCCGATTCTGAGACCGTTGATAAAATCACCGTTTTGTGGGCCCCACGGTCCCACTCAACGGGTGATTTTGTGCACGGCCCGCCGGAATCCAACTTTGGACATACGATTATGTTCGTATCGAAAAACCAAATCCGTAGACATGTAGTTTGACGACTTTAGAGACCATTGACTCTGGCACATTTTTCGGTGCAAAGCGGGTCCAACGGCCGACACCGTTTTTGCCTGAAATTACCGTTTTGCCTTTGTGTCCAGAATTGGACTTAAGGACAGAAAATCCTAGCTAATTTGACTATTCTGAGACTGTTGGCATTATCTGTTTCAGCTTTCGGAGACAGTTGTCATGATTTGGACCTTATGGCTTAGCAGTGGACTAGATTGTTATTGGATCTGCATGCAACCTCCAGGCAAGTATACCTTGCCTTCCTCTACAGTTTTACTTACATGCATTTTCTTTCGTTTTCCAGTTATTTGATTATTTATAAACATGTGCTTTTCGTGTTATTTTCTGTGGAGTTGTTTTTATTATTTATAGCCATGTTCATGTTTTGGCCTTGTGTTTCACATTTGGAGTTCTCGTCAGTACCTTGCTTGAGTCGTGTCATAGAACGAGTACGTGTAAGTGAACTGCTAAATCCTTGACATTGTTTCCTTGGCACCAGAGAGTCCACACTCGGGACGAGGGTGTTTTCCTTGATCTGTTTACATCCGTGAGTCCACGCTAGGGACTAGGATGTCGATTATTTGCACCATGAGTCCACGCTCGGGACGAGGGTGTAGACTTGACTTGACTTGACTTGCACCAGAGAGTCCACGCTCGGGACGAGGGTATTTATATCAGAGAGTCCACACACGGGACGAGGATGTAGTATTTGCACCAGAGAGTCCACACTCGGGACGAGGGTGCCTTGCCGTAAACTAACCAGAGAGTCCACACTCGGGACGAGGGTTAGTACTAACCAGAGAGTCCACACTCGGGACGAGGGTTAGTACTAACCAGAGAGTCCACACTCGGGACGAGGGTTAGTACTAACCAGAGAGTCCACACTCGGGACGAGGGTTAGTGTTTAGTTCAAACCCGTGAGTCCACACTCGGGATGAGGGTTTGGTTTCTTCCATTGATCTCGTGATTATCGCTCATCCGGCAGTTCATTTATACGTAGTTGTTCTAGTATTCGTATTCGTGTTCGTGTTTGTGTTCGTAGTCATTTGTCTTGTCCTTGTTCTTTCTTGTTTATTTTCTTGCGCATGATAAAACTGTTAGATAGGCATGTATATTATGTATCTTGCTATGTCCTCTGAGGACCTGATGATCTCTTCAGGTTTAGCGGTTGCATGGAGTTAGCTAGTAGTTCTGGATGGCAGATGTGATGATACATTGCGGGATTCAGGTATTGTTATTGAGTTTATTATCCGCTCGTGCTTTTTATTCCTTATCATGAGATATCATGTTCCTTGTTTGAGTTGTAGACTCTTGTTATATTCCTTAGAGTCTTATCGGACATTTATGCTAGTGGGCTGCAGACCACGACCCATAGTGTTCATTCATGTTTCATATTTTTATTGTGGATTGAGATATAGATTATTTTGCCATGATTTGGCAGTATACCATAGCCTTGACAGCGTTTACGTATTCGAGATGGGCTGGAGTCCGCTCGATGCGTAGCTGGGCTTGGACACGCTTTGTATCCGAAAAGCGGGTACGGGTCGTGACATCCCATAAGATCCAAATCAATACTAGTGAAAGTTCTGTAAGTTGGGTAGCATGTCTCCCAACCTAGCATTTCGTGGTCATTGTGACCTATCTGCGACTACATTGATAATTTCTCTTGAATTATACGTTCGCCTTTGAATCACGTAATTGTATTTAGTGACATCTCCCTTGAACTCTTTATTGTTTTTATCTTTCACTGATTTGGAAAGACGAAATCTCATAATTGAGAGATACATAATATTCCCATGGCTATGATAGTTGTATACACAAGTGTAGTTACCATCGACCAGCCATGTGACTAGAACCTTGCCCTGAGTTACTCGTTCTCCTCTCGACCCTCAAACTACTATTGGGACCTTCTAGCCATCTGAATTTGAGAATGATTAGGGTTTTGCCCTTAGTCAAAATGACAACCTAGGAGACTATCCATTCTCAAGAAACCAAATGTTGTGAGTCTCAAATTATTTGCTTGAAGCTTTCTTTAACTAGCAACCCTTAAGCCTTAACCCAACCTTTCCTTAACCAAAGCCCACAGTTTAGACATGAGATGAATAGACAAAGGTAAGGACAATCATTTACCATGACTATGGTAGACACTCATCCCGAGATTGGTTTCCAACAAACATTATCCTAGTTATGTAAATTTTATTATTAATGCCAAACAACCCTTGCAAATACCCAGTTTAATTATTTATCCAGATTTGGGTTTTACAATACTTCATGTATTAATATTTTGAAAATCCAACTTCTACCTATACTAGAAGGTCGATTTTTTCACATAATATGTGCTTGTCATATTATTAGTTTAGTTGTAAAAATCTGCCTTTAATATTTTTACTTGAATTTATAAAATAGTAGAACATGTATAATTAACTTAAACACTTCAACAAGCAAGCAATAAGGTTAAAAAGTTCCGTTACAATATAGTTTTAGATTTAGAAAATTTGTTAATGATGCACCATTAGATGATCGTTTATTAAATATAAAGATGTTATTACACGCTATAATAATAAAAATCCAATATCGGTTACCAATTTAACGAGATTAATTGGATAATTGCTACTTTATGTTTTTATAACATTATATGTACTTTATATAGAGTTTATATCTAACTTCTCATTTAGATTTAATATAGATAATTAATATTTATCATTTATATGTAAAATATAGATATGATTTTGGCTTTGATACATCGTTAGTTACTAAATGGAGGCAAAACTTCTAGAATATTAGTCTAATATTCCACTTTTATATTGTTTGGTTATGTTATTGGACCTTAACATTAAATTAGATGGTATAAATATATTGTTAGACAATTTTCATAAAAATAAAAATATCAAGGTAAATAGTAAAAAACATAATTAAAGTATTCGTATATTTTAATTAGTATAGATGGACAAATTATGGGGACCGACCCAATTCAACCTTTCAATATAGTACTAGTAACTCATTGTTATAAATATGGATAAATTGCCATTATTATTTGGTGGCTATAACTTGTGCCTTTTGGTTATCCATAACCTATGGCTTTTAGTATTATTCTATTTAATTGTCATCATGATAGTAAGCTCATTTGTAAGCCTATATAAGAGGCTCTTGTCAAGTTGATCAACACAAGTGAATAAAGAAATAATTTCCTCCATCTCCTTCTCTTTGTTTTACAATACGTTATCAGCACGATTCTCTAAGGTGAGTTTAATCTTGCATATATATATATACATACTTTAGTAAACTTAAGTACCTACTGTTCTTTTAATATTTTGTGTGAGTATTCATAATATTTCTTTTTCTCTAAGCAAATTCTGGCATCTATCTAGATTAAACTTTGCTACGGTTTTATCCGTAATTGTGGCACCATCTGCTTCTTAACTTCTGAGGAACCAAACCTAATTTTCTGTTAAAAATTAAACTATTGTTGACTATAGTTTATAATGCCTCTGACCAGTGGCCATGTATGTTGCTTAAAATAGTCTGGTAAGATGCTTGGCTTCTTGTGAGCCACTTGGCATACATGTGAGAATTGGTTACATCACTATACACTGAAACTTGTAAAAACATAATAAGTCAACTATTCATTTGTTAATAAGATCTGTGCATTAACTATCAAGTAAAATTTGATAGATTGGGCGAGCATGATAGAAATTAATTATTGAAAATAGCTTCATCATTTTTTTTTTTGTGTTATGGCATCAAAAATATTTTGACGATACCATTGCTTTTGCCAGACCTTCTCGAGCTCTTTCCCTACTTAAAGTTTTCAGAAATATCTACTATCATGTTATCTCTTTTATAAGTTTTCTTTCATAGGAAAGTTTTCCTTCTATAGAGCTCTCTGATAAATTTTGGAGGCCCACAGTGTTATGAGAGCTCTACTGATTTTTCAGACAAGGTGCAATAGGTGTGAGGCAAAGTAATATTAGAATTAGAAGAGGGAGAACAAAATTAATCAAGGTAGTCAAAATTTTATAAATATACACTTGGCATTTGGTTCCACTGTTATGTTTATGTTGAGCTTATAAATATACACTTCACACATGCATCAGCCATCCTCTTTTCCATTTGAGGACCTTTGAGTTTCTGTTCATTTTTCTGCTTCAATAAAATAGAACATGATTTGGTCTAATGTGCAATTTTACTATTTAAATTAATTTATCTCTAATATAATTATTTCTGCTATATAGATATCGAGCCTTGCAAAGATTGAATTCAAAGCTCTTGATGTGAGCGGAGACAATTACTTATCATGTCAATTGGATGCGAAGTTGCACTTGCAGTCCAACAAACTTGATGGTACTATTAAGAAGAAAAATAAAGAATCTTCTGAAGCCAAGGCTAAGGCTTTGATTTTCCTACGACATCATATCCATGATGATCTAAAAGCAGAATATCTATGTGAGGATGATCCATTGAATTTGTGGACATCTCTAAAGGATAGATTTGACCATCAAAGGATGGTAATCCTTCCGATTGCTCAAAGTGAATGGTTGAACCTGAGATACCAAGACTATAAACTGTTAAAGCATATAATTTTGTTCTGTTTAATATTGTTTCTCGCCTTAGGTTGTGCGGAGAAAAAGTAACAGAGGCTCAAATGCTTGAGAAAACTCTCTCCACTTTTCATGCAAGTAATATACTTTTGCAGGAACAATATCGTGAAAGACATTTCACAAAATATTCTGAACTGGTGACTTGTCTCCTTGTAGCAGAGGCAAATAGCAACGTTCTCATGAAAAACCACAACTCTAGACCAACTGGGTCAATAGCAATTCCTGAAGCAAATACAAATTTTGGGGTTACCAGAGGTCGTGGTAGAGGACGTAGAAGAGGAAAAAGTTATGGCTGGAGGTATGATCATGGTTATAAGCCTTATAACAAAGGCAAAAATAGTGGTTCACAAAAGACCAAATGAAACAAGTGGACAACACCTTCTAACAAAGGGAATTCAAATCCTCAATATAAACCAAATAATGGTAGTACTGCTTGTCATAAATGTGGCAAAAATGGATATTGGTTTAAGCAATGTCGGACTAATCAACAAGAGGTTGACAAATTCAAAAAATCGAAGAAAATGGAAGCAAATATGACAGCATATTGGGACAATGACCAGCCACTTGACATCACTCAACTGAATTGTTCCGATTTTTTTGAGGATCAAAATGGGAATCAGATTACCAATGAATAGTTTGAAGAAATGCTGGCGAATCCACATTCCATTGAATGAGCACTCGGTCGACATATGTTTTACTTCAAGTATTATAAACTTTTTACATTTGAAGTCATGATTTTTTTGTTTTTAGTTACTATCATGGATTATCTAGGCCATGAGAGTATGTTGAAGAATATGTCATTACTTTGTTATGTATTTGAAAGTTGCATCTCTATAATATGATGTTATCGTTTGGTATGCTTAATTACTTTTATTATATTTGTGTTAGTTGAGTATATGTTCATATTTTTTTTTTCAAATTGAAGGTATGGATATACGAAAGGAGAAAAATGACTTGGATATGTGTTTGGTAGATAGTGCTACAACACATACGATTTTGAAGAATCAAAAGTTTTTCTCAAATTTAGTATTTGACATGCATAAAGTATCAACAATTGCTGGACCAGCCCATATAATTGAGGGTTTTGGAAAAGCACACATTATGTTACCTAATGGCACTCAAATCCATTTGCAAAATGTATTATATTCAAGCAATTCCAAAAGAAATTTGCTAAGTTTCAAGGATATACGCAAAAATGGATACCATATTGAAACTCGAAATGATAACAACGAAGAGACACTATGTATCACATCTAATGTTAGGAGCAAAAAGCTCACATTAGAAGAATTCTCTTATCTCTCGGTGGGTTTGTATTACACCACCATTGGTATAATTGAATCACATATGAATGTTGCAAAATATAAAGTCAATGATCCTATCTTATGTACCATTTGGCACGACCGTTTAGGTCACCCGGGGAAAACTATGTTCAAGAGGATCATTGATAATTCTTGCGGACACTTATTAAAAAATTACGATCTTGATTTACCAAAGAATCACCTATGTGTTCCATGTTCACAAGGAAAGTTTATAACTAGACCATCTTTCCTAAAAGTTAAGAATGAGTCTCCTACTTTCTTGCAAAGAATACAAGGAGACATTTGTGGTCCTATTCATCCTGCTAGTGGTCCTTTTAGATATTTTATGGTACTCATAGATGCATCTATTAGGTGGTCACATGTTTGTTTATTGTCTACTAGAAATGCATTTTCTCGTCTTTTGGCCCAAATTATTAAACTTAGATCTCAGTTTCCTGATAACTCGATTAAGTCAGTTAGACTTGATAATGCCGCTGAATTTACCTCACAAGTATTTGATGATTATTGTACATCATTAGGGATTGAGGTAGAACATCCTGTTCCCCATGTGCACACAAAAAATTGGTTAGCTGAGTCATTTATTAAACATCTCCAACTTATAGCTAGACCTCTACTAATGCAATCTAATCTGCCAATTGAGGCTTGGGGACATGCTATTTTACATTCTACATCTCTAGTTAGATTTAGACCAACTGCCTACCATATTTTTTCACCCATACAACTTGTTAGTAGTAGACAACCCAACATTTCACATTTAAGAAAATTTGGATGTGCAGTATATGTCCCAATTCCACCTCCCAAACGAACTAAAATGGGTCCCCAACGACGTTTGGGAATATACATTGGTTTTGAATCTTCCTCCATAATAAGGTATTTGGAACCAATGACTGGTGATGTCTTTACTGCAAGATTTGAAGATTGTCAATTTGATGAGAGAGTCTTCCCGCCGTTAGGGGGAGGTAAGCAACAAATTGTTCATACAGAACAATCCATTGCTAATGAACGACGTGAATTGACATGGAATACGCCTACTCTATCTCATCAAGATCCAGGAACTCCACAATGTGATTATGAGACAAGAAGAATGATACATTTGCAAGAAATTGCAAATCAATTACCTGATGCATTTAATGATGCCGCAAAGGTAACTAGATCTCATGTGCCAGCTAGAAATGTGCCAGCCAGAATTAATGTTCATGTTGAACAAAATCTAAACAAGGTGGCAAATGAATCTACTACTACACGTCAAAAGCGTGGTAGACCTATAGGTTCCAAGGATAGTGCTTATAGAAAGAGGAGAGTAAATGAAACATCTTGTCCTGATAAAAGCCCGATAGTGGCTGGAGCTCCGAAAATAGATAATGAAGATGTGCATGTTTCCAAATTCACTGAAATGCCTATGGATGCCTCTAGAGAGGCACATGTACCTGAAAATGAAGAGATCTCGATATTCCATACATGTTCAGGTGAATTGTGGAATAGAAAAGCACTTGTCATTGATGACATATTTAGCTATACAGTAGCTACTGAAATATCAAAGGACAGCAATGATTGTAAAAATGAACCACGTAGTATAAATGAATGTCGAAAAAAAAAAAAGATTGGCCAATGTGGAAAGACACTATTCAAGCAGAATTAAAATCTTTAGAAAAATATGGTGTATTTGGACCTATAGTGGAAACACCAAAGGACATAAATCCTGTTGGTTTTAAATGGGTGTTCGTGAGAAAACGAAATGAGAGAAACGAAGTTGAAAGATACAAAGTCCGACTTGTAGCACAAGGTTTCTTTCAAAGACCTGGAATTGACTATGTTGAGACATACTCTCCAGTTATGGATGTTATTACTTTTAGATATCTAAGTAGTCTCGCAGTTTCTGAAAATCTTGATATGAGACTTATGGATGTTGTAACTGCATATTTGTATGGAGACTTAGATACTGACATCTATATAAAAAATTCAGAAGGATTTACAATGCCAGAGACTAAGTCAAAGGGCATGTGCTCAATTAAACTTAGACGGGCATTATATGGATTGAAACAATCCGGAAGAATGTGGTATAATCGTCTTAGTATATATTTGACTAAGAAAGGATATAAAAATAGTCAAATTTGCCCATGTGTCTTCATTAAGAAATCCGAGAATGGATTTTCGATAGTAGCAGTATACATGGATGATATAAACCTGATCGGATCTCCTGCAGAATTGAAGAAAACTACAAACTATTTAAAAAAAGAATTTGAAATGAAAGACTTGGGAAAGACAAAACTTTGTCTCGGTTTGCAAATAGAACGAAGTTCTAGTGGAATATTAGTGCATCAATCCCGATATATCGAAAGAATTTTGAAATGATTCAGAATGGACAAAGCACATCCACTTAGTACACCTATGGTTGTACGGAGTCTGGATTTGGATAAAGATCCATTTCGACCAAAGGGAGAAGATGAAAAAAGTTCTTGGTCCTGAAGTGCCGTATTTAAGTGCTATTGGAGCACTACTATATCTAGCACAATGCACAAGACCAGACATTGCTTTCTCTGTTAATTTATTATCTAGATATAGTTCTGCACCTACACTTAGACATTGGAATGGAGTTAAACACATAATGAGATATCTTCGTAGAACAACTGACATGAGATTATTTTAGTCCTGTAATTCCACTAATAACTCTTATCTAGTTGGTTATGCAGATTCTGATTATCTTTTTGACCCTCATAAGGGTTGTTCCCAAACAGGTTATGTGTTTATTAATAATCATGCAGCGATATCTTGGCGATCAACAAAACAAGGTTCAGTGGCAACTTCCTATAACCATGCAGAATTAATTGCATTACATGAAGCAACAAGAGAAAGTGTGTGGTTGCGATCGATCATTCATCATATAAGGGTAAATTGTCAACTACCCACAGTTACAAATAAGCCTACAACAATATTCGAAGACAATGCAGCTTGCATTGCGCAAGTCCGAGAGGGATTCATCAAAGGAGATCGAACGAAGCACCTTCCACCAAAATTGTTTTATGCATATGAGCTCCAAAGGACGAAAGTGATCGAAGTTAAGCAAGTAAGATCAAGTAAAAACTTAGCCGATTTGTTCACCAAGGCACTTCCAAAGTCCACATTTCAGAAGTTGGTGCACGGAATAGGCATGCGACGACTTAATCATCAGACAAATTAGCTGTTTCAGATCCATTGTATCGAGGGGGAGTATAACTTGTACATAATACTTTTGTTTTGCGTGTTGTACTCTTTTTCCTTAACTAAGATTTTTTCCACTGTATTTTTTTTTCTTAGTAAGGTTTTAATGAGGCAACAAAAGCGCATATATCACCAACTAATTAATGGTGTATATCCAAGGGAGAGTGTTGTAAATATGGATAAATTATCATTATTATTTGGTGGCTATAACTTATGCCTTTTGGTTATCCATAACCTATGGCTTTTAGTATTATTCTATTTAATTGTCATCATGATAGTAAGCTCATTTGTAAGCCTATATAAGAGGTTCTTGTCAAGTTGATCAACACAAGTGAATGAAGAAATAATTTCCTCCATCTCATTCTCTTTGTTTTACAATACTCATCTAGTTTTAGTTATAAATCTCATGCTAAGGGTATTATGCAAAAAAAGAAAGAAAAAAAAAAAACAAAAAACAAAAGCATTCTTCTCTCTCAACTTTAGAATTATCATTATCTTTAACTCGTATTGGGAAGATGATAACAATTTTGGAATTTTATGTATTTATTTTATATTGGAGGAGGACACGTGAAAATACTTATCTTATATTTTGTTCTTTGACACTTCATATCCTAATGACCTCGATGTTCACAATAGCATCAAAGTCTTATTTTATTCCATGTTAAAAAATGCTAATAAAGAAGATAAGTATGACACTAATAGAATTTTTGAAAGTTTGTAATTGCATGCAAGATTTGTTTTGTGCGAAAAATATATATTCAATACTTAATAGATGAAAATGTCAAAATTTGAGGACTTGAAGCTCCTAGTATAGATGACACTGTATAAGCTAGATCATGTAGCAACGAAGCCTTAAAAACTTAGATTTTTTTTTCTTCTTCTGAAGATCGAATATTTAAATATATCGAAGACCGTCGTCAAAGATTCAAAGTAAGATAGACACGAAGAAATTGAATGCGAAGCCCGAAAATCGAAGACGAAATTGAAGATAAACGTTATATCTCTTCAACTTTTCTGCAAATAAATATATTTTTTTAATAATTTTTTCAATTAATATTTTTCATTTAATAACTCAATTCAATTTCTTATGTAATTTTTATTTTATTCTACGCTATTTTTTATTATTATTTTAAATAGCGGGTCAAGTTTTTGTAATATAACCGAGGCAGCCCGACTTTAACCATGGTCCTGGATCCGGCCTTGATTTGGTATTTTGGTTCCAAGTACGGCCCGGTTCGGACCGAAATATTTGAAAGGTCTAGCCTGGTCGGAACCAAACAAGGTCAGGGCCGGGCCGATCCGGCCCCGACCCACCCAACAACACGATAATGGTAGGACTCGGTTCCAAAACTTTGGACACAATATGTTTGGGTTCGGCCCTCTTTGGGTCCAGTACTACTTGGTTCATTAATTAGGTGAACTTTTTAGGGGGCGTTTGGTTCAAGTTTTTGAGGCTTGGGAATGAGATTTGAATTCCTTACCCATGTTTGGTAAGTTTAGGATTGGGAATGAGGAGGGAATAGGATGGGGTTAGGTGGGAAAGCTATTCCCATGGATGTGGGAAAGCTATTCCCAAGCCCCCCTTGGGAATAGATTTGCTTTCCTAGGAATGATGTTTGACTATTTTGTTTGGACGGTTATACCCTCGCTTTATTTTCAAATTTTCAACTCTCATCCCAAACATGTGAATCATCATGAAATTAGTGAAAGAGTATTAAAGTAAAACTAAATAAATTAAGATTCCTATTCATGTGTGAACCAAACATAAAAATATTTTTTTTTTTAAATTTTGAACTATCTATTCCCAACCTAACCAAACAAGGGTATGAGAATGTTGAATTCCTTTCCCATGGGAAAGGAATTGAAAATCTATTCCTAGGAATCCAACAACTTGATCCAAACGAGCCCTTAGGGTCATAGTGAAAGAAGAGAAAGTGCCTGGACAGAATAAATGTAAGTTACAGGGGCTTTCCTACAATTAACCCGCCTTCCTTTCTCCGCCTCCGCTGTCGACTCCCTCACTCTTCCCATAGTTCCCCTAAAAAATATAGGGTTTTTCTTTCTTTCGTCTTCTTCTTCTTCTTCTCACATCTACGCTTGAAACTGCCATGGATGCAGAAGGAGGAGACTGGCAGGAGCTCGGCCAGTCCGTCGTCATCGGTCTCATCTTCTCTTTCCTCGTCGCCAAGCTCATCTCCACCGTCCTCTCCTTCCGCCGCCACAACCTCAACATCACCCGCCACGAACAAATAGAAGAAGAAGAGGAAGAAGAAAGAGGTTCCGCAGAAGGGGAACCGTTAGCCGAGGGGAGTGGCGACGAGGACGATGACTGGGAAGGGGTAGAGAGCAGCGAGCTCGAGGAGCTTTTCGGCGCGGCGACGGCTTTCGTCGCGGCCACCGCGGCGGACCGGAACTCGGCCAAGGTGTCCACCGATCTGCAGCTGCAGCTCTACGGGTTCTATAAGATCGCGACGGAAGGGCCCTGCACTCAGCCCCAGCCCTCCGCTCTCAAGGTGTCCGCTCGCGCCAAGTGGTATCGTTCCCCGGATCTTTATCCTCACCAGATCTATTGTCTACACACCAAATATAGGTGCTGTGTCCACTTCGTGTTGTGTCGGACATGACATAGCCACTCCGGAGCACACTAGGATACTAAGCTAAATTCGGCACCATGTCCATATTGCTCTATCCGAATCGTGTCGCATTTGTGCCAAGGAAAATATAGCTTGTCACGTTGCAAATTGTATATTGGTGCAAATGTACAGTGGACCTAAATTGGAAAGTTTGGAGAAACATAGACCATGCCCCAATAAGAACAATTTAAGATAAGAATTTCTATTTCCATGGACACAATTTGGACATGGCGACACGGACACAGATTAGGATGCCCCCACATTGTATTTTAGAGTGTCCGTGTCATATCTGATTCATATCTACATGACAGAATTTTTTGCCTCAGTGCTTCCTAGATCGTTTGCAACTGTTGTAGCGAGGAATTGGGTAAAAAACTGATTTTGGAGGGGAAAAAGTGTTCTTCCTTTTAGTGGCTTGATAAAATTTAATTTGTGCCGTGTGCAACCAATCTCACTTGACGCCTGATGCTTTGAAGTAACATAGATCCCTTAGTGAAAAAACTTCGTCATAAGAAATGCCATACAAGAGGATTGGAGCCAACTTTGAATGTTTGTTTTCTTCGTTGCAATGAACTGATAGTAGTGCTTGTAGTGACCCAAGCTTGTAAATAAAGCGTATTATGTAAGAAATGTTTCAGCTCTAGCACAGATACTTGCGCAGAAACATCTTAAGATGTGATCCTGTATGGCATCATTGGCATATGCCATGGGCGAGTACATCAACCTTTCCGGAAGTTGTCTGTACTAGGTTTTCCGTGTGCATATAAATTCAAGCTCAAGTACGAGGCGTTGGAAAATTATATAAGGGTTGGAGGATTAGATAGTGATCAAATATCACATCTGGAACGACTCCTTGTTGTGAAAGACTCCTTTGAAGACAATGGTACAATCTTCTTCTGCAAGGAGGAAGATATGAAATTATGAATGTGTTAATTGGTCTGAATTGCTAGCTAAAGACGAACGTTATCAAGCGAACAACAAAAAGTAGTCCAAATTAACTCGAAGATTTTCTTCATGTCTCAATCCTCGATTATCTTTGAGAACCCAAGAATCTGAATCTAAAAAATTCTTTTATTAACTGCAACTCGGAAGCGCTTAAATATGGCTCTTTTTGTATTAGGGAATTGCAGCTCAGTATTTGCTTGATTACTTCTCTCACAAGTCATTTCTTGTTCCAAATAGAATCACTCATGGTGTTCTCTCTTCTGAAATTTGTTGTGTTGAACTACATCATCTCCTCTTAATGAAAGAAGTACAGGTGTAGGTTATGGATGTTATTGTTGTTTGGCTAATGTTTATTATAAACATTTTTAGTTTCCATTTCTGGTAGAATCTAATTTTACACATTCTTTTTTTGCTTATAAATCTACTCTCGTTCTTGTTGTTTTGAATACCTAGGATAAAGGTACAGAGTGAACATGGTTATGAGATGATGCTAGACAGTCCATCATGAAGTTTCAACTAAGGCCTTGAATTATTTCAAGATTGAAAATGCAGCGAGTCGTTGCAGATTCTGTGAAGTTTCAACTAAGGCCTTGAATTATTTCAAGATAGAAAATGTAGTGAGTCGTTGCAAATTCATATCCTTCACCTGCTTGCTCTATTTCATCAACAGGGCTTCCTCTTTGAGGTCATTTTAATTTTGGTGACAGAATATAAAAAGAACCAATTCAGGGGTTCTTTGGTTGCCTGTAAATAGAAATACCAAGTGATATTGAAATCCAATGTTTAGTTGGTTTCAAATGATGTTGTCGAACGTACAAGATTAAGTGTTGGGATAGCTGTAATTGGTTTCTCGAATTTAAATCTTAGGAGTTTTAAGTATAGAATGGGATTTTTATAGCACGCGAGGGGAAGATGATGCAACTTGATTATGTGCTAGTTGCAATTATTGTTCTCTCTTGCACGAAATGTTGCGGTAAGTGGTCTTATTGTGATTTTGGATGCAACAAATGTTGTGGTAGTTGGGAGGAATTCTTTCACCACTTGTGGAAATAATTGGATTTACTTGCAGCAATTTAAACACCAGAAATACTACAACATTTGCAACACCACTTAGAGGCAAGCAAGCAGCCCCTGACCGAAAATAGAAGGTGGCCAATGTATTATATAGGAAAGGCCTATCTCAGTTGCAACCTACAGAATCCAGCCGTCACAAGCCAGAAACATATTAGATTCCTCAGTAACCTCAGATGGAATAAACCTTTTACAGGTTTGTAGTACTCATGAATAAAATGTATATCCAAAAGGAGTGGGATAAACCTAAGGTTTTATGTAACCTTCAAATTCAGAAACCTTTATTTTTAATCAACACATTTCCAAGGTGGCTAAGGCTTCTGTCACTGGGAACTGGATTTCAAGGTTTTTGACCACTTAGCACTATTTGGCGATATTAGACACACACAAAACTTTCTTATTATGTTAAATTTTGGTGATATGCTAGGAATGCGTGGAAGAAACTGGGTGCCATGCCTCCAGAAGAAGCTATGGAGAACTACATCACAATTGTATCTGAGCTATATCCTTCTTGGGCCGATGGTTCAACTAAGGTGAGTACTCGATCTTCCAAAATATCCATGTTGCTTCTATATCTGACTACTATTGCTGGTCTTTGTCATATAAATATTCATATATCTTCTAATTTTGTCATTTTAATTAGAAACACAAACGCGAAGGCTCTACTAGTTCTGGTAAAGATGCAAAAGGACCAATGGGACCAGTCTTCAGCAGTTTTATTTACGAGGAAGAGTCTGATAATGATTTGTAAGGTCCTTGGCAACAACCAGAATATTTTTTAACTATTAAATTAAATGTTTGAGAATGGCACATCCGTAGTTTGATCACTTCTTTAGAGAATTGTTGAATTCCTCGTACTGATCTATTAGACATTGTTTTTCTTCTTCACAATGTTCAGAACTAAGTGATGCTTTGATAATTTGTAGTCCCTTGTATATTCTTCTTGACTTGAGCTAGAGGTCGTAAACTTGTATTATTTTTAGACTCCTTTTTAGTTATGTAGAAAAGAAACTACATTGTGAATAATGGAGTGATTTATTAGGGCTTTGAGTGTATGTGTCTTATATAGATAGATCCATTATAGGATAAACCATAGAACCACACTTTAATAGAACCACCATCTCTAACAACCCCTTAAGTTGGAACATGTGAAACGTGTCCCACTTGTTACATAAAATAGAAGTGATAGTAGCATTAATTTAAGTCCATCAACGAAGGTCGACACACAACCAAAGAAAGCAAGAGAAGACGGTGGTGCATGACTAAGAGAGTTGTCGGGGGGATGCTCGATTGAGAGTTGTTGTTTCATGAGAGTGATCTATTGATAGTTGTCTTGTCGATGTACGAGGTTGCTTGATTGAGAGAGTAAAATAAAGTGATCAAGGATGATGGTGATGTCGAGAAAGATGGCTAGAGTTCAACACTTTCTATCAAATTGGACGCGCCAACCATGTCAAAACTTGAAAGCAAAGAGTTGCCGACGAGTAGGAGTTGTGGCTAATCATTTATAGAGAGGGGACCAACTGGTTAGATGACGGTTTTGCTCCCTGCTGAGTGGCCAAGAGGGTACATGGGGCAAAGTTTTTTTCTTTTCTTTTTTAAACTTTGATTGTTGTTTTTTTTATATAAGAAAACAATAAACAAAACAATAATAAATGATGTGGCTATTCGCCGCTGCTGCAGGCTGTAAGGTGACTGTCGAGGGAATCGAGAGGTGGAAGAAGGTCGAGAGCTTAGGGTCACAACATCACACACACGGCTGGCCTGTGGTGACAATGCGGATCCAAGAGCGAACCCCCTGTTGTAATGAGGCCAACCATAGCGTTTATGGACCTGGATCGATAAGAGTCCTTTGAGGATGGGAGATGACAGAGAAGGTTCTGAGTGGCTTGAGCTCGAGGAGATCTTGACTCTGTAGTTGTCCTATAGAGAGGTCGATGACTGTACGAGGTGGCAGAGAAGTCGAGGCGGGTTAGGTTGGCTTGAGCTCACAAAGGGTGATAGGAGATTCCCCTGCCTTTCCTCAGTGTAGCCTCTCTCAACTGAGAATGAGAAGGAGAAGAAGACGTTGAGATCAACGAGTGAGTGTAGTTGGAGTTTGTTTTCTTTTTCTTAAGCAATATAGTTTTGATGGTGAGGAAGAAAATGGAAGGAAGGGAAGTTGGAGACCATTTTTTAGGGATTGGAGAAAAGAGGAGAAGATGGAGGCTAAAGATTAGGGTTAATTTTCTTTGGATTTGGGAGAGGAAGTGGATGGAGGCTAGGTTTTGAGAGTGGAGTGGAGTTTAGGAATTTTAGGGTTAGAATGAGATGGATGGCTAGGGTTGATGAAGGGTAGAGACTAGAGAGCAAGGGTCAGTACCTGTCATGCTCTGGTACCATATAGGAAAGAGACTACATTGTGAATAGTGCAATGATCTCATTAGGACTTTGAGTGCATATATGTAGAGGACGAGAGCCTGCCTTGTACAAGCCTACTCAAATGTGGGACTAAACATAGAGGAAGAGAGCCTTCCTTGTACAAGCCTACACAATGTGGGACTAAACATAGAACCACACTCTTTAACACACCCATTCTCTAATAATTTATAACTACATACAAGCATCATATACAACTAGTTTCTGAGGTTAGTTTCAGGAGGCATACATTACTCATATTTATACTCCTCCATCAAACATTGTTTTTCTTCCTTCCTATGTTCAGCAAAAGTGATGCTTTGATAGCATGTTGTCCCTTGTATTTTCTTCAGTGTTCTAAAAATCGGCCTAGGCGGCGCCTAGGCGCTAGGCGGCCGCCGGCCGCACCGAAAAGGCCCTAGGCGGCCGGCCTAGGCGCTGGGCGGGTCTAGGCGGGCCTAGGCGGCCCTAGTCGGGCCTAGCCGGCCCTAGTCGGACCTAGCCGGCCGGTTTAGGGCAAATTTTTTTGAAATTTTTTCAAAAAAAAAAAAAAAAAAATGACAAAATAAATTACTTACCTGTCGCCGCCGTTTGCCGCCGTCGTCGCCGCCGTTTGCCACCGTCGTCGCCGTCGTCGACGTCGTTTGCCACCGTCGTCGCCGTCGTTGACGCCACCGCCGCCGACTTCTGTTGCTGCTGCTGCTGCTGTTGTTGTTTTTGCTGTCGTCGACGTCGAGGGGAGGAGGAGGAGAGAGGGGAGCGGAGGGGAGGAGGAGAGTGGAGAGGGGAGCGGAGGGGAGGAGGAGAGAGGGGAGCGGAGGGGGAGCGGAGGGGGAGGAGGAGAAGTCTGCACACTCTCTCTCCTCTCCTCCCCCTCATATATACTTTTTTTTTTTTCTAGGGTTAAAAAAAAAAAAAAAAATTTGAAAGAAAAAAATTTGGTTTGGAGGATCGAACCCATAACCACAACAGTAGAAGACTTTAGTATGGCTGTACTAGCCACAAAGGCCCAATAGTTTATGTGTCCACAGATCACATACAAACTATTTATATATATACTAATTCACTTAGGAAAAATAAAAAAAAAATCAAATCGGCGCCTAGGCGGCGCCTAGGCGCCCTAGGCGCTAGTCGGGCCCTCAACGCACCGACTCCGCCTAGCGAAATCTATAACATTGATTTTCTTCTTGACTAGAGCTAGTATTTGTATTATTTTTAGACTCCTCTTTTGTTTTAATTATCCTTCAAGCATTATAGGATATACAACTAGTTTCTAGGTTGGTTTCAGGAGGCATACTTTATTAAGCTTGACTGGCATCTAAGATATGGTTATATGCCATTCAAAGCCATCAACTCCTCTTTAAGATCATCTGGCTTATCATATCTTGGAAATTGGGTACTTGGGGATATTATTTCATGCCGAAGAAAAATATAATCGTTTCTTTTCCTTTAAGATTCAATATACTAATTCTTCAGTTATGCCATTCAAAGCCATCAACTCCTCTTTAAGATCATCTGGCTTATCATATCTTGGAAATTGGGTACTTGGGGATATTATTTCATGCCGAAGAAAAATATAATCGTTTCTTTTCCTTTAAGATTCAATATACTAATTCTTCAGTTATTACTTGTTTGGTTCAATTACATGCTGATTAGGTAATAGTCAGATTCATTAGACGAGATTCATAGCAACCTTATTGGATACTCTTCATATCAGTTATCTACTTTAGTTTGTCACCATGTAAAGTGGCTCATTAAAAGTTAGAACATCTTATATGATATTGGAATAGGTTGTTTGCGCGCACCTATTATTTTTCTAATGCCAAGTTTACATATTTGAGATAAAATGTAGATTGCATGCTGGCACATAGATGCTCAATGCAATAAATTTGTGATGACATAACATAGAGTACTAAACTCATATAACTGTATAGTAAGAATGACCTTTTTATGAAAAATAAACAGATACAAAGTAATATTAGATGTAAATAACCACACACAAAAAAATAAAATACTGTCAGGGATTTCTCTAGAAAATGTCAGTATAAGAAACTTGAGCCCCCCAGTTAGAACAGCAAGAAGTTGTTTTCTCCTAGTTGCCTAAATTGTGTTGTAAGCTATTGACAATTGAACTATTAATCGCAGAAAGCTAGATGACATACATGTTGCAGCAAGGGAGGGCGAAGCAGATAAGTTGCTCAGGCATATTGACAATGGTGTATCAGTTAATTTGAGAGGTAGAACTAAATAAATTCATTTTCATACTTGCTTCTGTCATTTATCTCACTATGTCTGCATCATCAGGTACCTAATCTTTATGAGGACACTCCAATGAGTTTCATAATAATGTTTATGAGCAGCCAGTAATATTAATGATTATTCACACAACAGTTTTAATTCTAGATTTGACGTACGATAAAGCTTTCTTTACAATTATTTACTGAAATTTTACTGATAAGAAGTGCTTCTAGAATGAGAATAATAGTGAGAATTTTTAACTAGATCGACTGTTTAGTTTATAGTTCAATATGATTTTTTTAACATGTTTATAGCTGAACCAAAGCACGTTACAAATACTTAAAAATCCAGTATTGGTGTATAGTATATACTTGTAACTCGACGTCGTTACGTTTTCATCTGAGCATTATTTGGACAAGTACATAACCTAAGGGCCTTTAGCATGTTGCACCATGTCTCAAGAGACACGAGCGTTTAGTTCCATGTTTTGACTTCCTTTGGTTAGTAAATCTCGCTCATGTTAAGTCATGTCAAATAGTAACCCATCTTTTCTTTTAATTTACCCTTCTTTTGCTGAATAATATTTCAATACAAATTTAAAAGAGGTAATTTACAGGAAATCTCTTCCAATGCTTACCATTACAATCGACAGAGCTGGGTGGGTTGGGGGTGGGGAGATCTGTCATGAAGCTCCATAGCAGAGGGGGCAACCTACATTGGAGTAGGATAAAAATGTGAAATCCTGAAGGGGTTTAATGGACGGTTTAAGTATGCATGTGTGGTATGGATACATGGCTATATGTACACTTTTTTTTGCTATATGTACACGTGAAAGATGTATCTCTATACATATTTTATATGTAGATCTTAATAATATCAATACTTATGCATGTTTTGGGTAATAACTAGGTTTTAAATTGAAATCTCCAAAGCTTTCTTTCTATCTTTGCTTCCTTATAGAAAGCCTCCAGATTAATCTTAATGGTATATCTTGACTATGGAGTTAAAATTAATGAAGAAAGGCTAGAATGAGAGGATCTGCTGAATGGAAAAAAAATTACTCATCGTAAAATGGTGTCTGATATTACTAATGCTCTAAAAAGCAACTGCGGGCCTGGCAAGTAGCTGGGCTACCTAAAGCCTAAGGATAAAATCAAAACCGACCAACGAGCTTGTGGTTTAATTCTTCCAGACAGAAGATCTCTTCTAGGATCCAGCACTTATCATGCTGGTAGTCCAAGCCCGTCGTTTTCGCATCAAGTACCTGAGTATAATTCTAATGAGGAAAATAAATCCACTGACCATCCAAAGTTCAGAGAATATCACACGCTAAGCTGGTTATGTAAAAGGACTACTAACATACCCATGACATCCTCCATTTTTACTCTCTTGGGCATACATAACTTGTATTGTATATTTGTATTGTCCTTTGCATTCTTGGTTAGTTCTACTTGTACCATGTTCCTCACGTTTCCTGCTGTGTGCTGACTGCAGATAGTGAAGGGAGGACTCCGTTACACTGGGCAGTAGACCGTGGCTATTTTAATGTTGCAGAGATTCTTCTGCAGAGGAATGCAGATGTGAATGCTAAGGTATGCAATTGACTTGATAGTTGGTGACTCGGCAGCTATCTAATTCTAGAGCTTTTTAACCCATTCTCGACTGATTAAATATCTGTGATATGTTGTAGATTTAGAAGTGATTGGTAGACATCTATTGTTACCATATCACAAGTAATACCTTCTGAATATCCACATCAAGCACCTTTTAGGGACTTGAATACCTGGACTGATAGTTGGAAACGAACAAGTTGAATTAGCATTAGAAAACCGTTCAAAGACTCTTTAATAATAACAAATGCTAAAATTCGAACCCATGGCTTTGAATCTTCCAAACAGATGTACTATTGTGTAGCATGTAATAGGGAGTCTTGATTGCACAAAATTTATTTGGTACCTGCGCAACAGCCTTTTATCTTAATTTTTGGGTACATGAATCCTTTTCTTCCATTCATCTCTGTCGAGGGCCATCTCTGTTAAGGGCCATCACTCTAACATTAGCAAATGCCATTTTCTTCTACACAGCCTTAATCCAAGTTGTGCAATGTTGACAAATATCTAATCCTCGTCCATTGTCAACACTCTATAGTTTGGGTGTAGACTTTGTTGCTAGGGGACTTTAACATGGTATTAGAGCAACTCATGTTCAATCTATTTGACACGCATTATAAGCGGATTTACAAGATATTATACTGCTACGTGAATCCAACTCTCAACCCGTAGAATGGGTCTTTGACTTGAATAATATACATATATAATCCTCATCACTCACCACCACTTCAGAGGTTTGGCAGAGTGATTGAAACTTCACATGACACTCTGATCATAAATCATTGAAGTATTTCCCAAGACTGAAGCATATCAACAAGACACATGCCAGGAGGGCGTTCAATATGTAGTTTACTTTTGTTATCAAACACAAGTTCAATGCTTGTAAGAGAGTAGCTAAAGCTTTGAGCCGGAAGGTGTCATAATCATGAGTGATTGAAGGAGCATTTTGAACATGATGGAAACTTTACTAAGACCTGGAAAAAGTGTTTAACAGAGCGGTCTAATGTGGAAGAGTTTCCTATGTTGGATGGTTATCTTTGTATTTCCTTATTCTCTTTGCGAGAAAAGGTCATCCATGAGCTGCACTGTTGAGGACTTGGTTGCCATTCAAGGAGAGAGAAGAGATGTTCTAGTATGCAGAGCGGTTATTACTTGATCATAATTAGAGGGAGATGTCATGACAATCATTCCCAAGTGTCCAGTTTGTCAAGTTGCGAAGGGTTAGGCTCAGAACACAACACGTCTGGACACTCCACTACCATCTGGACACTCCACTACCAACTCCTAGATATTTGGGAAGATTTGAGTATCGACTTCGTATTGGGACTTCCTAGAACAGTGGGAAGTGGATTCTGTGTTTGAGGTGGTTGACATTTTTTCCGAAGGTTTGCACTTTATTCCTTGCATGCTGTGCATATAGCTAAATTTTCTTCATTGAAGTAATGAGAGTACATGGTGTTCCAAGTTCTATTATTTTGGATCGAGATGCACATTTTTAGCTACTTTGTGGACTACAATGTGTGGGAGATTTGATACGACCCTGAAGTATAGCACTACTGTGCATCCCCAACCAGATGGTCCAACTGAAGTATTGGTGGAGCGTTGGGAAAATTGTTTACAAGCATATGCCAAGACAAGCCAAAACAATTACAAGCATATGCCAAGACAAGCCAAAACAATTAAATGACGATGTTTCTCCCAAGCAGACTTTGCTTGTAACAGAGTTCAGTAACTCAAAAGATGTCTCCTTTTTTGTTGTTTCCTACAGGAAGTTCTCACAACATAATTTAGATTTGGTCTGGCTGGCAAAGGATCATGGTTTCAGTTTAGCTGCAGACAACATGGCCGGACGTGTGTCCTGTCCAAGAACATGTGAGGGAGGAACTGTAGCAGTCCAATGCCAAGTATAAAAATTATCTGATGAGCATTGCATGGAGAAACTGTTTCATGAAAGTGATATGATTATGGTGTATCTGCACACGGGGAGGTTCCTTGCTGCTGCTTATTACCAAATTAGTATGGGCCATATAAAATCTCAGTCACTCCACAATCCATGGCCCTGCCAGTACATGACCGTTGCATGGGCCATATGTGTATGTTACTTGGCCCACCTGTCAATGGTTACTCGGATGAACACCTAAGCCATAAGCACTCAAATATAAGTCGATCTAACTCTTACCCTATATCCCACGAGGGACAAAATCTCGGTGTTTCACAACTCTCCCACTCAAAGACGCGGCACCTTTATCTAAGTCGTGCGGAAGTCCTAGTTCCCAGTCTCGCCTCGGTGGAACATAAATCCATTCCATTAGATAGCTCTGATACCAGTCGTCATTCTCCTCCCATGGGTCCAGTTGGGACATAACCATTGCATGAACCATATGTGCACATCACTTGGCCCATGTGCTAAAATGGTTACCCGGATGTACACAAGCCTTGAGCATTCGAATTAAACCAATCAAACTCTGATCCTATATCCGTTGTAACTAAATATTGTGGTTTCACACCGAGGAAGATAAATGATAATGCATGCACAAGGCTAACTCCAAGATTTTTTTATGTTGTCGACTTGCATGAATATCTTCCTCCAGGAGATATGCTTTATCAAAATAATTACTCGAGGACGAGTTATTTTCAAGTGGAGGGGATTAGTATGAATTCCATAAGATAGAAATCCTTTAGGGTGCGTTTGATTGCAAGGTGGAAAATACGTGGAAAAGAAATTAATTCCATGGAATAATTTTCCTAGGAAAAAAATTCCATGGAATTTTAAAAAAAATTCATGGAAAACTTAATTTGGGTGTTTGATTGCCATTATTTTCCACGAAAAATAGTTGTTTTCCATGGAAAATGATATTTTCCTATGCGTTGGACAAGTTTCATTTTCCACCATTTTAGATGAAAATATGGAAAATAGTTCTTTGGAAAATAATTCCATGGAAAATATAAGCTATCAAACACTACAATTGGTGGAAATTTTATGATGGAAATATTTTTCATGGAAAAAAAGCCCAATCAAACACAGCCTTAATGAATTATGGTGGATTCCTACGTCAATATATTTTACATATTGGATTCTAGGCTTAGTATATCAGATCAATATCCAATTCTTTTAATCACTTCCATACGCGGGGAGACTTCATATAGATGAACAAGAGATACCTAAGAGTAATAATTTTTGGTATTTAAGATCAACCATTCATCGTTATGGAGAGATTGAGAAGGATGCCGTGCATAGAATTAAACCATTATATAGTTGAAATGGAGGCGTGCTTATGGAGTATTTTGTGGTCGTAATATACCTCTGAAGTTGAAAGAAATTATGTAAGACTACTATAAGACCAACCATATTTTATGGATCATCATGTTGGACAATTAAGAAACAAGATGTCTAGAAAATTAGTTAGGATAAAATATAACTTCATCAATGGAAAGTTAAAAATAATACAAATTGAAGACGAGATAAGAGAAACTTGTCTAAGGAGAAGCTATAATATATTACTTAATGGAGTTGCTAGGACCAAAGCTAGGAGTGGACGAACATGGTTTGGAGAAGAGTATGACTTGTTAACGTTACAGAGGACATGACCGTTAACACATCCAACTGGAAGATGAGGATTCAAGCAACTAACAACTGATCCCAAAATCTTGAGAAGTCTTCGTTATTATCGTGTGTGTATATATATATGGCTGTCACAAGATTTGATTGCCAGTAAACTTAACACTACAGATACCTGACTTTTTAAGTGCAAGCTAATTCATGTAAAGTTGAAGCTAATTTAGTCTTTGTACTATTTTTCCTTCTTTTTCATGTACTAGACCTGAAAACGAGCACCAGATTTCTTTCGTTGTTGTTTGGCTATTTTTTCTCTCTCAACCCATGGGAATGTATCATGATTTCTACCATGATTATTTGTGTAGGACGATGAGGGACAGACTCCGTTGCATTATGCTGCTGTGTGTGAGAGAGAAGCTATAGCAAAGTTACTTGTCAAACACAATGCTGATCCTGACATGAAAGATGTTGATGGCAACTCACCAGGAGATCTTTGTACTAGCAGCCAATGGGCTTTTATGGCGTCTGTATGAAATAAATTTTTATTAACATAGGAAGACGATGCTAATCGAGAGTTTTTGTAGATATTAAATACATGTGGTGATGTAGGTGATATGTTACTCGTCCTCATTTATATTTTGCAAGAGGCATGATGACACTCTGAACACACAAAATTAAGGCAGAGCACACTGAAATTAAGGCGCTCTTGTTTTTTTTTTTCCCCCTTCTTCCTCTTTCTTTTTCCATCATTTCTTATAGGGGGACCATAATATCCTAATCTACACCGACATTGATTAATGGTTTTTCTCAGTCTACAAAATGAGCAGGTACAAGCGTAATTGATGGCGTTATGGAATTTGTATAATTGACTGTAACGAGAAATTATTGTGTGGTTCGACCTTACCACGTGGCAATGGTGAATGGTGAGCCCGGCCACTAATTTCTTGACACTTGGCATAATATTTGACATAAAAAATTTCAAACAATTGTAAAAAATATATTTAATATATAGAAATTCACTTGCATATAATTAGATTTTTTTTCTTTCAAAAGTATTTAAAAAAATTGACCTGGAACATAAGAGAAATGTAGTGATATAATAGATTATGCTAAGTGTCAAGAAATTGGTGGCTGGGCTCACCATTCACCATTGTCACGTGGTAAGGTCGGACCACACAATAATTTCTCGTAACAGAGAGATGATGAGCCAAAGCATTGCGTGGATAAGTCAACTGATTATACATGGCCACAGTAAATCTACACTTTGTTCATTTTGCCATTGTGAACTTCTCAAATGAGTTGTTGAGGGAAGTCTGGATCGTTTCTAAAATACAAATTATTAAAAATGGATTAAAAAATACAAGAAACTCCCGAACTTTTGGGTGCTGCTTAATTTTATTATCCCCCATTTTGTTTTTTTCTTCTCAAACATTATCCCTGTCGTCCATTTTAAGTGGTTTTTGTCCCCAAGTCACACATGAAGTCAGTCTGTCTACGTGCTCCAGCTTTCTCACCATAATATGATTTTGAAATAATAAAAATTGTGTTAACCTCATCGCATGTATTAAGTAGGTCTCGAAACAATGTAACACCATTATTCGTTCCTTATTTACATAGTAAAGATAATACAACATATATGTTGGAATTTATGCCTAGTTCATATGCCTGTACTTATGGTCATAAATCACTGGAGGACTACACATACGAAAAATAAAAACAAAAACAAATATTTCATGAACCATTCTTTACACACAAGGTTTAATGGTTCCATTGGATATCATGCAACGCATGAAACATTGTTCTATTGCGTTGTATTGATTTTCCATGTTGACGGCAACATAAGTTTTGGACGAGCTCCTACCCTGGTCATGTTTGATTCGCAGAATTAGGACCTTGAAAAAATATATATATTCATTTTGTGTTTGAATGCCAAAAGAAAGGAGTAGGAAAAAAAAATAGTTTCCGATGGGAAAAATGGTTCCCGCAACCACGCTAAGAATTCACTTCTCCCAATTTGTTGCATTTATTATAATAGTTTAGGACTAAACCATCCCTACTCAAATATATATTCTGACTATAGTATTCACCTTTCCAAACAACTGGAAAGACAAAATGATGAGAACTACAATTTCCTATGCCCACAAAAAGAGCAAAGAATTGATTTACTTTCCTTTACGTGCGAACCAAACGAAGCCTAAATGTGTAACTAAGCACCAAACCAAAGCTATTTTGTTAGCTTTTTAGATAGCATCTTGAAGAAAACTTGACAAACACACAGCTAGGAAAAGTATAGTATATTAAAGAAAACTTGATAAACACACAGCTAGGAAAAGGTTTAGAATCTGGCAAGGGGGATAAAACTGTTAACATAGCCTTTAGTTCAGGTCAAGGCTACCAAATGTTTTAGATGAAAGCAGCAGAAAAATTAGTAAACCCACAACAACATGAATGAAATGGTGTTTAACCTGACCATACATACTGATACTGCCCCCTTTTGATACTGGAGAGTAAGCTGTGCACACGAGTATTAAAAAGATTTTGCCATTCAGTAAAAGAAAAACTTGTGTCCCTAACATTAGCAAGTATAATGGTAACGGTCAATCCTTTGCAAAACACTGAAGATTTGTATAAGTATCACAAAGATTGAGAGATGTACACTTGTCCAACAATCTATATTTTTAGTATATAAATCTTAAAAAAATTCAACAATAAATAAGATTCCAACATATCTTTAAACTACATGCGCCTAATAAGATTGCTCACATACAAGGATAGAAATTCATGAAATAAAGCAGCAGGAACCACTGCTTAATGAGCAGGTTTTGCGGATCCCAAAACAGTAATTGCCCATCCAACTATGAGTGCCGCTAAGAGGACAAAAATAGAAGCTACAAGATTGAAGCTGGTGGTTTTTGATCTCCCATTGTCCACTTTCCTGGCAGAGACCTTTGCATCTTCAGATTCATCCAAATGGTTTGCTGAATCTCCACAGACTACATCCCAGAATGATTTTGCCACTAGAGAGGTCGTCTCTTCCTTTTCCAGCTCCAATATGGAAGAGGATTCTATTGAAGATTCCATGGACATCATCTCTCTACATCTGTCTTTAAGATCCTACAAAGCATTAAGTATGTACTCGGTCAGGATGATTAAGTCGTTCTCCAAACATTCTCCAAAGTCATCATCGGAGATGCAACAAGCATTATGGAACTACTCATGTAATCCGGCTAAAGCAAATGAAAATAAGACATGTTGCTGGCTTAAAAAGAAGGAATTAGCTACACTTGCTACTCTAATCATCAGGAATTAGTTAGATAGCATGCTTAAAAAGTAGAGAACTGCTGCATATTAACAATGTGACAACATTTAGTTTGGAAATAGATAGTATTATAATGAATAACTCTATCTCAAAATTTTATATTTTGATGACCTCAATTGGGGCCTAAACCCACTTAAATATTCTAGATACTGAATTAGACTGCACACTTTTTGAAACATCTCTGGTCGTCGGGGTCAAGGTTTTAAATTAGAGAGCTGCTACGTTGCCCGCCCGGGGGGCTGGCCCGCCCCCACGTGGCAGGCTGCCATTGGCTCCCCCGCCTGGGGTGGGCCCAGGTTAGCGGGGGGGGGGGGGGGGGGGGGGGGGGGTGCCTATGGCTGCCCGCCACGTGGGCGCGGGCCAGCCCCACGGGCGGGCAAAATAGCCTTTTCGTTTAAATTAATACAAAGCAATGGCAGCTTTTCTTTCCGTTGCATTCAACAATATGGTCAAATGAAGGACGTCGATGTGCTCCAGTGTACAGATTCTGATACAGTTGGAATACTGTTATGTGTATGATTTACCAGTATGTGCACTCATTCAGGTATGATGTGTAACAGACACACATGTCAAGAACATAAAATATTTCTGAGTGCATTCTTGCTCAAGGGCACTTCTTTCTTCCTAACGAAGGGATACTGCATTCTCTTGATCTATTTACCATCAGCTTTCCAGAGGACCTAAAATTTACAATATTAGTAAAGACAACACAGATATATATAAAATATGGAGAGAGACTGAAAAACCCAAGGATACGATAATCACTAATGTTAGAGAGATGGCTTTCTTCAAGAGAGGATGAAAAGGATGAATGTAGCCAACACCAAGATATGATCATATGAGGCTCTGTTGCTAACTAGCTGTTACCAATGTCGAGAAAGTTGTGAACAATAATGGTGCCAGCAGTGGCGGTCAATAGAATTCCTTCAAGCCAAGCAATATTAGTATTATTAGTCAATCTAGTTCTGGAAGAAAAAAAAAGTCATGTGCATGTTGAAAATTCTCAACCCAAGATATTAAATGCGGTTATCAAAGCATATTTACACTTGCAGTACGGAAGAAAAAAATATTTGCAACTTTGCAGAAAATTTAAATTTAAATGAAGAACATTGATACTTCTAATGAATCAAAAGTAACAGACAAGAACAAACCTCAAAACTTTCCAACGGTTGTAGGTAATCACAAATGAAGACGCCTGCCAACCATGGTACCAGAACTCTTCTAGGGAAGTGCAAGGAATAGGGTTTCCTGTTTCCAAAAGAATGCAACTTACCAGTGAGCTTTGCAACATCTAAAATGGTTTTTGTCATATGCATCATAAACCACATGACAGGCAATAAAGAGCAAAAATTATAGACGTATATTTTTTGTCCATTGACTTGTTTGAAGGGTGTACAACAACAACAAAGCCTTTCAGAGCTATACTATAATGCTAACAAAATACATATCCTTCTTTAACACTTTAAACCATGTTTTAATGTTCATATGTTCGTCTATATCTACCTCTAGTCCTAGCGGCTCCATTAACTACTATATTATTGCTCCTTACACGAGTGTCTATTAGTCTGTGTTGCACATGTACAAACCACCTAAAGTTAATTTTCTCTCATCTTATCCTCAATTGGTGTCACCTTTAACTTCTCAAGGATACACTCATTTCTTATCATATCCTTAAATTTATTGCCACTCGTCTATCTTATCGTTCTCATTTCGACTACACTAACTTTCTGGACATATCACTTTTTAAGCCCACTACTCTGATCCATAAAACATGGTTGGTCTAATAACAGTCTTGTAGAATTTTACTTGCAACTTAGTCTGTGTTGCATATGTCCAAACTATAACTACCTAAAGTTAATTTTCTCTTATATTATCCTCAATTGGTGTCACATCTAACTTTCCATAGATACACTCATTTCTTATCCTTTAATTTATTGTCACTCGTCCATCTTACCATTCTCATTTCGGCTACATCAACTTTCTGGACATGTTGCTTTTTTAATTGCCTATCACTATGATCCATAAAACATGGTTGGTCTAATAACAGTCTTGTAGAATTTTACTTTCAACTTAAGAGAGATCTCGTGATCACAAAGTACTACAGAAACACATTTCCATTTCAACCACCATGTTTTAATTTTATGTATTATTTTTTAATTCCCTACCACTCTGTCCATAAAACATGGTGTAATAACAATCTTGTAGAATTTTACTTTCAACTTAAGAGAGATCTTGTGATCACAAATTACTCCAGAAATACTTCTCTATTTCAACCACCATGTTTTAATTCTATGTATGATATCCTTCTCAATCTCTCCGTCACGATAAATGATTGATCCTAAATAGCAAAAGTTATTACTCTTAGGTACTTTTTGTCCGTTTTTATGTACTTCTCACTTATTTCTCTTGGACTTCGGGTTAAAATTACATTTTATGTTTTTATTCTACTAATTCTAAAATTTTTAGATTCCAAAGTTTCTCTCAACACTTCTATTTTAGTATAACCATTTTGTATTCTCATCAACCAACAAAATATCATCGGTTAACATCATACACCTTGGAATCTCCTCCTAGATATGCCTAGTAATTCCATCCATAACTATCACAAAAATGTAAGGACTCAACACTAATACTTTGATGTAAGCCAATGGTAATAAGAAATGATTTACTATCTCCTCCAATAGTTCGTATGGTTGTCGTAGCTCTCTCATACATGTCCTTAATAGTCTTAATATAACTAGTATGAACTTGTTTCTTCTTCAAAGTCTACCACATTATCTTTCTAGAAACTCGATCATAAGCTCTCTAAGTCAAAAACAATATATAAATATCTCTTTTACTCACTAAATCTTTTCATTAATCTTCATAGTAAATAAATAGCTCTTGTAGTGGATTTTTCCGACAAAACCAAACCGATTCTATGAATTCTCGTCTTTTTTTTCTTAATCTTTGCTCAACCACCGTCTCCAATAATTTCATGGTACGACTTAATTCCTCAATACTCATTACAACTTTGTATATCGCCTTCGTTCTTATATATGGGTACTACAATACTGCTTCTCCATCTATCTGACATCTTCTTAGTTCTTAGGACTTTGTTAAATAAGTCAGTAAGCCACATCAACATTTCTCCCCTAAATATTTTCAAACCTTAATAGGAAAATCATCATGTTATACCACTTTTCCATTTTTGTGTTTCGTTAATACATCCTTAACTTCAAAAATTCTAATTTTAAGACAACATTGATGATTTATTATGAGCTAACTCTGAATCTAAATTAAGCACTTCTAGGTTGCTCTTGTGAAAACTAGCAAAATTATATATGGAAGTAAACAGACACAAACTTGCTATCTAAACACCTAATGAAATTATATGGAAGTACATAACGTAAAAGCAATGGTTTGAGAGATCAAATGGAGATGTCACGCCCCGATTCCGTCGAATCGATAGTCGTCCCCCGGGCGTGATGCCGTGCGAACCGAATTTGCGATCGCACAAGGCCAAGTCATAAGGTAATCCGAGACACGAGATCTAAGAGAGTACGCAGACAAATTGATACACACAATAAGTAAAGGAAACTTGATCTTTATTGATAATGAACATCTTTTACAGACTCCGACACAAGACTCATTGCCGCGCGGGCTACATCATGACTCGATTACAAAAGAGTGCCGATGAGATAGCCGTTCCATACATTGCACACATCCCTCAATATTTACAAGTACTCCATTGACCTGGATGGGAGGGACGCTGAGTCATTTTCCTTGGACTGTTGAGAGCCTTCAAAATGTGGAGTCGCTGAGAGGGTCTTCGACGCACGGCCGAAGCTTCAAAAGTCACGAACGTCGTCGAGCTAGTTGGCGCGTCCTTCCTGGTTCGCGGGACCTGCAAAGAGCGAGGATCAGCACGAAACACATGTACTGGCGAATGGCTAATTAAATCCAAGCTCTGCATTTGATTCA
The DNA here is from genome assembly GCA_029216955.1 of Iris pallida. Lineage (NCBI taxonomy): Eukaryota > Viridiplantae > Streptophyta > Magnoliopsida > Asparagales > Iridaceae > Iris > Iris pallida. Next base: position 2,704,103 of record JANAVB010002198.1, read on the forward strand.
AGAAGTTTCATAAACATGTTAGTTAGCTATTTCAATGATCTTTCTAACCATCCTGTATGATTTGCATGTTAACATGTTTTGAGGCAAGCACATGAACTTGTATATTATTAAGCAACTATCATGTTAATCCCATGTCCCGTGCACCTGTTAAGCAGTGAAAGGGGTTTAAAGGCCACTGGCAATGTCAAGCCATCGCGGACTATAGCATTTGGTTAGACGACGCCCCTTTCGCGTCGGGTAGCGAGCCCTGTGCGAAAGTGCCCGCATAACTCGCGCCGATGAAGGGTTGGCGCTGCTACACTCGTTCCTCCCGGGCCGAACCGGTCCCTTGGCCTAGGCAACCGTTCGAGGAAACTTCACCTTGTCGACAAGTTGTCCAATGACCGTTTTCTTTGGAACTTAGTTGATTTACTCGTTTATCCGTATCGTTGCGGTAAGCGTTAATTGATTCATTCATTGGTTTGGCATAGACCAAGTATAATTGCATAGGGAAGCATGTTTTCCATTTCCAAAACCGACAGTTCAATAACAAGTGTTTCGTGGAATATCGTGCCACGATTTCATTGATTCTATACTATTATGACAAGCATTTATTTTACTTCACATGTTGAGTTTTGAAGTAGAGGGACGGGACGAAGAAGGTCAGCCACTCGCCTTAGCTTGCTTCAAGCGAGCGACCGGTTGGCTGCGCTGTCGTCGCCTACGCGATCACCTGCAATCGCATAAGCAACTGATTAGAACACTGTGTATTTCAAGGAATTTCGATATGAATGCGAGCTCGAAAACGCGTCACGAAAATCCATTGAAAGCATTCACGAAAATGAAAGCCAAAGCCAATTCAAGTGCGGCATGAAAACCAGAGCAACGGGAGGTCTCTCCCGACTCAGCCGCAGAGCCAATCCTCGAGGCGCAACCCGCTGAATATGGGACTTGGTTCCGAAGAAACCATTCCATAACGTGGAATGGATCTTAATTCAACCGTTCCCGTTCGATCGACTCGGCCGATTCCGACCTATCGGTCCCGACCGAATCGATAGCGACAGTGTTCCTTTCTCGCGCACCCCGTGGACGGAGACGGGGCACGATGTAGGGACGGGGCACTACACCATAACCAACTAATAGAAAGTTTCGTCCTCGAAACTTAAAGATGAAACCTACCTCTACGAGAACAATGAAGGGAATTTATCCTTCATCTCCGATTCAAGCTCCCACGTCGACTCTTCGGCCGAGTGGTTCTTCCAGAGGACGCGGACGAGAGGAATCGCACGATTACGCAGCAACTTATCCTTGCGTTCTAAGATTTGCACTGGTTCTTCAACGTAGGATAAGTCTGACTTTAGCTCCAGCTGGCCAAAATCCACCACATGGCTAGGGTCGTGCACGTACTTCCGCAACTGAGAGACGTGGAAGACGTTGTGCACACCTTCAAGCGCCGGCGGTAGGGCAATTTTATAGGCCACAGGCGCGACTCGTTCAAGTATTTCGAACGGCCCAACGAATCTCGGACTCAACTTTCCCTTCGCGTCGAACCGAGTAACTCCCCGCATGGGCGACACTTTGAGAAATACGTGATCGCCTACTAGAAACTCGAGCGGTCGACGATGAATGTCCGCATAGCTTTTCTGGCGACTCTGCGCGGTCTTTAATCTTTCCCGAATGAGCTTGACCTTATCCACAGTCTGTTCCACCAGCTGCGGGCCGAGTATCTGCCGTTCCCCGACTTTATCCCAGCAAATGGGCGATCTGCACTTCCGGCCGTACAAAGCTTCATACGGCGCCATTTGGATGCTGGATTGGTAGCTATTGTTGTATGCAAATTCCGCCAGCGGCAGGTGGACGTCCCAGCTTGATTTGAAGTCAATTGCGCAGAGCCGTAGCATGTCTTCGAGAATCTGGTTGACGCGCTCCGTTTGGCCGTCGGTCTGAGGATGGTAAGCTGAGCTGAACTGCAACTTGGTTCCCAGCGCCGACTGAAGGCTACTCCAGAATCGCGACATGAACCGTGAGTCCCGATCAGAGACGATGGATACTGGAACTCCGTGCAGCCGTACTATCTCGTCAAGGTAAATCTGCGCCAGGCGATCAACGCTCCAAGTAACTTTGATGGCGATAAAGTGCGCTGACTTGGTTAATCGATCGACGATGACCCAGATGGCGTCGTTCCCCCGTGGTGTCTTCGGCAGGCCAACAATAAAATCCATAGTGACATGATCCCATTTCCACTCGGGAATAGCGAGGTTCTGCATCTCCCCGCCCGGTCGCTGATGCTCAGCTTTCACCTGCTGACAGGCCATGCATTGCGACACGAAGAGCGCCACATCTCTCTTCATCCCGTGCCACCAAAAGGTCGTACGAAGGTCCTTATACATCTTGGTACTGCCTGGATGTAAAGTGTATTTCGCATAGTGCGCCTCCGACAGGATCTCCTTTCTGAGTTCTGAATCGTCCGGAACGCATAGTCTACCCTTCAATCGAAGCACGCCGGTTTCGTCTTCCGCAAAGTCGGTCGTCCTGCCTATCGAAATTAGCTCTCGCACTTTCTTCAGGTACGTATCGTCCGTCTGAGCGGTCTTGATCTTATTCAGCAAGCTCGGCTCTAACTGCAACTTTGCCAACTGCACGTTCCGGAATCTGACTCGGAGCTCGATGCCCATCTCTTCTAGGTCGCGTAGCAGTCGGGGGTCGATGGATAACGAGGCAATGTACTTCCGACTCAAAGCGTCTGCCACAACATTTCCCTTTCTCGGCGTGTAGTCGATAGTCAAGTCGTAATCCTTGATTAGTTCCAGCCAACGCCTTTGCCGCAAGTTCAGCTCCTTCTGCGTGAATAGATACTTGAGGCTCTTGTGATCGGTATAGATCGTGCACGCCACACCATAGAGATAGTGGCGCCACAATTTCAACGCAAACACAATCGCCGCTAACTCCAGGTCGTGCGTGGGATAATTTTTCTCGTGCGGCTTTAGCTGTCGGGAAGCAAAAGATATCACCTTGTTCCGTTGCATCAGCACACACCCCAAGCCCTGACCGGACGCGTCGCTGAATATCTGGAAACCCTCAGTCCCTTCTGGAAGTGCGAGTATCGGGGCCGAGACGAGCCTCTGCTTCAACTCTTGGAATGCAGCTTCACAGTCGTCTGACCATTCGAAGGCGACTCCTTTCTGGGTGAGGCGAGTCAGAGGCGATGCGATCTTCGCGAAGTCTTTCACGAAGCGTCGGTAGTATCCAGCTAGGCCAAGGAAACTTCGAATCTCGCCGACGGACGCTGGCCGTTTCCAATCGACAACGGCTTCAACTTTCTTTGGGTCGACCGCAATACCTTCAGCAGAAATGATGTGTCCGAGGAATGCGACGCTGCTAAGCCAGAATTCACACTTGCTTCGCTTCGCGTAGAGTTAATTTTCTCGAAGGGTCTGAAGCACGGTCCGCAGATGCTCAGTATGTTGCTGCTTATTCTTCGAGTAGACGAGTATATCGTCGATAAAGACCACTACGAACTTGTCGAGGAAGGGTCGGAACACCCGATTCATTAAATCCATAAAGGCAGCAGGGGCGTTCGTTAGGCCGAACGGCATTACCAGGAACTCGTAATGGCCGTATCGAGTGCGGAAGGCAGACTTCGGCACATCGTCCGGCTTGATCTTGAGTTGATGATAACCCGAACGCAGATCAATTTTAGAGAACACCGTGGCTCCTTGGAGCTGATCGAACAGATCATCTATGCGGGGCAGAGGATACTTGTTCCGGACGGTGGCTTTATTCAGCTCGCGGTAGTCGATACAAAGACGCATAGAGCCGTCCTTCTTCTTGACAAATAGTACGGACGCTCCCCACGGTGAGACGTTGGGTCGGATGAATCCCTTGTCGAGCAATTCCTGTAACTGCACATTGAGTTCTTTAAGCTCTGCAGGGGCCATTCTGTACGGGGTCTTCGAGATCGGTCGAGTGTTGGGGAAGGTATCGATAGTGAACTCAATCTCTCGATCGGGCGGCATGCCGGGCAGCTCGTCCGGGAACACATCGGGGAATTTTGCCACAACGTCGGTCTGACCCGCAGTTGCACCATCCTGTCGCATGTCTCGAACGGAAGCTAGGTAGCCTTCGCACCCGGAATGCAGCATCCGTCGAGCAGATATTGCAGAGATCACCATGCAGGTCGGCGACGCCTCACCACACGAGTAGCAGAATTCAGGCACTCCCGGTATGCGGAAGGTGACTTTCTTTTCGGCACAGTCTATGGTTGCGTTGCACGGACCGAGCCAATCCATCCCCAGAATGATATCGTAGTCCTTAATATTTAGAACTATCGCATCGAGACTGACCTTTTGACCACCTATACAGATGATTCCGTCTCCGCAGACTAAATTCGCAGCTAGTGGCATGCCCGACGGGATGTTAACAGTAAGCTCAAGACCCAGCGGTGTCAGGGGAAATTTGTGCTCGGCGGCAAAGTCCGCCGATATGAAACTATGCGTGGCACCTGAATCAAACAATACACGAGCAGGTTTATTATTGAATTGCAGTATACCTGTCACGACTGTGTCAGATGCGAACGCTTCGTCTCGGGTCATGGCGTAGACACGGCCCTGAGCATTAGGGCGACGGTCTTGGCCATTCTGTGGTGCGGTCGGTGGAGCCCGAGGTGCTTGGCCTCGATTTTGTTGATGTTGCGGGGGGCGCTGATTCGACGTAGCTTCCGGGCAGTCCCTTACGAGGTGATCCCTTCTGCCGCATGCAAAACAGACTCTGTTCTTAAGTTGGCAGTCGATGTCCAGGTGCCCGTCCTTGTGGCAGAAATTGCAGACCATCCGTTCCTTCGTCTGGTTGCCGCGATGTTGACGCTTATGTGCGTTGTTGCCTCCCGTATTACTATGGCGTTTGTTATTGGAGTTAACAACGCCGGTAGTAGTAGGAGGATACTCGGACTCCAGACGGATGGCGTGGTTGAGTGCCTCGCCCACAGTTTTGTATTCCGGCACCGAGACATGAGCACGGATAGTGGAACGCAGGCCCACTACAAATCGCTTTGCTCGGCTTGCAGTAGTAGGTAGATAGTCACCAGCGAACTTGGCCAGTTTGTTGAATTTGGCCGCATATTGTCGTACAGTCATATTCCCTTGCGTCAGCTGCATGAACTCGTTCTCCTTTTCCTGTCGCACGGCTGCAGAAAGATATTCGTTCTCGAACGCATTTCTGAATGTCGTCCATGAGATCGCCGTTGTCTCGTCTTCACGTCGAATAGCCCGCTTCTGCACAGCCCACCAATCGTGCGCGTTCATTCGAAGTAATAGTTGAGCACACGCGACTTTCTTCGAGTCTTCGACATCCAGAAGCTCGAACTTGTCTTCCAGCTCCTCCAACCAGTCGATCGCCACCGCGGGATCTTCTGTGCCGTTGAAGGAAGTGCGGCAGCTTTTAGTGAACTTTGACACGTCGAAGTTAGAACTTCTCGGTGCTGCAGGTGAGAGCACGGGCGCCTCTAGTTCGGCTTCGTTGGATCGAACCGCAGGCTGGGTCACGGCAGGTGTCATCGTTGAGTTGTTGTTGCCGACGACCGACTGTACGATCTGCTGGAGGGTATTCAGCTGCTGCTGCTGCAGCTTGAATTGAGCCTCGAACCGATTTTCAAATTGAGCCTGACGAGCCTCCGCTTGCTGACAATGGAGCTCGTTTTGACGTTGCTGCATTTCAAGCATTTGCAGCATACGTTGCATCGGGTCGCCGGAAGGTCCGGCTACAGTAGGCGTCATTCCCGTTGGGTTAATGGAATGCTCGGGCCTAGAAGCACTCGAGCCGCTCGAAGCGCTCGTCTCGTCAACCCATCCAAGTATCAATTTTGGGACTTCACATAGTTCATGATATGAAACCTTTAGATTTTGATCTGCAAGGGAAGCCCTACCATGGGAAGACCTTCTATGAGTTTTGGCATTGGCAGTCTTGACAGTTTCTTTTAGGACTATCACTTTTCAGCCCTTAAGAGAAAATTAAAAGAATTAGAGAACTTATTCAAACATAAAAATGAAATGTTAGTTACATCTTGGTTTCACTTCATAATTGCATATTTCTATTTTCTATAAAATTATAGCATAGAAACTTACCAAATTTTGCTACTTACTATGGGCTTGAAAGAGTCCTTTCAAAGCAAGCATGGAAATAAGATCTAGCCAAACAAAGTATATGTTTCATCCTATTTCAAACAATTACAAATTTGTTTGATTTGGCCACTTCCGTGCCATTTTGATCAGTTTGGTTAGATCTTAGCCCTATATGTTTTAATTTCAGCCAAGGACGTCCAGCTTGGGCCTGTTTCAGCCAGATTTCAGCCATTTTTGGGTTGTATAGGTAAACTTTTGGCCTATTTAGGGTTTAAAATTGGAAGAAGTTTCCTAATTTCAGCTTGGTACTTGTCCTTTTCGAACAACAACAAATTTACACGGTTTTGGATCTGGTCATCTCAAATCTAATCCCATATGGCCACAGATAACAGTAACCAGCAGATTTTTATAATTCTTGACATGAAGCATCTAGATTTGGTGATCTGAAATTCTTAGCAAGAACAGAGAGATGCACAAAAATAATAACAAAACATTCTGCATTACCCATTGAAAAGTAACAAAGCTTTAGATGAAGGCTTCCATTTCATTTTTAATTGTCTTCCTAGGGAAACAGGAAGTCCAGAAAGGTGTGAAGTACTCCAAGAGAAGATCAAGTGTTCATATAAAAGTTTCCATGCTTAATAAATGAAACTACACTCTCCCTGGCCTGTGGTTAGAAAAAACATAGTATAACACATCAGTTAAGCATAAAGCCAGCCTACCTTAATTGATGCAAGATAATCTGATGGATGGACTTATTAGCGTCATCGCTCGCATCCATATCAATTTTACTGGTCAACTCCACTTTATCCTCTGCCTCGTCACACACTATATCAAGTCTACTTCTCAAACTCTTTAAGATATCCGCCTTCAAAATAAGACAATACAATTCAAAACAATAATAGAAGTTTCGAAGGAGAATAATAACAGTAAACTAGGATATCAGAAGCAAGTATGTAAAGGATATATTGATATGTAGATAAAAAATTACTTATAAATATGTAGAGAAAGAAAAGAAACTTAAATGCCAGACATATACCTAGTACTTACAAAATTACAGGATATGATACCATAAAATACTGAAGGCACAAACGAAATGCATACATCAAGTCGTCATGGCACCAACTTCATGGGCGTATATAGGGCTGTCGATGGTAAGTGGTAACCGATAACCTGACAAGCTGACCCGATTATTTTAGAATTATAGGTTTGGATTCCAAAAGTAAACCCGAATACTCTTAGGGATTGGATATAGCTTCAACCAAACCTGAAACCCGCAACTGATTTACATATAGGAAATATCAAGTTTATCACATATATTTGATCCAATATCATATGAAACAAGACAAACAATATATCATATGGGCAACATGTGAAAGTCATCTAAATTATTCTCCAAAAGGTAAAAATCAACAACTATTTTGAAGCAAATAATAGGGTTAAACATCTTATGTAAGTCCAAAACTGATTAAAACGAATTTGACCCCAACACGAACCCAAAAAGCTTATACGGCATTCAGGTTTGGATCTTACATAAACCTGACCCCGTTCAGCCTTGTGTATAGAATTCTTATAATAACCCAAGTAGTTGAAGAATGTTCAGAAACCAAACGACTAGGCTCCCCAGGGGGGAAGAGTGAGATACTCATCTGAGAATTGGAGATCAATAATCAATGGCTATGGCTATATAAACTTAAATATATGCACCAATACATGGGCAAAATCTAAAGAAAATAGTCATTGGTACTCAAATTTTATAGTTTACATAAGTCTAATATAGTAAGTGAATTGAAAAAAAAGCAAAAAGAAAAGGACATGGATTGTAGGGACTAAGATGGTCATTCATAAAAACTCAGATGAATTATTCTATGCTATGAATAATAATTATTCGGTATATATGGGTAACCAAAAACTTTTTAAGCATCAGAATTGGCATTAAAGAAGACACTTGAATAAATACCTTTATATCAGATACAGCTTGTGCAACAGGTTCTTTTGGACCCAAGTATGCAGAAGCACATATAGCTCCGGTGAAGATAATAAGTCCAGCAACATTATCTGAGCTGCAAGCTTTACATAACTTCTACAACATTAGCCTTCTACATGATGGAATATAAAAAAGGAAGCACCCTAGTTACAGTTATAAAGTCTTAAAGTTTGCACCTTCCTTATAGATAAGAAACAAACTAGTAATTTTTACTTCCCAACTCACCTTCTGGAGCCACATCCCTCATAAATGGTAAAAGCAATTCAACTTTGTGCAAGCCCTCTGAATGGATGTGTTGATCTTCAGTCACCTAGATGATAAAAGTACAAACAAAAATTTATAATATCATTGGCAAGCTATTCTGTGTGTAAATTTAGAGCATCTCTTCTTTCTCGTTCATCTAATATATGAACTCCTCTCCTCCTAATATATGAGATACCAATCCGCATATTAATGATGCCACGGTTGAACTACCCTAGAGCTTTAAGAAGATATAACTGAGAACTTAAGTCCTATTAAAATTTATGAAGATGTGGAACTCTACAGATTTGATTTAAAAGTTCAGATATAGCTTACTCTTATCTCATTATTAAGAAATTATGCTCTAGTAAATAAAAACAATCGAAGTTGTTTGATCTCATTGCAGGCCCCAAGAACCAGTCTAAGCAACAAACTTAAAATATACCCCTATATTAACAACTCCATGCCCATAAACTTAAACATGGAGCTCATATCAATAATGGCATAATGGAGAACATATAATTTTTATTCCGAGCATTTTGCATAGAATTATGTTGATTTCTTTTTATTTATATTGGGAAGCATGTTTCATGGGATTGTCATACCTTTCCGCTTTTTACTTTAGTGTGCAATTGAGATGAATGCAATCCTATCACTTTCCTAAGGGTCTTCTCTAGTGAAACGGATATGGATGGTTCTTGCATGAGAGGTCAAACTGTTTGACCAAAAAGGTAGGTCTACCTACTTACTGGTCTATCCTTTTAGGTTTTATGTCAAGCCCTTCTCTAGCTTATAAATACCTTGGCTAGGAAATTGGCACCAACATAGTAATTGCTGTCAGGATGGCAGATTATGTGAAACTCTGTCAATTCTTTTTGAAGCTTTCCGTCCTTCGTGGTCAACCCATTCTGAATTTCTGGTGTGATAAAGCTTGGACATGAATTGCAAGCAAGGTTTCACATCTCACTTAATTACAGATCTCAATCTCTCTTATATATTTCTCTAAAGTTAAAATCCATATAATGCATCTTGCTCTAGAACTACATAATCCTGACCCAACTAATAAGACATGTATATTCTACTACATGATTTAAAGGTGCATAGTCTATATCCACATTATTATAAATTTCCCTTGGCCAAGGCCGGTATCTCAAACCTACTCCAGATCAGCCTCACCAATATTGAACAAAATGCTGACATTCTATCCAAGAATTTATGGTTTGACCTAAATTGAGTTTCTTCTACATTCTCTCTCAAGTTGAACATATTGGAAAACAAGTGCAACTTGAAATACAAAAGAGAAGTCTTTTAGTAAGAAGGCTGAAATTGGTGGCGGCTAAGGTCGGATTTGGAAGTAACCAGTGCGGGAAGCAGCCTGGGACATAGTTGAAGGTGGGTGGTGTTGCATGCAGCCTGTCACAGAGTTGGAGGTGGCCAATATAGCATGTGACCTGAACCAAAGTTGGAGGTTCCTGGCACTAGAGGTAGCCTGGGTCAGAGTTGGAGGTGACAAAACACAAAAGGAAGGGGGAAAACATCACAAGTGGGTGCAGTCACAAATTCTCCTTTGAGGATCATGGATCAAGCTACGATACCATGTTGAGGATCATAGCTATCTAACCATGTTGACTTACAGAAGATTGGGAATAGGAGATAGAGAAAGAAAAAAGACGATGCTAATTCTAACTCGGTCATCGTCATCCAAGCCTTCTCGAATCAGCTATAGAGCATACAAATGCTCAATAAAAGAATTGACACTGGAGACTTTCTTTTATGTATAGTAGCTCAAGAATACAAATTGGTAAGACGTACTCTTGACTCAATCTATAAGATTAGACCAACTATTTATCTAAATCTAATTGACATGAATAACCTACTAAGTACTAATAGAAATAGACCCAAAGCATACAAAAAATGGTATTGACTCAAAATTCTGATTTGACCTAAATTCAAATCCTTCTACATCCTAAAAAGGCTTTGCATAAGCACCAAAAAAACAGCATAATTTTTTTTTCCACAGATTATTAATTTTCTTTTGACTCTCCGAAAAATAAAACATTTTATCACGTTTCTTCAGGTTAAGAAAATATTTTTTGAAACAGAATATCAAACATAAATACAAAAAAGTTTACAGCAATCGTACCAATTTTGCATCTATCAAGGCTTTTGCAGTTTGCAAGTCTTTGGCATGACGGTCAATTCCAAGGCGAAGCACATTCTTGAATGTGTTGGAATCTAACGCCACTGCATGAAAAATAGGCAACCTGTGACAAAATTAAAACAAGAATTTGATTAAGGATGAGTAATTTCAGTTAACAGCTGCACCACATGCAAAGCAAGACTGTCCTGTACACATTAAGTTAGTAGCACCAGTAGAAATGGTTGCAGAGAAATTAAGCAGGTCCCATTTCCAGTGGGTTAGTCAAAGAAGGCAAATTCAATAGAAAAATGATGTCTCAAGTGCCAAATGATATATTTATGGCAATTTACCTCAAAGAAATCAATTTAGCTGACATGAGACTCATCAAATTAATACCTTTAGAAACACGAAAAAGTGGACCATCAACTAAACCCTTTACTAGAGGTGGGCAAGTAGTTGATCAACAGACAGGTGACATCCCTTTTCACGACAATAAACTTTTCATAGAGTAACATCTAAATACACCAATGATTACTTCAAGGTTCAAACTTTTAGTAATACAATGGTGGAATAATAGTATGCCAGGGGAATACCATCCCTTCCATCACGTTTTCAAAGTAAGTGAATCTAGGACTAGGTATGAAGAACATTCTACATTCGCATCGAGGATCTGCAGCATGGTCTGGAACTAGGGCTGTAAACAGGTCAGGTTCGGGTCAGATTTATGTGAAATCTGAACAGATTGAACTTGGACCAAAAAGTTTCCAGGTTCAAAATTTGTACCAAAACCCGACCCGAATGGAATTCTTCTGGCTTTAGCATCTGAACCTGGTTCAGTTTAAAATTTGGGTCAGGCCGATGTATATGAACCTATGTTGCACGGCACGACAAAATGGTGCCCATATCCATAACATGTACGTACCCTTATCAGTGCCTTATTTTGTACAACATAGTTGATTATGTTGTACATATTTGAAAATGCCTGTATCCCGTACCATTATCCGTGCAATATAGGTGATTACGTTGTACATATTTGAAAATGCATGTATCCCAAACTTGTATTGTGTTCTTATCCATACCCGTGTCAGTACTCGTGCGACATAGATATTAACTATGTGTAGAACAGACACTCCAAAATTCATGACGTGTCCATGTCATGTCGGACATGCATATCAGACATGCACGGACACTCCAAAATATATTAGGACACTCTAAAATAGGTGTCGCATCCGTGTCGCCGTGTCTGTAGCGTGTTGTGTTGTATCTATGTCTGTGCAATATAGTATACAAAAAAGAAAAATGATTCACCAATAATGTAGATGGTGGGGATTGAACCATGTACCTCACCCAACAAACATTTGGTGTGTCACCAACTAGCCAGAGACCAACTCTTATACATGTAGAAAGAAGAATTGTTTATATTTAATCAAAACCCGAACCAGACCTGAATCTTTTGGGTTTTATATGGTGTGCCTAAACCCAACCTGAAATTCAAATGGGTTATATTTATTAAATCAAAAGCCGAATTTATATTTACGAATCGGGTCGGCTTATCGGGTTATTGGTTACCATTGACAAGCTTATTTGGAACTATAATGTACAGTAGCATTTTCTATTACTAGCTAAATACCTTTAAAGCTTTAAATTATTTTACTTAAACAGGATACACTGAAAGTTAAAACTGGATAGAAGTTTCTTCAATTCAACATGCGTCAAACTCTATTGGAGATTTTATTGGCTGGAATTACCGACAAGTTATCATTTATGCTTTAGTTCAAAGCAACTTGGTATGCAAGAATGCTGTTTAGTCTATTTAACTATATGTGGTGCATTGTGATTGGATAATTGAAAAGAAAAGATAAAAGTGTAAGTTAACTGAGAGTCCTATGCTGTTGGTCCAATTAGTCTTCCGTTAATTGAAAGACAGCAGTAAGCAGGCCATTTCAGGTTCATAACCTTGTTGGATTTTTCCTCTTGTGATTTGTCAATCAGAATTTTAAATAACCAGAAGACTCTTACATTAAGGCCTCGTTTGGTTCACGGATTCAAGGAATCCGGAAAGGAAACTTGTTCCTTTCCTTTGTTTGGTAGCCACAAATTTGGGAAACACTTTCCTGACATGGGGGAAAATAGGAGGAAAAATGGTTCCTCTCATGACCCATGGGATTCATTTTCCCTCATCCTTTCCCAACATTAATTACCAAACATAATGACAAAAGTAGCCTTGATTTATTACCTATTTTACCAATTAACTCTTCATTATAATTATGTTGACATTGGATATTGTTGGAACAATGATATATTTTTTCTTTCCTTTCCTACACCAACCAAACATAGGAAAGGAAATTTGATAGGAATTCTACTTTCCCATCCCCATGGAAAATACATGGGAATTGATTTCCTTTCCGTGAACCAAACGAGGCCTAACAACTAGTTTCCCCCCTTCAAATGAGGCTGGCTATTATGTTTAGGACACAGCACTCTTAAATGCTCAAGCTTTGATATGCATGCACAAATGCATGAATGCAGGAGTGTGTTGATTGGATGGGTAGATCAACCAATGGATGCAAGCATATGCATGGTAGGTAAATAGAAACACAAAGACCCCATTATTCACTAAAGCTGAATGATACGGACAAGGGAATGTGATATGACATTATACGCGAACGGAGCATATCAACGTTGGTTTCTTTATCAAAATACATAAATAGCATTGTATATCAACGACAAACAAGGAAAAATCATGGCCAACGACAAATAAATACATAAATAGCATAGCATATCAACGTTGGTTTCTTTATCTAAAATAGAAAAAAGTAAAAAAGTAAAAAGAAATTTCAATTGTGTCTGATATATTAGTTTTAGTATAACATATTAATGGTAGATCCGTGAATAATAATTATACAGATTCAGTAACATTTGATCCAATTAAGGTGGCAAGTCAGTAACATTCGATCCAATTTAGGTCATTAGGTGGCAATTCATAGTCTCATGACTTGATACCTAACGTCACAGTCAAGGTCAAAAATACTATCATTGGATGGTGGTAATTGCTATCAAACTGTCTGTGGCTACATCTTGCCATTAATTACTGTTACAAGGATCACATTGATCTATGCCAGATGTGTGGATCAAATTTGTGTGATATTTCCCTTTTTTCTATATCTGTAGTATCTAAGGGAGCTCTGCAAAAGGAAAGCACACAATTATAACACTAAATCTAAATCTTGGTGTACTTTTAAGTTTTTAACATCTTCTATTAGCAATGAAGTACAAAGAGACTTCCATATCACCCACCACCATCATACAGGCCTTTTCCCATCAAAATGGGGTCAACGGAGAGCACAAGTCAAATTCTAGAAACTTCAAGAGAATTGATTTGTTGACGACCTCTTGTCGCATTGGCGACACCCTGTATGAGTTGGCCCCTAAGGCAACCATGAGAAACTGAACAAGAAAGGGCCTTGCCATGTCACGCCCCGACCCGGAAAATCGCTTCGTCCTCGCATCGATTTATCTGAATCATCGTCCTCGCTGGGGCGTGATGCCGTACGAGTCTGGAGTTGCACTCGTACAAGGCAAGATGACAAGTTCTCAAATGGTTATCTTTGATTTGGTAGTAGCAACTAAACGGAAAAAGAGTATGCGAAACAATTCTCTTTATTGATACATGAACGAAGATTACAAAGGCTTTCAATAGCCCAACAATATATGCCAGATTGGCTACAACACTCAGGTTCTCTCTTGCCCACAAAGGATTTCACCGTTCCATACATTATGCCTTCTATATCTCGGCCGCATCAATCCTGTTGCAAGTCCGAGCGTCAATACGATCGCACGCTTCAAACGCTACGACATTCCATGCCTCTGCGCGATCAAGCGAAGCTTCGCCGCGAGCAATCAATTCCCTACACCCTGCATAAAAGCTGGTGGGGGATCAGTACGTTCGTCCTCGCATGTACTGACGAAAAGACCAACTTTTTAAACCGACATTTTAGTATTTATGTTCAATCATGCAACTTAGCTTATGATCTTGCTATATTCTCCTTAGGGCTCGTTTGGATCAAGTTTTTGTATTCCTAGGAATAGATTTTCAATTCCTTTCCCATGGAAAAGGAATCCAACATTCCCATACCCATGTTTGGTTAGGTTGAGGATAGGTAGTTCAAAAATATAAAAAATTTCATCTCCATATTTAGTTTACAAAGGGATAGAAATCTTAATTTATTTAGTTTTCCTTTAATACCCTTTCATTAATTTTATGATGATTCACATGCTTGGGATAGAAGTTAAAATTTTAAAAATAAATAGAGGGTATAACCGTCCAAATCAAATATTCAAACATCATTCCTAGGAAAGCAAATCTATTCCCAAGGGGGGACTTGGGAATAGCTTTCCCAAGTCAATGGGAATAGCTTTCCCACATAAGCCCCTCCTATTCCCTCCTCATTCCCAATCCTAAACATACCAAACATGGGTAAGGAATTCAAAACCCATTCCCAAGCCTCAAAAACTTGAACCAAACGTCCCCCTTAGGGTCGATTTCATGGCATATTCGAAATCAGTAAAACATGTTATCATGGCAAGCATGTTATTCGAATTGAATAGGCAAGCAGGCAAGCAATCTCGTGTTTGTTTCGTGGCGCGACTTCTTACCAAGTCGACGCACTCGCCCTTGCACCGACGCAAGGTGAATACGCCCCATTCCTTTTCTGTCATGTTATAAGTGCTCTATACAAGATCTATGTGTGCAGGACACATACGTGCCTACAGATTCAACCTATCGTTCCTTAACTATATGGAGGTCTTGGCGTATCCGCGCCAGAATGGACTAAATGTGTTTCTCTTTTCTTTTTCTTTCTTTCTTTTCTCTCTTTCTTTTCTTTCTCAAATTTGGGTAGCCCGACGTTTCACGGGTTGGGTTGCTATCCCAAACAACTGAAACCTACCGCGTGCCTACCATCATTTGCGGTTTTTCACATCTATAACCGGTGGCTAGTCGTTTTACAGATGAGCGCCCATCAAAGATTATATCCCTCCTATGCCGAACGGTCCCGGTTGTCACGCCCCGAGTCGCAACGTTCGTCCCCGATGTAATTTTTGCCGATTCGATCGTCCTCGCTAAGGCGTGATGCCGCACGAGCCTGGAGTTGCGCTCGTGCAAGGCAAGATGACAAGTTCTCAAACGGTTATCTTTTGATTTTGATATTAATACGCCAAGTCGAAACTTCACAAATCACATCAGAATATAAGACGCAGTATAGGAAGATAGAAATACTTTTCATTCATAGCTTGCAACGAAGTGCAAGTCGTAATTTACATTGGATGCCGTTGCGGCTACATTGATTGAAAACAGAAAGAAAATACATTCGACAAATTGCCTGAACTACGCTTGCCGTCCCATACATTCGCCCCTTTATACATAAGCCGTCGACTTGAATTGGCTTCAAAATACTTCAGCATAGGAAGAGCTTCAAAACGCCTCTCCGCACTTCAGCTTCGTTTTAGGTTGGAGCGCCCGCCGCACCTGGGGAAATTGGGGGAGGGGATTAGCACACTTGCTAAGTGGACGAGACGAACCAACTCGTCTAAACCGACTCTGATTATTAGGATAAGCATGCTTTAGAGTTGTCTTTCTATTAGAACTAAATGAATTCAGTTCATATTCGATAGCCGTCTTTGAGTAATAAATAATAAAGCATACAGTATAACATCGCAGTTTTCATATTTCTTACCACGGCCGTGCTCGTCCCTGCATAAAAACAGAGATAATATTTACCCTGCACAAGACAATAGGTAAGCATGCAACTATCTTATATGCGGTCATTGGTGCTACGCACCACTAGGGACTTAATCGAAGTTGGCATGCGACGTTACCCTTTCAGCCTAGGTTGCAAGCCTTACTGAAGGTCCCGCATGCCTCGCGCCGAAGCACGATGAATTATTCCCCCTAGGACGACTCGGTTCCGATGCCCCGGATACCGTTTCGAGGAAAACGAACTTGTGCACAAGCTGTCCATGACCATGCCTATGTGCGAATATTTGATATATGCAACCCGTTTTGTATAGCGCGGATAGTATCGAACGACATTATCATTTCTCGCAACTCATGCAACGATTCATTTTCCCCAAAGCCGTACACCGATTTAGCATCCCGTGGGCACCAAATTGTCCGAGGCATCATAACCCATGTTCAACGTTTCATAATATTTTACAGCACTTGAAATAGTCTATCTTTTTCTGTAAACCTTAAACTTTCTGGTTTATGTGAAAAACTTGTATTTGTAAATCGATACGTTTTTCCCGAGTTCTTGACTTAGTGGATTGGCATGCAATTAACTTGGCATCGTTCGATTTGAATGGATTCGAAGCAAGGAATAAGTTTGCGGGACAGAATAGAAAAGAAGGCCGAATCACCCACCGATTACTTTGCTTCGTGCCGATCGTCCAAGCGCTACGCAACGTCAATCCTTAGTTATGCGAGCTCCTGCAATGGCACCAACGCTTTGTTAGAATTCCTTCTTTTCCCCTTGCATCGAAATTGTAATTGCATCCATGAAAACGACGCGAAAGCACTTCATCAAGCCCAGCGGCAAAAGATCCAAGAAAACCATACAGCGGTCCGGTCCCGTCGAAGGAACTCTTATAGAGAGCTCGCGCGCCGAAACGCAGCCCGCTGCATCTAGGACTTGTTCCAACAGAAGTCGTTCCATTAGTTGGATCGATTCTCGTATCTTCCGTCCAAATCGATTTGAATCGATGCCGCAAGGCGTTAACGTTTACCAAGCTTAGCGATCGTGTCAGATGGCCATCTAAGTTCCCGGCCGATCTGACTCGGCGCTAGCATATTATGAAGTTCCGTCGCCTATCGAAAGCGGAGCGCTACATAATATACCACTAAGAAAAAGTTTCGTCCTGAAACTTAAGAACAAGGGTCGGACCTTGATTTAGACGAACAACGCAGGGTACTTCTCCTTCATCTCCGCCTCCATCTCCCACGTCGACTCCTCGACTGTATGGTTCCGCCAAAGCACGCGGACCAAGGACATCGACCGATTTCGTAGCACCTTTTCCTTGCGGTCCAAAATTTGAATAGGCTCCTCCGAGTAAGACAAGTCAGTACGTAGCTCCAACTGATCGAAGCTAACCACATGACTTGGATCGTGCACGTATTTTCGAAGTTGTGAAACGTGGAAAACATCGTGCACATCGGCTAAGGCAGGAGGTAGCGCGATCCGATAAGCAACCGTCGCAACTCGCTCAATGATCTCGAAGGGGCCTACAAATCTCGGGCTCAATTTGCCTTTAACGCCGAACCGCATCACTCCGCGCATGGGCGTTACTTTCAGAAACACATGGTCCCCGGCCAAGAACTCTAGCGGTCGCCGACGAAGATCTGTGTAGCTCTTTTGTCGACTTTGCGCGATGCGGAGTCTATCTCGAATCAAGCGGACCTTTTCGACGACCTGTTCCACCAGTTCCGGTCCAAGCACTTGTCGCTCTCCGACTTCATCCCAGCATATCGGCGAACGACACTTCCTCCCGTAGAGCGCTTCGTATGGAGCCATCTGAATGCTCGACTGATAACTGTTGTTATACGCAAACTCCGCAAGCGGCAAATGCGTATCCCAACTAGTCTTTAGGTCGATCGCACACAGACGCAGCATGTCTTCTAAGATCTGGTTGACCCTCTCCGTCTGACCGTCTGTTTGGGGATGGTACGTCGAGCTAAAGTTCAGTTTGGTCCCCATCGCCGCTTGAAGGCTCGTCCAGAAACGCGATAGGAATCGCCCGTCTCTGTCCGAAATTATTGAGGCCGGCACCCCGTGCAGTCGAACAATCTCATCGACGTAGATTTGCGCTAACCGATCGACGCTCCATCCTACTTTAATTGCGATGAAGTGAGCCGACTTGGTCAATCTATCAACAATGACCCAAATCGCGTCATTCCCCCGCGGCGTCTTCGGAAATCCCACAATGAAATCCATCGAGATATTGTCCCACTTCCACTCGGGAATGGCGATGTTCTGCAGCTCGCCGCCGGGCCTCTGGTGTTCCGCCTTCACCTGCTGACACGCCATGCATTGCGATACAAACGTAGCTACGTCTTTCTTCATACCGTGCCACCAAAAGCTTGTGCGCAAGTCCTTGTACATCTTGGTGCTCCCAGGATGTAACGAGTACTTCGCATAATGCGCCTCCATCAGAATTTCTTTTCTGAGTTCGGCAGTTTCAGGAATGCAGAGCCTTCCCTTTAGTCGCATCGTCCCGTCTCCGCCTTCCGCAAAGTCAGTCGCCCTTCCCGTTGAAATCAGCTCGCGCATTTTCTTCAGGAATGAGTCGTCCTCCTGTGCGGTCTTTATCTTGCTAAGCAGGCTCGATCCTAGCTTCAGCTGCGCTAGGTGCAGGTGTCGATACTCAATTCCGAGTTCGATACCCATCGTTTCAAGGTCTCGCCGTATTTCCTTGTTTATGGCCAGTGTTCCCATAAACATTCTGCTGAGTGCGTCGGCCACCACGTTTCCCTTGCCCGGCGTGTATTCGATCGTTAGCTCGTAATCTTTTATGAGTTCGAGCCATCGTCGCTGTCGTAGGTTGAGTTCCCGTTGCGTGAACAAGTACTTCAGGCTTTTATGATCTGTGTAGATTCTGCATGCTACACCATAGAGATAGTGCCGCCATAACTTCAATGCAAAGACGATCGCCGCCAATTCTAAGTCGTGCGTCGGATAATTTTTCTCGTGCTGCTTCAACTGCCGTGAAGCGTAGGAGATGACTTTGTCTCTCTGCATGAGTACGCACCCGAGGCCAGTTCCCGACGCGTCGCTGAATATCTGAAAGCCTTCGGGACCGTCTGGAAGTGCAAGGATTGGAGCTGAGACGAGCCGTTGCTTCAACTCTTGAAAGCTGGATTCACAGTCGTCGCTCCATTCAAATACTACTCCCTTCTGGGTGAGGCGAGTCAGAGGCGACGCTAGTTTTGAAAAGCTTCGCACGAACCTACGGTAGTAGCCCGCTAAGCCAAGGAAACTCCGAATTTCGCTAGCCGAGGCAGGTCGTTTCCAATCCACCACCGCATCAATCTTCTTTGGGTCCACCGCGACACCTTCGGCAGAGATTACGTGCCCAAGGAATGTCACGCTACTCATCCAGAACTCGCACTTACTCTGCTTGGCGTACAATTTGTTTTCACGCAGAATCTGCAGTACCGTCTTCAAATGTTCCGCGTGCTCTTCCCGATTCTTTGAGTAGACAAGGATATCGTCGATGAATACGACTACAAATTTATCTATTTGAGGTCGGAAGACTCGGTTCATCAGATCCATGAAAGCGGCCGGGACATTCGTCAAACCGAACGGCATGACGAGGAATTCGTAATGACCATATCGAGTGCGGAAGGCGGACTTCGATACGTCGTCGGACTTGATCTTCAATTGATGATAACCTGAGCGAAGATCGATTTTTGAAAATACTGACGCGCCTTGCAGTTGGTCAAACAAGTCGTCGATTCGCGGCAAAGGATACTTGTTTCGCACGGTCGCCTTGTTGAGTTCCCGATAGTCGATGCATAGCCGCAACGACCCATCTTTCTTCTTCACGAACAGTACGGGAGCTCCCCACGGAGAGACGCTAGGGCGAATAAATCCGCGGTCTAGCAACTCTTGTAATTGCACCTTCAGCTCCTTCAGTTCTGCTGGAGCCATTCGGTAAGGCGCCTTCGATATCGGCCGTGTATCCGGAAAGGTGTCGATGCTGAATTCAATTTCTCGATCCGGCGGCATCCCGGGCATCTCATCAGGAAAAACGTCGGAAAAATCCGCCACAACGTCCGTCTGCATTGTGTTTGTATTATCCGTCCGCGTGTCTCGAACTGATGCCAAGTATCCCGCTCAGCCGGAACGCAGCATACGCCTTGCCGAGATTGCCGATACCATCATCGCCGTCTTCGAGGCCGTACCGCACGAATATGAGAACTCCGTCTCGCCAGGAAGACGAAATACTACTCTCTTCTCCGCGCACTCGATCGTTGCACGACAAGCGCCCAACCAATCCATGCCCAAAATTATGTCGTAATCTTTTATGTCTAGCACGACGGCATCCAAGGATAGATATCTTCCTCCGACGCAAAGGTGGCCATCCCTACAAATAAAATTCGCAGGCATATCGACTCCCGACGGAGTGCTAACGCTAATATTTATATCTAGTGATTGCATTGTTATTTTATTTTCTTTCGCAAAATCAGCAGATATAAAGCTATGCGTTGCACCCGAATCGAATAATGAGCAGGTATACTTTTGTAGAGTAATATACCTGTTACAACCGTATCGGACGTAAACGCCTCGTCCCGAGTTAATGCATAAACTCGGCCTTGAGCTCCGTGGCGTTGGTTCTGTTGGTTGACGGGCACCGCATTCGCGCCTTGCAGTATCGGCGCTTTATGCGGATTCGGGACGTTCCTCGGCGGGTTGTTTTGATTCGGCTTCCCCGCCTGAAAATATTGACTGAAGTGGCCTAACTCGCCACATTTGAAGCATGTTCTCAGTCTACAATCGGGTGCTCGGTGCCCACGCTTGCCGCATCTATTGCAATTTACTGCGGCAAAGTGACCATGATTCTCAGCCGTATTTGGGCGCTTTGGTACTCCCGATCCTCCAGCGTCATTAGGACGCTTGTTGAAGTTGTTGCGAACGACAGGCACGGCCCTTTGTGACATACGGCCGAAGATTCGTTCACTATCAAGTGCGGCTTCGTAGGATTCACGATAAGTTTGGCACCGTTGGTTCATGACGTCCCTACGCAGTTCGTCGTTGAGGCCTTGCTGAAAACGCTCGCACCATTCTTCTTTGTTGGGCAGAAAGGCGCCGGCAAATTTTGCAAGTTTCGAGAAGCTTGCATCATAATCTTCCACACATGTTCCCCTGCCTCAACATCATGAACTCATCCGCTTTCTGTCGATGGATGGCGCGAGGAACGTACTGCTCAAGGAAGGCTGTCTTGAACATTTTCCAAGAAATCTTTTTGTTGGAATCGGCTTCACAGATCCCTTGTTTCTTCGCCGCCCACCAGTCATGTGCTCGTAGTTGTAACTGCAGCGCCGCACAGGCCACCCTCTGGGACCCTTCGATGCAGAGGAGATCGAACAAGTCTTCCATCTCTGCGAGCCATCCTACTATCACGTCGGGCTCTGCTCGGCCGTTGAACTTTGGCGGGTTCATTTTGCGAAACTCCTTCACTTTGAACATGGAAGGAGAGTTCATCATTTGCGGGGAGCCATCTTCCTCCTCGTCTTCTTCTTGATCACCTTGCTTTTCCTCGGGCTCTTCGTCCGTCGTCTTGGCATTGCCCGCCATTCTGCTCACTATCTGAGTCAGAGCGTTCATCTGTTTTTGTTGCGCATCAAATTGCGCTTTGAATTGTATCTGAAGCTGCTGCTGCTGCACTTCCATCAGCTGTAGCATCTTCTCCATAGTCGTCTCGCTAAGCCCAGTGCTCGACGTACTATCTACAGTTTGGGTGGTTGGGCCGGCGATTTTCTTATCTCGCTTAGTCATTCCTACAAACAGTGTAAACCCGTTAGTATTTTTCAAAAATATCTACGGGCTTACCTGTATGGAACTTGTATTTCATGCAGCATGCCGACAAGCATTCAATCAAGCCATCACAACGGACATTCCAACAATGAAACATCTTTCGAAAATCCGAGGAAACATAACTGAGCTCTGATACCAATTTGTCACGCCCCGAGTCGGCAACGTTCGTCCCCGATGTAATTTTTGCCGATTCGATCGTCCTCGCTAAGGCGTGATGCCGCACGAGCCTGGAGTTGCGCTCGTGCAAGGCAAGATGACAAGTTCTCAAACGGTTATCTTTTGATTTTGATATTAATACGCCAAGTCGAAACTTCACAAATCACATCAGAATATAAGACGCAGTATAGGAAGATAGAAATGCTTTTCATTCATAGCTTGCAACGAAGTGCAAGTCGTAATTTACATTGGATGCCGTTGCGGCTACATTGATTGAAAACAGAAAGAAAATACATTCGACAAGTTGCCTGAACTACGCTTGCCGTCCCATACATTCGCCCCTTTATACATAAGCCGTCGACTTGAATTGGCTTCAAAATACTTCAGCATAGGAAGAGCTTCAAAACGCCTCTCCGCACTTCAGCTTCGTTTTAGGTTGGAGCGCCCGCCGCACCTGGGGAAATTGGGGGAGGGGATTAGCACACTTGCTAAGTGGACGAGACGAACCAACTCGTCTAAACCGACTCTGATTATTAGGATAAGCATGCTTTAGAGTTGTCTTTCTATTAGAACTAAATGAATTCAGTTCATATTCGATAGCCGTCTTTGAGTAATAAAGCATACAGTATAACATCGCAGTTTTCATATTTCTTACCACGGCCGTGCTCGTCCCTGCATAAAAACAGAGATAATATTTACCCTGCACAAGACAATAGGTAAGCATGCAACTATCTTATATGCGGTCATTGGTGCTACGCACCACTAGGGACTTAATCGAAGTTGGCATGCGACGCTACCCTTTCAGCCTAGGTTGCAAGTCTTACTGAAGGTCCCGCATGCCTCGCGCCGAAGCACGATGAATTATTCCCCATAGGACGACTCGGTTCCGATGCCCCGGATACCGTTTCGAGGAAAACGAACTTGTGCACAAGCTGTCCATGACCATGCCTATGTGCGAATATTTGATATATGCAACCCGTTTTGTATAGCGCGGATAGTATCGAACGACATTATCATTTCTCGCAACTCATGCAACGATTCATTTTCCCCAAAGCCGTACACCGATTTAGCGTCCCGTGGGCACCAAATTGTCCGAGGCATCATAACCCATGTTCAACGTTTCATAATATTTTACAGCACTTGAAATAGTCTATCTTTTTCTGTAAACCTTAAACTTTCTGGTTTATGTGAAAAACTTGTATTTGTAAATCGATACGTTTTTCCCGAGTTCTTGACTTAGTGGATTGGCATGCAATTAACTTGGCATCGTTCGATTTGAATGGATTCGAAGCAAGGAATAAGTTTGCGGGACAGAATAGAAAAGAAGGCCGAATCACCCACCGATTACTTTGCTTCGTGCCGATCGTCCAAGCGCTACGCAACGTCAATCCTTAGTTATGCGAGCTCCTGCAATGGCACCAACGCTTTGTTAGAATTCCTTCTTTTCCCCTTGCATCGAAATTGTAATTGCATCCATGAAAACGACGCGAAAGCACTTCATCAAGCCCAGCGGCAAAAGATCCAAGAAAACCATACAGCGGTCCGGTCCCGTCGAAGGAACTCTTATAGAGAGCACGCGCGCCGAGACGCAGCCCGCTGCATCTAGGACTTGTTCCAACAGAAGTCGTTCCATTAGTTGGATCGATTCTCGTATCTTCCGTCCAAATCGATTTGAATCGATGCCGCAAGGCGTTAACGTTTACCAAGCTTAGCGATCGTGTCAGATGGCCATCTAAGTTCCCGGCCGATCTAACTCGGCGCTAGCATATTATGAAGTTCCGTCGCCTATCGAAAGCGGGACGCTACACCGGTGCCCCGACGCAGCCTGTTCGGAGTGAACGTTCCGTGCACGAAAGATTTTCACAATTACCTCAAGTCCATTCGACCATGCAACGCCCTATTATTCAAACAACCAAACATAGTCTTGAGTCCGAGACTCAGACTTTATCATCTCGTATTTCTTCCATTAACTTTCTATGTTATTACATTTCATACTTCGTTTCAATGTTCAATGGCATCATGCCTCAACTCAATGTTCGTCAACCGAACGACCCGAAGATCCCGAACACCTTTCGAGGCATTATGCCACATCTGACAGTTCCGTCACCTACATGCCACAACTGTATTCTTTCGCAACGAAGCCATCTTTTATGATCTCGTGCACGTAGGCACGTTTCGACACATTTATCATCTTTTCTCTCGCGTCGTGCACTTGGTGCACGCATCGAAGCCGTATTTCCATGTTCTATGACTTAGTGTTCAATGTTCGTGGCTTGCACGCTAGGGCGCTCGCCTATTGTCTTTCAATGTGCTAGACTTTCTAACTCGTGCGCGAAGGCACGAAATGACTCGTGCACGAAGGCACTCGCCGAATACAGTTATCCCATGTTCTTGCGGCTTGCGCACCGAGGCGCTCTTCTTTGCGATATCCAATGTCCCATAGCGACTCGTGCATTCGATGCACGTTTTATTTCAATTGTTCTAACTAGTGTTCGACACACACTATGATTTATCTTCCGATCGGACCACGCCCGTGGCGTCGATAGGTTAACTTAGCATACAATGATACATTCTTACTTAGGCATGAAGGAGTAAAAAGAAGAGTCAATCCTCCCACCTTAAACCGATACTCCTTGTTGTTTGCCGAGCCGATGCGGCTCGATTTCATATCTTTGTTGTACGGCCAAATTTTCTGACTTAGCCATTCGGACACTTATTGTTTTATTGAACTACTCGATCGATTTCGGCCTACCATGTCCAAGTCCTAGCCCGTTGCAAGGCGGTGGTTTGGGTTTTGCGGACCCGTTGCGAGTGAGGTAAAATGTCGACCTCTAATATTTTAGCGTAAATGGATAACCTGTACATGAAACCAACTAAAATCAATACTTGCATCGATTCGGACTTGCGCCTTGGTCGATTCGATTGCTTAGAATCTTCGAGCCAACTCAACGCACTTATCCTTCGGGGCAATGCGGCGCTTTACATCGATTCAACTCGATGCATTTCTTTGGGACAATGCAACTCTTCGCATCAACTTAGTTCGATGCATTGCTCGGGACAACGTAACTCTCGTATCGATTCGCATCGATACATTTCATTCGGTCAACGCGACTCTTTGAGTCAACGCCTCAGCGTAATGCGTCGTGCGGAGCGGGGCATTACATGTCAGGGACCAGGATATTTCGCTTGAATATTGGTCTACATATTTTGTGGTATGCAGTTATACTTACCTACCAATGAGGAATCTACCACATTAGCCTAAATAAACAAAGAATATAAGTGATGCACTAGCGAAGAATCTAGAAGAATAGGTAAGAATCCAACGGGGATGGCAATTTCTCCCGAACCCGACGGGGACCCGACTTTTTTTCCTCGACGGGACGGGTTTAGGAATTTAGAAATGGGGATGGAGACGGGAATGAGGATTAAAAAAAATTCTCCGGTCGTGTTAGGGCCAAATATGGGTATAGTACTCCCCACCCCGATAAATTCCCGATCACGATTACTTATACTCATATGTGCAACCCATTTGTATGAGTTTATAATCTATCTAGTAATATTTTTTACTAAATCCATGTTTTTATTAACATGTCTTGTAATTTTTTTTTGAATGATTTTTTTTAAAAGTTTATATTGTACATGAAAAATTATTAATGGAACGACAAACGGGGGACAGAAAAACCCAGCCCCGAAAGTGTTAACATGGCGGGTACGGAGACTGGGGACGGAAATGCATTGTTAAACGGGGACGGGGATGGGGATAAAAAATTAAACCCGATCGAGGATGGGGACAGGAATTCAAACATTGCTCAGGGATGGAGATAGGGGTATGGTCCCCGGCACCGACCCGCACCGTTGTCATCCCCGGATAAGATGATAATAATGGCTCTAGGGAATGGACATTCAACTCTAAGATAGTACAAGTCGAATACCCAAATAAAATCACACTACAATTACAAAATGATCAAATCGCATAGAAAATAAGGCTCGTGAAGGCTCGTGAAGACTACTGGCTACATATCATGTTAATTTTTGGTGGTTCACGTTGTTCCTCATTGGAGTACATCAGTAGGGTTCTAATTGACGGTGTTCCTCATTGTAGAACATCAGTAGGGTTTTAATTGACGAGATTTCTTCCATATGGATGTATACTATCGAGTGCATTTGCAAGCTATTATCATGAGTTCCAATGAACCATGTGGGATAAGTAAGGGTTTCTGACTTAGTTTTTATGTGATTAGTTGCTCATAGTCCTTTTCTTTTTAAGCCTGACTCGAACCGAAGACCTCCCCGTTATCCCTCACCTGCCCCCGCCAGCTGAGCTACCCCCGGTGACTCCTAGTCCTAGTAGAAATTATAGATATTGGAGGTTGCCTACATATGTAATAGGAGATCATGAGCCTCCATTGTGTGCTCTTGCTCTCTAAATTAAGACATAAGAGTTTGATAGTTAATAAAACTCTGTGTGATTTTCATCACCATTATTCAAAACATTTTGTCTTCCACAATAAATCCCTCTCTTCAATCCCGAGTTTCTTTAGCTAGGAAAATTGCACCTAATTTGATTGTTTTGGATCAAATTTGACCAATTTAATTTGTCCATAGTGGTTTAGACATGCAATAGGAACCAATAGATGCACGAGTTACGAGGAACAGTAAGATATTAGTCGAAGGAGTTGCTAGAAGTATGATTAGTCCTAAACATATTCGGTTTGAGAAATGAGATGGTATTTAGTTTACTAATGTTGAAATTGTTCTTAATAGAGCATAATGGAATAAAGGATCCAGACATGTGATCCCACAATTTTGCTGTAAAGGCCTTGTCATCATTGTTGTTGTTATTGCATGAGTTCAACCATATTAGATATATAATGTTTGTGATATGAAATCCTTGTACTTTTAAGTTTGGTACAGGTGCAATTTGTATCAACCAATTACCATCATCATCACCATCATCATCATCCAAACCTTCTCCCATTACGATGGGTTTGGTTGTGGCATAAAAAAAGCACCATAAAAAATTCGTAGTTTTTATAACCGGTTGTTGACCTTACGTCAACCCTCTATATTGGTGTCGAATTCCTAGCCGATGTAGCTATGTGCATGAGAGAGATACCATAAAACCTAGGTTGCATGGACAAGAATATAGATTCAGATGCGAACATGATACGAATTTGGAATACGACATTTTAGACAACTTTGGGATACGGATACGGATACGGATACGACATGGATACAATTATATATATAGTTATATACACAAAAACATATTTATATGCATATTTCATACATTAGTTTCTAATAACATCTATATCTAAGAATGTTTTGAATCATGACTTGATCCCAAAAGGTCGTAGAAAAAGTATTCACTACAAAGAAAATGTGTTGCTCTCATATCTCAAAACATACATTTGGCAGATCACATATGCGCCAAAGTTACTTCAACCATGTTTTGGATCCTTTAGGAGCCTAGACATGGACAAGCCATATTTGACAGGAGTGTCAAGGAAGTATTATGTCGAATACGTGTTGGATACAAGTATGGACATGGATACTATCCCAGCAAGGAATATTTGTGCAACATAGCATAAAACCTAGACAGATAGTTGGAAGGTAGATGTACCTATCTCCTATCTTTTGGATATGCAATTTAAGCTCATGCCACCAAGGAGCAATATTAATCAACAAGTATCTTAAAAATATGTCCATGAACATTGCATGTGCATGAATAGCTGTAATATCCATAAGGTCTGCAAATAGACAAATGGGGGTACTTCAAGGAGAGGATTGTGTGATAGAAACAGTACCTGATCTCAAAATTATACATGCATTGATAAGTTTGAAGAGAAGATAACAGCTTCCCCATTTTGAAATCACACGGTTGCATATTGGCAGATGCGACTGTACAGATTCGACAAACCCACCTATCAAAAGTTGAAGTGAATGCATAAGTTAGATATTGACCAAAACCATTCAGGAGTTAAAATTACTAAAAATACAACAGTCACAAATGCAAGAAAACAATATACACAGGATCGGGACACATGGTACAAACTAGGACACAATTTGACCATAATGTAGAATTCTTAAACAACAGCAAATTGATAAGTTATTAAATAGGATTGTTAATAATAAACAACAGTAGAAGTCATGGACTAGAAAGTTAATTAACAATAAGGCTAATTTGCAACTAAATACCCCTAAACTTTTACAAATTTGTAATTTGCTACTCTAAACGATTGAAATTGACAACTTGCTAACCTAAACTATTACAATTAGCAATAAAATACCTTGAACTTTTCCAATTAGCAACTTGCTACCCATATGCCGTTACTCGCATAAGATAGCAAGATGCGAATCGGTGAGAATTCAAGGTATATTTTTGCTAATTATACTAGTTCATGGTAGCAAGTTGTCAATTTCGATAGTTTAGGGTAGAAACTTGCATATCTGTGAAATTTAAGGATACAATACTATCCTTCCTGGGTACTATCAACCACAAAAATCCTATCACATTTCTGGACTGCGAACAGCCACAAAGGAAAGCTCTTCTGCCTAGTTTTGCTCAACACCATGGTATTATATAACGAGGCGTGGAATATAACTTCTCGTACATGCCAAGCAGTGGATGTATTTTTGGGGGTGCTTATTTGGTCGGTTTGATTGAATTGAACTATAATGCCACAAAACTGAACAGAACATGAAATATCCGAACTTAACCAACCTGGATTCCAAGGTTCTAAACGGAGATGAGGGGTGCGCGGTGGAGAGAGTCCGCCTAGGCGGTTGATACATTTTGGACAGTTTTTTACTATTTTACCATTGTTTTTTTTTTTTGCATAATATGCATATTTTAAGGGTGTTCCATGCATAACTAAGTTGACGAACGAAGATTTATGACGTTTTAGTTTTGTAAAAGTGAATTGTAGGCCCATAATACTTGTAAAACATGTTGGCCAAAACATCTTGTTAGGTATTGCTCCGCGTAAGCGTCCGCCTACACTGTCTCACCTCCGTCTATATCGCCAAATCTTCGTTAGCCGCCTACTCCACCTTCTACCGAAAAGTGGTGGAAAGGGACCGCCTACCGCCTAAGCGGTGGAAAGGGACCGCCTACCGCCTAAGCGGTGGAAAGGGACCGCCTACCGCCTAAGCGGCCGCCTCAACCGCAATTTAGAACACTACTGGATTCCCATAAAACCAAAGTAAACCAAACATGAAATTTTTCGTTGGGTTAGGTAAATTCAGTTTAATTAAATTGAGCCTTCTTCTCCGCCTTCCTCTCCCGCTCATCGACCAGGTTGACAGCTGATAGAAGATGCCATGGTGGAAGGCCAGAGGTCAAGCACACTTCTTGCCTCCGCCAACACGGTCGGAGTCGCTCGCCATTGGAGTTAAAAAGAAAGATAGCCAAAAAGAAATCACTAGGCAAGCTATTGAGGAGTTTCAAAGTATCTATTGCCTAATTGCCTTGCTGCACACTGCCTACACAATTTGCCGATATTTATCAATCATTTTAACTAATCGATAATCCGTCTTAAAAAGCCACGACATCCCCGCAATAATACATGCCTAAAGGGCATCCACAAGGCTCTTACTAATGCATGATGCATCAGGGTGGGGAGGGTCAATATGTAGGCAGTCTTAGCATCAATATATGAAGAGGTCGTTTCGGCGACCAACCTGCTATATTATATGACAATTGATCCAATGCATGAGATCAACCCAACTTCAACTTACAAGATCTATCCCCATGTTTGACTGTTCCCTTGCACCCAAATACGTATTCAAAGAGTTTTGGGTTACATTCATCCCACTACTATTTATAGGTTCAAGAAATTCTAACCAAACTCCAGCTGTCTACTTATAAAACCTTTACATTTTGACACATGGGACTATCTATGTTGTATTGGGCGCTACGTGAGGCGAGGCGACAGCCTACCCGCCATGGAACTATCTATGTTGTATTGGGCGCTAGGTGAGGCGAGGCGACAGCCTACCTGCCATGGAACTATCTATGTTGTATTGGGCGCTAGGTGAGGCGAGGCGACAGCCTACCCGCCTCGCCTAGGCGCGCCTAGGCGTCCGCCCAGTTCACAGATGATTATGTACAGAAAAAAATGCAATATAGCAGACAGT
Source organism: Iris pallida (assembly GCA_029216955.1). Classification (NCBI taxonomy): domain Eukaryota; kingdom Viridiplantae; phylum Streptophyta; class Magnoliopsida; order Asparagales; family Iridaceae; genus Iris; species Iris pallida. Next base: position 2,734,451 of record JANAVB010002198.1, read on the forward strand.
GCAGTTATGTACTTATGTATAATTTATCTACTTATAAAAGTATAAGATATTAAGAAGCAACAATATAGCGGTATAAAAGAACAATTGATTTGTCAAGAATAATTGATAACTAATATACACAATTAACATTAACATTAACATGAACAGTTGATAAATTTGTATGTACTTATAAAAATATAAGATATTAAGACGCCTTCTCCGCCTTTCACTTTCCCTGGTCGACCCTAGCGTCCGTCTAGGCGCGCCTAGGCGCCCATCGCCAGACAGGGAGATAATTTCTCCTAGTCGAGGCGCCCTCCCCTCAACCTAGACGCCTAGGCGCGCCTAGGCGTCGCCTGTAACAACATAAGGGACTATGGATGCGACTCGTCCACTCAAACTAACACAATTGCTTACCACTCAATCACACCGTAACGACTAGTCCTACTCCATCCACTCGGACTCGTGCGGCGATCATAACAAAAAACCAAACTGTACATGCTCTTGAGGTGATATACGAAAGCAAAATAACCATGAAGTTACTTTAGTTTTAACAAAAGTGAATCAGATATACATCGTATTCATAACCGCAGTTACAAATCACAATAGCGAGCCTAATCCGCTGCGAAGGAATGCAAATACGAAACAAAAAACACCTGCTTGGGCCATAAGAGATGTGAACGAGCAGCCTCTCATCGGATTCTCTCTCGTACCAAGGTGCTGCTTGTGCAACCCCTCGGACTGTCTGCAATATAACAGCAAGTACATAAACATATGAGAATACTTGTTCTGACTGAAGTTTCGCATTTCAACTGATTCCGATAGTAAATATACAGCATTCATTCGTTACGTCGACTGAGAGACTATATAACTGTGACAGTACCTGGGAAAGTAGTGAAGGCGAAGTGGCCTTGTACGAAGCCTCCGAGGCCCAGACGTAAACCCCGACCACGTGCACTCCCCCCATCAACATCCTTGAAACCTAAAAAAAGAAATGAAAGAGAGTGAGGAATCAATTCAACCCCTAGCCGCAGCCGAAGCGTTAACGATCGAGCACCTGGCGGGCGTGCTCGGCGACCCAATCGGCATCGATGGAGAGCGAAGGAGGTGGCTCGACGGAGGAGCCCCCTTTCTTCTTCTTCTCCCTTCCTCCTCCCCCTCCTCCGACCTCGGACGACCTGAGGGAGCATGGGGGGCCGCCTCCGTCGGTGGGAGGAGTCGGGATCAGGTCGTAGACGAAGGCTCGATCGGAATTAGGGTTCAGCTTTCCTACCACGATCCCCACCTAAAGAAGAAGAAGAAGAAGAAAATCAGTGCCGTGTCCGTATCCCCGTGTCCGTCATCAAGGGAGAGAGAGAGAGAGAGAGAGAGAGAGAGAGAGAGAGAGAGAGAGTTTGCGCACTTGGGCAGGGATGGAGGTCTGGAAGAGGCGGTTCTCTAGGGATTTGAGTTGGGTTTCTTCGCCGATCACCGATTTCACCATGGCCGCAGGCGGAGGAGGAGGAGGAGGAGGTTAGGACTGGAAACGTTTCTTCCCCCCTCTATAGAGCCCAAACGAGGAGGGGTTAGGCTGAGCATTTTCTGCTGCATCCGGGCCCAAAACAGCCCACTCATTTATTTAAGAGCCCACTCATACATGACTTCCGGAGTTCTGCTGCATCCTAACCTAATAATTTCACATAACAGAGAGTGTCTCCGCCTCCATTTCCTCCTCCTCCTCCCCTTTCCTTCTCCTCCTCGAGAGCCAGAAGTCGAAAGTCGCGGCAGAACACTGGTGGGCGCGAGCACAGGCGGCGGAGGCGGAAGCAAGGGAACGCCGGCTTGGAGAAAGGGGCTGCGGGTTCGGAACCCGGATCAATTCGAAGCCATATTTTGAAGTAATTTTCTCCTTATATATAGAGATTTTCCATTCCGATTTTCAATGATCGATTCTTTTACTGTTCCGTGGCTTCAATTATTATTATATTCGTTTTTGATGCTTCTCTTTGCTGGATTTTTACCGAGTTTCTTCTTCTTTCTAGTACGATTCTTGGTGCCTCTTGTTTTATTGTAATTTGTGCCGTCATTCTGTATCGGTCAGAATCGGACACGTATCGGCCGATACAGTCCGATACGATAAAATTTGGACCTGCCTCGGCAGAAACCGATAATTTCTCTCAGTATCGGATCGGTGTAGTGCAAAACCATTCAGCGGATTCTGCAAACCTTACTTAGAGTATGCTGGTATTACTGATACGGATGGTCAAATACTTAGGGGGTGTTATTTTATTTTCCCCACATATAAGTGAGGTTCACTTATAAGTGCCACTTACTCCATTTCACTTATAAGTGCACTTATAAAATATATTTTTTTTTCTCATATAAGTGCACTTATAAAACAATCTTGCTGATTGACTAGCTTAGAACTAGCTCACTACTAGCAAATGCTGATGTGGCGGAGAGAGGTAACTAAGTTTACAGGTTTAGCTGGTCAACAACTTTTGGAAAATATTTTTTAAGCATTTCTCTCATGTTAATTGGCTCCCAAAATTTTCGGGTGATGGCATCTCCCATTATTTGGCATCTGACATGGGAAGTGACATGGAGCTGACGTGTATGTTTTAACCAAAAAAATTAATTACCCAAAAATTTTATTGTTAGTGTTATGCTAATGCTAATTTTAATTTAATGTTAATGTTAAAATTAATATTAATGCTAATTAATGTTAATATTAATATTCATGTTAATTTGAAGTTAATATTAATTTTAGTATTAATTTTAATGTTAATTTTAATGCTAATTTTAATTTAATGTTAATATTAATTTTAATGTTAATATTAAAGTTAATATTAATGTTAAATATTAATGTTAATTTTAATATTAATGTTAATGTTAACCAGCTAAACTTGTAAACTTGGTTACCTCTCTCCGTCACATAAACATTTGCTAGTAGTGAGCTAGTACTAAGCTAGCCATACATCAATTTCGCTTATAAAATATGTTTTTTTTCCCATATAAGTGCACTTATAAAATATGTTTTTTCCTCACTTGTAAGTGATTTTTTCACTTATAAGTGATTTTGCTGATTTTTTGGGGTACTTATAAGTGTTATTTTACCATTATGCCCTCTCATATAAAATATGGATAATACTAATAGATGACAATCCAAAAATATGCAGGCCAAAATATTATACTACAAATACCAAAATGTTTAGTTCAATACAAATACACATATAATGTGTTCTATAATTTGAAGTTCGTCTTACACAAAATTATAGTTTTTAAAATATTAAAATAATATCAATTTGTTAGAAAGGAAAAGGGGAGAGGACGAGGTGATTAGGTTTATATATAGACCAATTTCTATTAGAAGTTGGACAAGTGAAGGAATTTTTAAGTTTGTATATGGCATAATAGACTTTTCGGATGCAATAAGTACTTAAGCAATCCAATAAACGAACATTTTATCACTTATGAATTTGGAGCCACTTATAAGTGAAAATCACTTATAAGTGCGGAAAACGAACGAACTTATTGGGACCAAATTCACTTATAAGTGAAAAAAAAGAACACCCCCTTACACTTATTAAATTTTAATTAATACACTCGATGATAAATATTTTCACTCTTTGCATATTTCATTCTATCTTACAATTATAAAGGTAATTATTGATTAACAAACTCAAAAGTCAACTGACATCTACGTAATCGATACTTCTGCAGTCACCTCTAAAGTAGGGGAGAGTTACATTTTTCAGTTTTAAAATTTAGTTATTTACAAATAAATAAAATATTTATTTTTCGAACTCTTCCATGGAAGTGCCAAAATTGAAAGTTGAAACTCCAAAGAAAAATGTTATTAATCCCTCCAAAGTGCCCCTCCTTATGTGGCAGCTAATCTGACGTGGTAGCTGACATGACAAGTTTTAAAATTAAAATTAAAAATTAAAAATACCATTAGAATTAACATTATCATTAAAAATATTAACAATAAAATTAATATTAATATTAACATTAAAATAAGTATTAGTATTAAAATTAATATTAACACTATCATTAATATAAAAAATTGGGTGATGAATTTTTTTGGGTTAAAATTTGCCATGTCAGCTGCCACGTCAAATGCCACCTTAGCTATCACATAAGGTCGGAGTGATTAATAGCATTACTCCAAAGTAAACAATGGAATCATATCCCAAAGCCGAGTTTATTGTGTTGACATGTAATGGTGTAAAGTCATTTATGTTACACCTAATGTTGCATGTTAACTACATGTAACATGCCATGAGTGCAATCGTTATTGGATCATGACCTTGTAGTGTTTTTGTGGAGGCATGTTTGAATTTGGCCGTTTGGTTTATATCGTCTTACATCTGAAAGTGATTTCCTGTAGCAAGAACCTTTTCATCTCTTGTCTGGCAACAGAGATAAGCTTATTATCGATAAGGTTTGGAATCCATGAAAATAACATGCACATTGCTGCAGTAGGTTTCATGGAGTAGTGCACAACATGAGTTCTTGTCTTATCCTTTTAACGTAACTTTCTTGATTTGAATTATAATACACAGTTGACCATCTTGATCCGCTCAAATTGGCCTCACTACATGATCTTCATGGTGACACATAACACCCTATTTTGCACATCCTAACTTGGCTTAGCATACTCAGTTGTCAACTACCAAATCTTTTGACTCAAATGGTTATGATCATCAATAGTTGAAAGGTGGAATAACTAACATTATTCCTACTCTATTTTGGATAATAATACATGCCTTGCTGATTGCTGGTAGACACCTAAAGGATGCTCATGCCTATGATACATATGCTCTTAAATTGAACTGTTCTAAACGATTTCCCAGACTTAATGTAAAAATCAATTTATTACTTCTTTGCATATACTATTGTTTTTGATTCTTTATATAGTTATGTTAGATGTTTCCACTTTTGTTTATCAGTCTTTACACAGCTGTATTCAGACACTTAATTTTGTTCGAGTCTCTGCCAAACTAGGACGTTCAAGTGCCACGAGGCTCCCGCTTGCACGGATGTATGCAGCCTTAGCCTTACCCCCATATATATGTGGAGGCTGTCTCCCCGGGACCGCCAAACATACAAGAATTAGTTCTTAATTGTTTTACCTCACCGTTGTATCTTATGCAAGTTTTTTTAGTGGTCTATATGATTTATAATATTTGACCTCTTTTCCTCATCTATTATGTAGGAAACAAGTCACTGTCCCAGACCAATTTCTTTTGCAGTAAAAATGATCTCTGTTTTTACAATTGTGCAAAAGGAATATGCTTTGTAACTTGATTTGCTTAGTTCCTGTATGTATAGTTCCCAAAGCACCCAAAGCTTTTGATTTCTGAATATTCTCAAACCCCTGTGACATTAAACAATGTGCTCTGCCTTGGAAACATGTAACCTGGAATGCTATTGTCCATTTCTGTTATTTCTCAAAATAAGCTAGTAGCATTCATTCGATAGATGAATTTGCTTCCACTTAATATCAGATTTCCCAAATTTCTCAAGCCCGAGTGGCATTAAATAAAAAATGCGGGCTGCCTTGTCTTGCGAAATGAAGGAAACATGTAACCTATAATGGTGTTGTCCGCTTCCATTCTATCTCAAAAGAAGCTAATAGCATACGCTCTCATGACTTACTGTAAACATCAATTTCTTGCTTCACATTGACTTTCTATGTTCAGATGTTCCCCTTTTTGAGTCTTCACCAAACATACAAGAATTCATTGTTAATTGGTTTACCTCACCGCTGTATCCTATGCAATTTTCTTTAGTGATCCATATGAATTGTATTATGCATGGTAGTCAAAGGCATGCCTCGTAGAAAGACGCATCAATTGCGCCTTGCACCTCACTAGGCGACGTGCTTTTCTCCGGGACGCGTGTCTAAGGTGCGCCTTTCAACAAGGAGAAAAGGCATGCCTAGTTCGCCTTATTTTGTTTTTTGTTTTTTGTTTTTTGTTCTTTATATACACACACACACAAAACAAAAAAAACTTTGAGGCATCGAGATCACCCTTACCTCATACAAGTGGGAAGGGAGGTAGCCCTTCCATGGTTGCCAATGTTGGTTATAGTTGAACTGAAAAAACTAAAATTTACTAAAAGTGTGGTAGAAAGAATACAAACTCTTGTTAGTTTTGTTGACCGATATTACTATTGCTGCTTTGTTAGTTAACTTGGTTATGTTTTAGCATGGTTTTGTTGGTTTTAATATGTTATTTGGTTTTATTTTTTGCATTAGTAATTTTATTTATTTATTTATTTACGTATATTATTTTTATTTTTTATTTTTGTGCTTCGCTTCAATCGGACGCACGTCTTAAGTGTGCCTTGCGCCTCGGGCGATATGGCCCCTTTGCGCCTCGAGTGCGCCTTTGGGCTTTGACTACCTTGGTATTATGTATCGACACAGGATTTACAATTTTGTGACCTGTTTTCCTCATCTATTGTTTAGGAAAAAAAAGTCACTGTCTCACACCAATTTCTTTTCCTGTAAAAGGTCACTGTTTTTGCAATTTGTTCGGTAAGGAAAATACATTGTAACTTGATTTACTTAGTTCCTGTATAGAACTATAGATAGTTCCCAAAGCATCCAACAAAGCTTTTGATTTCTGAAAATTGTCAAACACTAGTTGCATTGAACAATGCGGACTGCCTTGTCTTGTGAAATGAAGGAACATTTAATCTAAAATGGTGTTGTCCACTCGAAGCTAATAACATTCACTCTATATATGAATGTACTTCCAGTCAATTGACGTTATGTAGTCCCAGCAATGGGAGATTGAAATTGTGGAAAGTGGAAACATTAGGACACCAAAGGTCATATAGAACGTTAGAAATATTGTTTGAGAAAGCTTGTTGTGACCAGGGCCGGCCCTGAGTTTATGGAGGCCCTAGGCAAACTTTTAAAATGGGGCCTATATACAATATAAAAAAATTGAAATAAAAGTAAAATTTAAAAAATGCTACAACCAAGAATTGAACCTAGGACCTCTAGTATGTAAGTTTAACATACTAACCACTACTCCACAATTGTTTTGTTGTAAAAGATGATCATGTTACATATTAGTTCTATTTTAGATACAAGATTACTAATATATATATTTAAATTAATTTTTTTGGTCTCTCAAATACCATGGGCCCTGGGCGGTCGTCCTGGGCCAGGGCCGGCCCTGGTTGTGACACGACAATCACATATGAAAACTTCAAAGGATGTTATTGAGAAAGAATGCTAAACAGAAGCTCTCATAAGTAATTGCCTAATTGGTGAAGCTCTGGATGACATAAATTTTGAGAACAGTATAATTTTCTTCTTGCTCACTTTAGGGAGACTGGCTATTGCATATGATCACTCCAAAGAAAACCATGCCATTTTTTCAATTATGTATTCAGGTATTTAGTAGTCAAGTCCTATATTACTTAGTAATTTATTTTTTCAAAATATTATATATCTACGCATATTTTATGTCCTCACGTATTAAGTAATAAATTCTGTACCCATGCTTAAAGTAAGATTTGTCTTATATAATTTTTGCCACATCAACTTATAGCCTATTATTTGTTCATTCCTAATTAACTATACAATTGGTAGGTTCTGCTGTTACTTCAGCAAATTATTCCATTTTGGAATATCAAATTTCTAATGTTACTTTAATCTTTCTTGCTATATCAACAATTGGACCTGTCTATATGATTCAAATAGCTTCATGATTTTTTTATTTATTTATGATTCATCATGAAGTTTATGAGTTTCTATGTTGCGAACACGAATGGATACCGACACAATGAAACCACTAATTTTGGCATATTCTACAGTATTTTGTAGTATCTGTATCAGTGTATGGGACATACCTGAGAAGGACGTGGCACCTATCTTGTTTTTTTTAGGATTTGTTAGATTGAAGAGTAATCTATAATATAAAGCACAGTGGGTTTTTGGTCCGACCCATGTGCTTTGGTTCAACGATGATGAAAGGACTAAATTGCCCCCCTCTCTCTATAAGAGAGGAGGAGGTTCCATGTTGGGTGCGGAGCAACCGGTTGTTCCAACGGCACCCCCGCCTCCAGCTCCTCTTGCACCGCCTCTCCCTCCGCCGCCTCCGCTCCATCCTCGCCCACGCTGTCGTCACGGCCTCTTCCGCAACCCCTTCGTTGCAAGCAGCCTCCTCCACCGCGCCGCCGACGCTGACCCTTCCTTCGCCGCCTCCCTCTTCTCCGTCATGATCAACCCCAGCCCCTTCTCCTTCAACCCCGCCATCGCCATCTCCTCCGACCCACTCTCCATCTACTCTCAAATGCTCCGCCGCCGCGTCCCTTCCGACTCCCACACTTTCTCTTCCTTGCTCAACACCACCGCCGCCGCCGCCATCAGGTCGCTCCATGCACACGCCCTCCTCCTCGGATTCCGGCTCGACCCTTTCGTGCAGACCGTCCTGCTCACCGCCTACTCCCGACGCGGCTCCGCCGTCCACGTCCTACGAGTGTTCGACGGAATGCCGCACAGGGACGTCGTCTCCTGGACTGCCGCCGTCTCGGGCCTCGCCGCCCTCGGATGCCCCGCGACGGCCCTGCGCGTCTTTGCCTCCATGAGGCCCCACGTCGCCCCGAATGCCGACACCGTGGTCTTTGCCGTGTCCGCCTCCGCCGGGCTCGGGTCCCTAGCGCTGGTCCGGTGCCTGCACGCCTACGTCGAGAAGGCCGGGTTCGGAGGCCGCGTCTCCGTCCAGAACTCCCTAGCGCTGGCCCGGTGCCTGCACGCCTACGTCGAGAAGGCCGGGTTCGTCTCCGTGCCATTATGGCACGGGTTATCCACTAGTGTTCTAATAAGGAACAGTGGTGATTCTAGTCTCCCAACTATTTTCTAACTTCCGTTCACGTGACCTTTTAGTGCATGAATGATTGGATGATTTCATTGATATGAGTGAAGACATATATATATAGGAGAGAGTCAGCCTCATTAATTTTCTACCTGATGTGGGACTAAAGCCCAATGACTAATACTCTTAACAGTGCACAATCTTCTTTGACCTGTCTATATGATTCAAATAGCTTCATGATTTTTTTATGGTTCATCATGAAGTTTATGACTACCTATGTTGCGAACACAAATGGATATTTGGCACATTCTACAGTATTTTGTAGTATCTGTGTTAGTGTATGGGACATACCTGAGAAGGACGTGGCACCTATCTTGTTTTTTTAAGGATTTGTTAGATTGAAGAGTAATGTTCTAATAAGGAACAGTGGTGATTCTAGCCTCCAACTATTTTCTAGCTTCCGTTCACGTGACCTTTTAGTGCATGAATGATTGGATGATTTCATTGATATGAGTGAATACATATAATAGGAGAGAGTTAGCATAGCCTCTCCCGATGTGGACTAAAGCCCAATGACTAATACTCTTAACAGTGCACAATCTTCTTTGACTTGGGTTGATATTGGTTGGGTAGAATTAGTATCTTTGTGAATCCATCTTAGTATGATATGCTTTCCAAGTATTTTCGTTTGTCTTGCTTTATCTTCTCATTTGTGCCTTTTGGATACTGTTTTATATCTGATCTGCTTACGTTTTGTCCTCCTGCCTCCTAGTTTGGCTCAGGGCATCTTGAATGTTGTTGTACAATATGTTTATCTGAGGTTTGGGTTTGAATGTATGGGTTGAGCTGCAATGGTTACCCATTCTTAAGGTCGGGATTTGTACTTTGTAGGACTCCTAGTATATACTGTATATACAATTGTCACTGCTTCTCTTGTCATGTACCAGTAGCTTACCTGAAGCTGCCCATACTTCCATCATTAACCTCTAGAGGAGACCTGAGTATCAAATCTTCATTTTCCCACAGAACCTCTCCTGGTTGCAGTTAGTCTAACTGCATCTCTGTGGCCTGTTTCGTTAGTAGAATGATTGTTTTCTTTATCATATTCATTGATTCCAAATATATTAAATAAAATATTAGTAGATGAAATAGAATATACCAAGTTGCGCTTGTTTAATTATTACATTATGCATCAGTGGAAACCTTCTGTAGTATATGGCTTTTGAAGGGGGGAGAGAGACAACCATGCAATTTTAGGAAGCTCGGTACATCATTACCGACCATTTTATGGATCATGGTAACGGCCTTATACATGCCATTGCCCAAGAAACTGTTGAGAGTTCCCTTTTTGCAAAGGCAAGCTTGAATTCCTCCTTGTCTAACATTATTCGTGGGGAACCTCCACAAGTTGATGTCAATTTTGCTTGAACCCATATCCTAGACCGAAACATGTTACAACTGACAGTCGATCTATACACACTACGTGCTGCATGAAAGCCACTAAAACAATAATATTGTCATTACCTTGGCCCTTTTAGAAGCAAATTTGGATTATACTCCTTTCAACTGGACTTAGAAACACAATTAAACCTAGATTTAGCTTCTTCAGCCAGTTCATGGTTTAAAGTATCGGCTGATACCGATCCGATACGGCCGATACCGATACGGTTTGGCATGTCCCAATCCGATACCGACCGATACCCGATACTGACCGATACCGACTTTGAGGGTCTTTTTTCCGGTCAATTCGACAAAGAAAATTAAACGAAAAAGACAAATCAACAAGGGTTTAAAGCATAATAAGGTTGTAAAAGCATGTGAAAGAAGAAACTCAATCTATTGTATGTAAATCAATCGGTAAGAGTGACTACTATTTAATTTAATTTCAAAACTACTAAGAAATAACACTGAGAATACTTAAAATTATGCCTAAATGTATAAAATATATGTTTTTAAATGTAAATAATTTATTAATAATTATTTGTTTTCCGATACCAAAAAAATCCGATACTCCGATACTATACCGCCGATACTACCGATATCGCCGATACTAATACTGATAGGAATAGTCCGAAACCGATTCCGATACCGATACTGTGAACCTTGGTTTACACAATCAATTTCTCTGTCCGTGTCTAGATAGCTGCAAGGAAAATAACTACAGAATACAGGCAGCATCATCAGTCAACTCTTCCCGACGACGACGACCATCAAATTAATTCCTGGAAATATGCTAAGTCATTTGATTACCACTGAAATGCACACCAAGAACAATGAAAGATTTGGATGAACACATACAAAAATTGTTCTTCCTGTTGCCGTCCTGTAAATTTATCCACAGGTTCATCATTTTGCATCCTTTGATGGAAGTAGTTCTGTATGAAGTCATCTAATGGATATGATTCTTTGATAAATATAATGTACATATAGAGCGATGCTACAGGAAAATCAAATAAATAGGCTGCTTAGCTGACGTGATATAATACAACAGCCAATGTTATGCATGCAATTGCAGTTACATATCTAGCTTGTAGTACAGACAATATCTTAATGTTATATGTGCATTTACAAATCTGCTAGTCTGCTTAGTTTATGCCTTTCATTATTTGAGGAACAGTCATTCTCTTGGTCTTCGGGTGGAAGAGATGAAGAAAGGAATGCATCCTCAACTGCAATATGTATCCTACGTGACTCAAAGTGGGAGGCTGATGCATGTGATGATGACCAAAATACACAATGTCGGTAAAGTGTACCATTTCAGGGCAAAGAGGCAGATGGCGCAGAGTCTAGGTCAAATTGCAAAGTTCAACCGTCGCTACGCAGAGAAGTCCGAGGAAACTGATGAAAAATAAGCCTTCTAGCGTGTTGCAATCTTAAGTTCAACCGTCTCTATGTTGAGAAGTCTGAGGAAACTGAAATAATAAGCCACGAACATTTCATTTTTATTTCCAACATGCACCACTTACAGTTTCCAAAGTGAAGACGATGTACTTCCAGCAAATGCTTTAAATTCTCTTGTATGGATAGGTTCGAAAATATTTTGTTAGGATGGTTGTGTTTTGGTTAGTAGATATCAGAGTTAGGGAACATACACATGTTGCTACTGCTGCTATCTGTGCCTGTAAAACTAATGTGATGAGATCTTGATTGAGCAAAATTTACGTTCGTGGTATAAGTTGTGATAGGTTTTTCAATTTTCTATTCTGAGATGAAAAAGTAGACGACTTATCATCTCCTCTTCTACTCTGGTGAAGAAATGCTTCTTCATCGAAACCACCCTCCTGGATCTTCTAGCTATACTTGGAAAAAATGATAAGTCTATGAGGAGTTATGGCGTTCATCACCTGCATCACCTTTTTGCTGCAGATTCATCTCCTTCCTCTACTGGATTTCATCCCTCTTCCGTGCTAGTTCATCTCGCTGCTTGTTCATCTTCCTTCTCTACTGGAATTCATCCCTCTTCAGTGCTACTTTCTCCTGGATATCATCTTCCTTCTCCCTTACCTTCCACCTTCTGATTCTCACATGTTCTGTTCCTGTAATACAACTTCCTATGTTCTTTACAATGAACACACCTCCTCCTTCCTATGAAGACACCATTTCCAAACTCACTTCGTTATTGGCGTTATCATCTCTTGATATTGATCCAGTGTTAAATTCATCATCAAATAATCCGCAAGCAGATTGGTACTCTTATCTGTTCTTTAAAATATTGAGTTCCAAATCTTACCCTTCCCACATCATTTCATCCACTATCCCAAAAATCTGGAAATGCAAAGAGACTGAAAATTTTCGAGTATCATGATGGTTCCTATTCTGCGAAGTTCACAAAGTTGGAGGATCTTGAGTTTGTTGCTACCAATGGGCCATGGAAGATTAATCGCCACTTGCTGATAATCGAGAGATGCTATCCCAACAAGCTGCCAATTGAATACAAATTCGCTGAGTGTGAATTCTGGGTACAATTGCATGGTCTTCCAGTGAACCTTCTCACGATCGACTTCATCTCCTCTGTGGCTGCTCGTGTTGGTAAGATTACACCACCCTTTGTTCAAGACGCCTTGAAATGGATTCTCTTTGCAAGGATCAGGATCCGGGTAGATATTACAAAGCCATTGATACGTATGTTAAAAGTGGCCATAGGCAACAACCTGATCTGTACTGTCCTGTTGAAGTATGAGAGGTTGACTAAGTATTGTCAATTCTGTGGTTGTTTGGGTCACAGCGTCAAGAAGTGCAATATGCTTAAGGAATACAAAGCTCTGCTTAATGAAGATTGGACTAATGATCAAAAGGTTCAATTTCAATCTCTTCTTGATAAACGTCTTGATCTTTCAATCTGTGTCAATCATGCTGACAGGTTCAGGAACAAAGTTCAAAACAGAGGTCAATCACATAAACCCTTTCCTTCAACCACAAGCATGCAGGAAGAAGAACCACCACATCCTCAATCACATACCATTGATCCTACTTCATCCCCATCCACAAGGCTTTCTACATCTATGTCTATTGATATTCCTGCATTGCATACCCCTACCCTTTTGAAAAATTGTACTCCCCCTTGTGCAATTACCTCTCAATCTGATTGTGCAATTATCTCTCAATCTGATTGTGCAATAATTTCTCAATCTGCACCTTGTCTTTTTTCTGAAGATCGGTCGGCGACGGTGACAGTTACGACCATGTCTACTTTGGATTTGACTCATTCCACTACTCCCAAATTTCCGAAAAATCCAGCCACCACTTCTCCTCTTTCAGTTACTCTCCAATCTCTCCCTAAAAGTTCGGATATATCCACCATCCCCTCTACAAAAACTGTTGCTCCAGATATATCTCCTAAAATATCGGATACTACAAAAAATCTTGCTCAAGTTCTAAACACTACTACTAGTATCCCTCCTTTATCGGATCTAACTCACAATCCTCTACCAGATACTAACACTGTTTTACCATCATTACTGGTGATACCTGCTCCTATCTTACCTATCACACCGAATATTCCTGAAGTAAATCAACAAGTTAGTTCTCATATACCTACCATATCTCCCAATGATCAGACTCAAGTTACTTTTCCTTCTCCATCCTTAACCATCACCACAACTTTACCTGATCTTCAGTCAACCATATCTGAAACTATCAATCATCTCTCTAGTACCCATCCTCCATCAAGTAAACCGATTAAATCATCTACTTCATCATCATATATCTCCACTACAGCCACATTCACTTCTCTACTGCAATCTCTAACTCCTATTCTTACACCCTCAAATATTAACAGCCTACCACCTGATATCAACCCTTCGATAACCATGACTCCCATATCCACAAACAAAAGAAATCGTTCTTCCAGTCTTGACAAGGAATTGGAATCATTACTTGAACGACCACCAAAAAGAGTACTGTGTTCTCCTACAGATGCTATAGGCGCGGCTGGCCTACAACAGCCTCCAAATCCATGATTCTATCATGGAATTGTAGGAGTTTGAGGAATGACCCTACAATTCGTACTATAAAATCATTCCTCCGAGCTTCTAGACCAAAAATCATTTTCTTATCCAAAACTAGATGCTCGTCAATGGTTGCCTCTACTATAGCTCTGCAGTTGGGCTTCGATAACCACTGCTATGTTTCAGCTATTGGTTCTTCAGGAGGGTTGTTACTATGCTGGGATTCGACCACTTCTCTTAATATTATATCTTCATCTGTCAATTGTATTCACTCCTCCATTCAGTATCCAGGTCATTCACAACCATGGCAGTTGTTTTGTATCTATGGTCCACCTGTGCTTCAGGATCGTTCTATTTTCTGGCAGCAATTTGAGCTCACCATAACAGCTATTACTGATCCATGGATTTGTATTGGGGATTTTAATGGTATCCTGTCCGCAGAGGAGAAGAGGGGAGGTAATAGTTTCAACTATAATCATCACAAGAGTTTTATTAAATGGTATAATAGAGTTGCAGCTATGGATATTGGTTTTACTGGTCCTGCTTTTACGTGGAGTAATCGACGAAGACCTCATCACTATATTGCGGAGAGGTTGGATAGAGCCATGGTTGACACTCAATGGCGTTCTCTCTATCCGAATGCAGGACTGTTACATCTCCCTTGTATTAACAGTGACCATAATCCAATTCTCTTGCTAATGAATATTTCTTATAGAAGAAGAAGGACTTTGCCACGGTTTGAAGCTGCTTGGTTGGTCGAAAAGGATTTCTCTCAATTCCTATCTGAGACATGGAACAATCTTCACATTACTGATACTCAGGTAAAACTAAAAGGTTTATTATACCGTTTGTATCGATGGGAAAAATTCAGAATTGGTAATATTGATCAAGATATCAGGAATCAAGAGAGCAAATTATTAAATCTTCAGTCCCAAAATCAAACTGATACACATTACATGGAGGAACGAAGTGTACAAATTCTTCTTAATAAGCTTCATCTTCAAAAGGAACTTTACTGGAAGCAACGTTCCAATATATCTTGGCTTAAGGAAGGGGATAGAAACACTCGTTTTTTCCATCTCTTGGCAACTATGAGGAATCAACGTAATGTTATACATAGTGTTATTAATCAAGAAGGAGTATCAGTTTCAGAGCATGATGAAATCTCAGACATCTTTGTTGGTCATTTTAAGCCTCTTTTTCAAGCTGTGGATACACATTCTATTCCTGAACATATCCTGATGGAGCTCCCTGTTATTTCCAGTACTGAGAATGATTCTCTTTGTTCTATTCCTCATGAAGATGAAATCTTGGCAACAATCAAGAGCATGAGCCCACACAAGTCTCCTGGCCCAGATGGGCTTCCTGCTTTATTCTACCAAAAATGTTGGGACCAAGTTGGCTCAGAGGTATCTACTCTCATCCAAAACTTTTTTCGAAGTGTATCATGCCATCATATCTTAATCATACTCATATAGCCCTCATTCCCAAGATTAAATTCCCTTCAAAACCAGTGGATTACAGACCTATAGCCCTATGTAATGTCCTTTACAAGGTCATTTCTAAAATCATGGCTATTAGATTACGTCCACTCATGCACAAATTGATCAGTCCTTATCAAAATGCGTTTGTTCCTGACCGTAATATTGGTGACAACATTGTTATTGCACAAGAGCTTATTCACTCAATCTCTGCCTTCCATCCTCATCATAGTGCTTTTGCTTTCAAAGTAGATATGTCTAAAGCTTATGATCGATTAGGATGGGGTACTGTCAGTCAAGTTTTAGGTGGTGTTGGTATTAAAGGAAAATCTCATGATTTAATCATGCAATGTGTCACTACACCTTCCTTTGCTATATTAATCAATGGTGTTCCCTCTAATATATTTGTTCCTGGTCGTGGAATTCGACAAGGATGCCCGCTGTCTCCATATTTATTCATCTTGTGTATGAAAATTCTAACTGTATTGATCAACACAATGGTTCAAAACTCTCTCTACGAATGTATTTCTATTCGAAATTCCCACCACAAATATTCCCATCTTGCGTTTGCTGATGATTTGTTCATTTTTGGTCAATGTTCCTTACATAACATTACTCAAGTGAAGGTTATTCTTCAAACTTTTGAAACGTAGTCAGGCCAATGAGTAAATTTCGAAAAATCTTCCATTTTTTCAGTAGGAAAACTGATCCTATAATGAGAGAATTGTTTCGTAATCTATTGGGGGTACAACTGATGCATCCCAATGATAAATATCTTGGTCATTTGCTTCTCCAATCTAAGAAAAGAGTGTCTACTTTCCGCACTCTCTTGGATACTAGTCTATTTAAACTCTTGGGATGGAAGAGGAAATGCTTATCTCATGCTGGAAGAACCATTTTAATCAAATCCACCTTGGCCTCTCTTCCTACCTATTTTCTTTCTGCATACCTCATTCCAAAATCAGTGTCAAACACTCTGTCCAAACATCAACGTAACTTTTGGTGGGACTCTCATGATAAAAGAAAGATACACTTCTCAGCTTGGTCTCGATTCACTCAACCGAAATATCAAGGGGGACTTGGAATTCGGGATCCATACATTGCAAATCTTTCACTGGTTCTCAAAGTAGCATGGAAGTTTATTTCACAACCGGATTCAGTTTGGGCATCTCTCCTTACCAGTAAATATTTAACTTCAGCCTCCTTCTGGACAGCAATGCCATCCAATTCCTCCTCCTGCATTTGGTCTAGTATTCTCCGTAGCAGATGTTTTCTTATGGGTAATATCCTCTGGTCGGTGGGAGATGGTTCAGCAATTAATATATGGGAAGATCCATGGGTTCCTTCTTTACCAGATTTCAGGGTGTAGGGCTTTAGTTTCAGTAATCAATGGGTGCATAAAGCCAGTGACCTGATTAATACTCATCACCTATCATGGAAGGCCAATCTCATTCACCTCCTATTTCCTCCTATTGAAGCTAATGCAATTCTGAAGATACCCTTATCTGCTAATTGCTCATGTGACAAACTTATGTGGATACATACTGTCGATGGCGTGTTCACTTCCAAATCAGCTTACAGAGTAATACATGAGAAGCTATTTCCTAATTATATCAGCAGCAATGATGATGACTTCAAAGACTGGAAGAGACTCTGGTCTCTAACACATATCAGTCCGAAGGTGGTGCTTTTTGCTTGGCGTGCCATTACAAAATCCCTCCCTACTCAAGCCAACATCCACCTTAGAATCAACCACATTGACACCATCTGCCCTCTGTGTAAGGTGACTCCTGAAACAACTAACCATTTATTATTTCTTTGTCCTATCGCAGGTAAATCTTGGGATCATATTGCTGAGATAGCAAATATGATTCATGAAGACTCCTCTGTTTCTTCAATCATCACCACTGTCCTGAAGAATGGTGATCCATCCTTAATTTCATCTCTATTCTACCAAATGTGGGGTATCTGGAAGTCGAGAAACAAAGCTATTTTCAATCAACAATCAATCAATGCAACTCAGATTTATGAAGATGCTACAAGGTTAAAGGAGAGGACATAAACTTTCAACAATGATCTTTCTTCTTCCCCCACTTCAACGCTCAGGCCTCAATAAGTTTTCAAATGGCAGCCTCCACAACAACAAAATTGGAAGATTAATTTCGATGGAGCTTACTTGGATGAGAAGATGGCAGCGGGTGTTGTTCTATGCAATTCATCTGGAGATTTCATGATGGCAATGTCAAAAACAGAGGATGGTGGATCACCTTTAGAAGCTGAAGCAATGGGCATTCGTCTAGCTCTTGAAATTTGTGGTTTGAAGAACTTACAAAATGTGATCGTTGAAGGAGACTGTAAGCCACTAATTGATGCAATCAACATTCCGTCTTCCATTCCACTCTGGCGTGCTCGTCACACTATTGCAGACGCAAGGAAGGCTTCAAATTCCGCATCTATAATTTCTTTCTCATATGTACACAGGAATGCTAACCAATGTGCACACTCGTTAGCAACTACTGCTCTGTCTTTCTCTCCCAGTACTTCTGTGTCTCTGTTTGAAGAGATACCAGCTTGTATGCTTTCTCATATCCTTCATGATATGAGTTTCCTTTCTCATTAAGTTTATGAAGTTAGTTTGTTTTCAAAAAAAAAACTAGATGATTTTTGTTCCTTTTTTTTTCCCGTGTTTTGTGTCATATTAACATTTTTTTGTTGAAATTAGGTTTATATTTGTCAGATTTCATAAGTGAATTAGAGTAGAGTTTTTAATTGTAGGGTTTTGATTGTCCGATTTTATTTGATGTTGAGGAACTCATTTGAGATAGCTACATATCCCATAAGTAGAAATGAACGACAATTCAGTAATAAAAAATGCTATTCATCCCTCCAAAATGTTCTAAAAATAATTCTTTCTTATATGACAGTTGACGTGACAATTGATATGACAAATTTTAAATTAACATTAAAATTAATAGTAAAATTAACTTTAACATTGAAATTAGACTTAATTGCAACTTCATACTCTCATCCAATTTTTTAACTTAGTACCCTAAACTTTTTTACTCTACAACTTGGTACCATTAACTATTTAATATTTTCAATCTAATACCCAAAATTTAAAAAATGATAAAACTATACCTTCCTTCCCCTCCGGCCACCCACGTCCCCTTCACCCACCGCCCGCCCCCTCCCCTTCGGCCACATCAGGAATATTATTCTAAAATTTGTCATTTCAAGTTAGCTATCACAAAAGAATGAATGATTTGGAGGAACACGATGACATTATTCCTGTAACAAGTGGCACGACTTTATTTTATTATCAAAAATGCTATTTCGCTCCCAAAATTTTTGGGTGATACCATCTTCCATTATGTGGTATATGACATGGCTGATGACATGACAACTGACATAGCAAAATTAAACATTAAAGTTAATATTAAAATTAATATTAATATCAAATTAACATAAATATTAAAATTAACATTAACATTAATATTAACTTTAACATTAACACTAAAATTAATATTAACATTAAATTAAAGTTAGCATCCACATTAACATTAAAATTAGTATTAAAATGAATATTAATATCAAATTAACTTGAATATTAATATTAATATTAACATTAATTAACATTAATTTTAACATTAATATTAAAATTAATATTAACATTAAATTAAAATTAGCATTATCATTAACATTAACAATAAAAAAATTTGGGTAATTAATTTTTTGGGTTAAAATGTCATGTCAGCTGTCGTATCAGATGTCACATAATGGGAGATACCATCATCCAAAAATTTTGGGAGCCAAATTATGCTAGCATAATTGTTTTATTATTCATAGTGATACTATGAGAAGCCATACAGCAGGAAAGAAGACTAGTTCGAATTCAGCATAACTGAAGGGGATGCCAAACTCGTAAATATTTTAGAGTTCATCCTTCTCCGACGACTCCTTCTTCTTCTTCTTCTTCTTCTTCTTCTTCTTCTTCTTCTCTTGAGTAGTAGTAGTAGTAGTAGGGCTCTCGGATGTTTTGATAGGATAGGAGGCCTCCATGGCTATTCCGCACAGCCCCTCCTTGGCCGCCACACCTCGCTGCATCCTTACGTAGCCTCTCTCGCCCCCGTCCCCGCCCCACGAGTTCTTCACCGTCCAGTACTTGGTGCGCAGTCTACGAGTTCTTGCTCCGAGAGCGACACGAGGTTGTTGGTCTTGATCTGGTTTATGCCTTCCACTGCCACAATAGTAGAGAACGCCCAACAGCTCCCTACGTACATATACAACACCATTCGCAAGAAACATATTAGGTCAATTGTCACAAATATTTTTTTTAAAAAATAAGAGTACTTAAATGAGAGTACTTAAAAGTTCTATGTAATATGGGTGCATGATATATTGTGTTAAGTTTTGGTTCCACGACGTTACTTCAACGAGTAAATTCACGTTGCACAAAAAACAAATATTTTTTAAAATATTATTTAAAAATACCTTAAACATTTAAATAAAATAAAAATAGTAATCCTTTTTATATTCTACGACTATTAATAGTTCATGACCATCCTCTTTTTATGTTTTATTTTTAAAATAAAGATAATTTGTGTTATAACTTTTTATAAATAAAAAATAAAACATATAATACGTATAATTAGTTTCAAAATAGGAATAATTATGTAATAAGTATAAAATATAGGAATAGTTAATATAATTTGTCCTATTTAAATCTATTTGAAATAATATCTGTGAAACAGTATAAATATTTCTGATAATTTTTCCTTTAAATTAAATTTTAAATTTATTTTTTAAATATATATTTGTTCAATTGTGCCGAATAAAGGAAAGAAAGTTATATTTTTTCATAATTATTTTTTTACTAAATGATAGCGGATTTATAAACGACTTAGACGCACTCAATTTTAAGCTGTTTTCAAGTCTCTTCTAGGAGTAGTTTAAAAAAGTAGAGAGAGTTCAAATTTTAAATTTTGTGTGACGGTACGTGTCATCAGTATACGAGTTTTGGTACAGTAAGAGTCTTTATTGCGTACAAATAATCATTAATTATTATAAAAAATATTATTGAAGAATTTCTCACCGCATTGGCCTTGGTCCTTTAGGGTGTGTTTGGTAGGAGGAAAAAGTGGAAGGAAGGAAAATAGAGGAGAAAAAGTAGGGGTGGGCACGGGTCGGACCGGGCTCAAATTTGTTGGATCCGGACCGGACCCGTCACTTGGCGGGGCGGGGCGGGACGGGTCCAAAAAATATTGGATCCGGACCGGACCAGACCCGTTTGAAACGGGTCCGAAACGGGTCAACCCGCGGGTCCAAACGAGTCCAAAAAAGTTTTAAAAATTCTATAATAGTAAACATTTACATATGTTATATTGTCTATAAGAACAAAACAAGTCTAATGTCTTCCCAAACTTGTAGAATTTGTTTAGTAAACAATAAGATATTCTATTATGTATAGACTATAATAACAAAAAGAGAAATTTTGAGTGGCACCCCACTTATTTTATGCTTATTTAAGGTGCACCCCACAAGTTTACATGAATGTATGACACCCCCCACTTTTGACGATTTTCGTTCAAAACGAACGGTCAATCCCTTTGACCAATTTTTTTGGACGAAAATGCCCTCGTCTCCTTTTGTGTGTCCTCCCTCCCCGTTATACGTGGCTGTCCCCCCCCCCCTTCCCGTCACCCCGTGGCTGCCCCCCCTCTCTCCGTCACCTCGCCGGCGTGCCTCCGCTCACCCCCCCGGCCATCATCACCACCATCAACCATCATCACCACCACCGACACCCTCTCCCCCCCCTCCCGCTCGTCGTCATCATCATCATCTCAGGAATATTTCATCTCTCTTCACCAATCTCAATCCAAAAAAGAAAAACAAAAAAAATCAAAATCTCACACCGAAAAATTACATGCAACAAAGAAAGAAATCTAAGAGAAAAAAAAACTGTATGTTTACAGAAGCTCCTGCTTCATTCCACTACTCTTTCCCTCCTCTGTACACGTCCAAAGAACACTCACAATACGATCAGTCATTTAGCAAATGTAACTTGAATTTATATTTCATGCTCCCCCGCAGTGGAGTGTATGAAGCACAAATTCATGTAATTTGGGGCTCAGCAACAGACCCGATCGGTGGTGGTGATGATGTTTGATGGTGGTGGTGGGTGTGGGTGGGGGTGGGGGGGGGGGGGCGGTGTGGCGAGGTCGGGGAGGGGGGGGGGGGGGCGTGCGATGACGCCGTGGAGAGGGGCCGAGCACGACGGGGGAAGACGGATAGTTGACGCAGGGGAAGAGGATAACAGACATGAGGATATTTTCGTCCAAAAAAAATTGGTCAAAGAGGTTGACCGTTCGTTTTGGACTGAAACCGTCAAAAGTGGGGGATGTCATACATTCATGTAAACATGTGGGGTGCACCTTAAATAAACATAAAATAAGTGGGGTGCCACTCAAAATTTCTCTAACAAAAAATGCTAAAAATTGATATAAAAAAATATATAGTCCTAGAAACGGGTCGGGTCGGGGCCCGTTTATTTTGAAAATAGGACCCGCCCTGACCCGTTAATGTCACACGACCCGTCCCGTCCCGCCCCGTTTAAATTTCAAAATTTAGGAACCGACTTGTTTAGACATTTTACGGTTCGGGCTGGGTCGGAAACGCGGGTCCTAGAACCGTATGCCCACCCCTAGAGAAAAGTGAAGGGAAAGATTCATTTTCTCTTGTTTGGTATGGAAGGAAAATAGGAAGGAAAGAAAAGTGGAGGGATTACTTTTCCCTCATATCCTAAGAAATCAAATCCTCCCAAAAGTGGGAGGAAAAGTGGAAGAAAAAGTGGAGGATTGTATTAATTAACAATTATACACCCATATGAATGTATTATTTAAAAATTATTTATGAAGTCAAATGGTAAATAAGTGTTTTTAGTTGAGGGTATATTGGTAAATCTTATATTTTTTTACTTTCTTTCCTTCCACTTTTTCTTTCATAACAAACAAAGGAAAATGTATCTCTTATATTTTCCATCCTTGCTACCAAACACAAAGGAAGGAAATCACTACCAGAATAAGTCGTTTTAGCGACGCCTAAAGACGTCGCTAAAACGACAAATTTCGTCGTTAAAAATATTTAGCGACGAAATTACCGACGTTTTGGGCTGGTCGCGGAAATGTAAGTCGCTGATCTTCAAAACGTCGCCAAACGTCGCTAGTACCGACGTGTACCGACGTATATACGTCGATATATTACCGACGACTACCGTCGTATCATCGGTAGTTTAGCGACGTGTACCGACGTATACATACGTCGGTATATTACCGACGTCTACCGTCGTATCGTCGGTGGCGTAGCGACGTGTTCAAAGTCGCTACACGTCGGTAAAATCCTGGGATGATTACCGACGTTTACCGACGTTTACCGTCGTTTAAAATGTCAGTAAATGTCGGCAATTTCTGGGATGATTACCGACGTGCATCGACGTTTACCGACGTCCTCCGACGTATAAGGACGTCGGTAAACGTCGGTATCCTGGAAAATATTGTAGATTTACCGACGTTTACCGACGCAAAGTTACGTCGGTAAACGTCGATAAACGTCGCTAAATCTGCAAAAAAATAAAATAAAATACAGAATGTACATTTCTCCCTGCAGTTTAAAAAGATAACCATTTCTCACTGTAGAATAGGATCCAAACAATCACAGAATGTCCATTTCTCACTGTACACAGGTTTCAGTCCCTATAACCAAGTCTACAACAATCACACAATGTCCAGTTCTCAGAATGTCCATTTCTCACTGTACACAAGTTTCAATCCCTATAACCAAGTCTACAACAATCACACAACAACAAGTATCCAAATAACCAAGTCTACACCAAATAACAAAGTCTACAACCAAATAATAAAGTCTACAACCAAATAACCAAGTCTACACCAAATAACCAAGTCTACACCCAAATAACCAAAGTCTACAACCAAATAACCAAAGTCTACACACAACCAACAAATAGAATAGGATCCAAACATCCAAATCTACACAACAAACAAATATCCAAGTCACAAACAAAGAATGAAACAAACACAAACAAACAGTCCTAACTAGGACTACTAGAAATCTGGTGCACCAGGGGCACCGCCGCGACGAAGGGATAAGAACAACTCATACTCCTCAAGTGAAATCGATACCGATGGAGCAGGAAGTGACGTCGGTGGAGTCGGTGTCGAAGAAGAAGGCGGTGGAGGCGGCGGAGTCGACGACGATGAAGGCGCACCCGGAGAACCAGCACGCTCCAACGCTGTAAGTCGCTGGTGGTATGAATCCATGATAGATAACATTCTATCACTGCTCTGGACCATCGAATCCTGCGCCAATCTCAGCCTCTCGGCCATGGTCACCTGTCTTGTCTGCAGCTCCGTCACCGTGCGCTCTAACCCTCCAACGGTGCGCTTTGTCCTCTCAGTCGTCTCCATGAGGTCCATAATGCCGCGGTCGAGCGCATCCAATCGTGCTAGCAGCGCAGGATCGTCCGTAGGGTGCTGAGACTGCTCCTCGATCCGTCGTAGCAGGTCATCACGGAGAGACTCCATCATCTGGTGGACTCGGGCAGACTCCTGGGACGGCTGTGGACCATGCATACTAGCAGGAGATGTCCTAGAGGACTGGGTCGCAACTAGGGCGCCATAGGATCCCGTACCGTAGTACGTACCCCTACGGAGTCCACCAGCGACGACAATCCACAGCTCGTCCGCCGACGGAGCTTGAGTGGGCTGCGAGGAAGTACCGACAATCCATCAGGATGACGGTTGTACATCCACGTACGATTCCGTAGATAGTAATTCAGCTCCATAATTTTGTAAGATAGATACATCAAGGTAGTGAATGATATGCAAGTGTCAAAGCTTTGAAATAGTAGCTCAACCGAGGGATAGAGTTAATTGGAGAAAGTTACTGGGGAAAGTGAAGTCCGACATGAACTGATGACGTACAAAAATGAGGGTCTCAAAGCTGGAACAAGTCAAGTTGTGCTTTGGAAAAAGAACTCTTGCAAGCTCTTTGTTCACAAAGCAAGCTATAAATAGAGAATACAGAACAAATAACGAGTTCGTAACTCAAGTATAGAGCATACAAGAGTCGTAAACTCGAGAGATGTTCTGCATTCGTTATATCTTGCTTTGTGCACAAAGAGCTTAACAAGAATAGAACATATCCAAAACACAACTTTACTTATTACAACTTTGATCCCCAAATTCTCGTTTGTCAGTTCATGCGGTCTACACTTTTCGCAGTATATGTACACATGACATTTTACGTTAAATGATCAGAGATTATCGGTCATCTTCTTTTCGCATTGCTAACTTTTGTTTCGCGTACGGTGGTCAGAGATTATCGCGGCGGTATATCACCCGTGTCTACAATATTTCATATAGGCTGAGTTGTATAAGTCAAGTTTTAGGATATTAGTCTATATATTATGTATAGTCCAACCGAGTCAACTCTAAGCTAAACTAGTCCAACTTGGTCAAACTAGCCATTTCTAAGTTGTATAAGTCAAGTTTTAGGATATTACTCTATATATACTAGTCTAAACTCTCCCTCCTCTCCAAATACCTGGTACTAGTTAACCCTCCCCCTTTCTCCCACTAGACACACACATACATATACATGATGTATACAACCACACCATAGTTCCCAGGTTCTTTTAACCTAACTTTCCAGTTGGTACTAACCTCAATAGAACAAACACTCTCACAGCTCAAAATACTAACACATGCTCACGCCTTACTCTTGTGACACTCCCTTTCAAACACAAACACACACCTATATGTTCCCTTACACATGTTGCCATGTTACCTGTAAAAATAGGAAACCCTTATTGTCTAAAATAAGACACAATTCTACAAAGAGAATCATACTGTAGAACTCACACTTTAAGACAATAGATGAAGGAAGACTTGTATGGAGGATCGTCTACTTTATTCATAGAGTTGTCATAGGGTGTTGAGCGATGTCATTTTATTCTTTTCTTCTTCTTCTTCTTGGGATTTTTGAGTATTGGATCTTGAGACATATATAGCTAGAACTTACGAAGAATGGAGTACCATACTTCAATAAATAGATGTTGACTAATTGGTTCATATACTTAAAATCTCCGACCATTGGGGATATTGGTAAACTAATATACCTAGATTACCCAAAAGTACACTTGCGAACTAGGATAAAATAATTAGTTGTGTACTAAACGTCTCTAAGTGTAGGAATGTTGCAAGGTGAAACAATGTATCAAACACTATATCGAAACCCAAACCCAATATGCAAATCCAAATTAATACGAAAATACACAAGTGTAAATAGGGGATTAAGTGTACAGAGGTGAAATACATATATATGCATGCTTGGGGGTGTCCACGTGTCCAACAAATGGACACAAAGTGTCCAAAACCTCATGAACACACTGTATCAGTGAACACATGGTCGTAATGTGTCTCCGTGTCCATTTTGGACACGAAAAACACCTCAATTAGGGTTAGGGTTTACCTTCAGTCTCCTCGCGGTGGTGGAGGAGGAGGAGGAGGACAAGTTCGGTGGTGGAGGAGGATCTCGTGGTGGAGGAGGAGAAGGGGCTCGCGGTGGAGGAGGAGGAGGAGGAGGAGGAGAAGGGGCTCGCCGGAGGGAGGAGAAGGGGCTCGCGATGGAGGAGGAGGATGAGCGGCGCCGGAGGGAAGGGGGTCGGGCTGTCGTCGAGGTCGGGGAAATTAGAGGGGCGGGAACAAAAAATTTGGTGAGAGGGAGAAATGAAAAATCGAACCGAGGAAACCCTATTAGCAGCAAGTTAGCGACGTCTGTAAATACGTCGCAAAGCGTCGACTTTCCTTTAATATTCGGCGACGCCATAAGCTTTGCGACGCTAACCGTCGCTGAACTAATAAAACTGGCGACGTTTTCCGACAAATCAATGACGTTGGTTTTTATTACACTAAAGGTAGTCGCAATATGTCGTTGTTTGTCGCTATCAGCGACGTATTGTGACGCTTACTTTTGGCGTCGCTAATTCCAGAAATATTAGCATCGTTTTAAGTTGGTGTCACGCCCCATAACCAGAATACTGGAGAGCGGGGGCGAACATAGCCAGCTACGTATATTGAAATAGAATACATCTCAACTATACGGTCACGGCTGTCTAGATATGAGGGTTTACTACAAGCCAACAGTCTCTTAAGGTAAAGCCTACTGTCTCAATCTCAAGCAAATAATATAATTACAAGATGTTTGACCACCAAATATACAATAAAAGGCGTCCCAAATATTACATATCAGCTGATCATGAAGCTAGTCGTACAAAATGTTAGGACTAGCAAGAGTTAAGTCATACATGATCAACCCTAGGATTTGTTAATCATGTTTACAGCCCGTAGGCAGACAGTAAGTAAAAGTGCATCGAGCTAACAGGTGCTCGTCGGCTAAACGCCTCAAAAGAATAACTTTACAATAGAGTGGACGAAACAAAATAGAAAACCCACTCGTAGCCCGGGTTCCTTCTAGTCGCCACCATCGGGCTGGACGTTCGGTAGATCCTCGGGAGCTACTCCGAAATCTGGCCACACAAAACCAGCTGGGTCAAACCCTAGAAAGAGCAAGTGCCACAAAGGAGGCCACGAAATAAGAACAAAAGCCAGCATATCAGAACATAAGAAAAGAAATGGAAGAAGGTACAAGTAAATAAAGAGTGTAACAGGACAATAAACGACTAGTGACGTGGGACCATTCCGGGAGCCAGGTTACAACCCTTAAACCAGACAAGGACCGAGGTTGTAACCATTCGCCTGAACAGCACTCTGTCTCTACCCATTTATTGTTAAAGATAAGTAAAACAAGCATGTACAAGAGTAGCCAGGTACAGGGACTAGACAAGACTTAGACAAGGCTGGACTCCATCCATTCACAAGCGGCTAAGCAATTACTACGGCTTACTACTTAACTAACTAGGGTTATCACAAGCCTTAATTACTAACAAGATGCAATAAGAATTTTCCAGTCCCAAGCCCTGCAGACCATCTAGTTATCCTTCCGCGGGTTGAGAGTATGGTTGGGTACATCGCCCCGGAGACGATATACCCTTAGGTGACTTAGAGGGTGCAACACATGACAGTGCGCTGGAAATGTGCTCTACTCGTCGGCAAGCTACAAGTCCAATTAAGAGCGCCCAGATAACGAGATTGCCTGTGACTGGAAATTCTCCATGAACTATAGTTTAATCTAGTCATTAGCCTAATCCATGTTCAGTATGAATCCCTGACCGTGGGAACCAGGGAGTCACGTCCTAGACATGATGCAAGACAAGATAAGTGGATTGCACAAGCAAGCAAGCAGGAACACCCACGGTGTCAAGTTGATTATACGAGTCAAGTTAGCCGTCGCAACAGCATCAAGATAAATCATGTCAGGGTACTTGTCAGGAGTGCGCCACGACGGGCCACTATCATGTCAGGTTGGTCATGTCAGGAGTGCACCACTACGGGTCACTGTCGTGTTATGTTAGTTCCTTGTCATACCATGCCATGTACAATAGTCATTCCAAACATATTAAGTAAAATCAAGTTCATGATAAAAGGCGTAAGGATATAAAATGGACGTAAAATATCTAATAATATATCAATATACAGGGCTATAGAAGAGTCAAGCTTAAGGAAAAATAAAACCAAATCTCCATGATTGGACAGATTGCGCAAGGGTCCCTGGGGTCGGGTTGCGCATGAGTCAAGTGCGCCAGGGGGCCAACTGCGCAGGAGTGAGCTGCGCAGAAGTCGGCTTGCGCTGAGTTGGTTGGCGCAGGGGTCAGATTGTGCATGAGAGGACTGCGCATGGACAGATTGCGCAATGAGCAGACTGCGCAGGACAGGTTGCGCATGAGCAGACTGCGCAGGACAAGTTGCGCATGAGCAGACTGCGCAGGACAGTTTGCGCATGAGCAGACTGCACAGGACAGGTTGCGCATGAGCAGACTGCGCAGGATCAGACTGCGCATGGATGGATGCGCGCTGGGGTTGAGCGCAGTTCGCCAAGAGGCAAGCAGCGCGGTCGGCGCTGCGCTAAAGAGCGCAGGCCGAGAGAGGGATGCGCAGTCCAGCACTGCGCTAAAGAGCGCAGGCTGCTGTCTCCTTCTCCAGGCCGAGAAGAACACTCCAAGAACTCCAAAGTTCAAATCTTCATATCTTGGTCAAATCAAAACCAAATCTAGATTTTCAAAGGTCTAACTTGAGTAAAATTGAATTCTCTTCCACATGGAAGCATCAAAACCCACAAAAATCCAACCAAAATAGATCAAAACCATGTAAATCCAAAAATAGTTAAAACCTAGATCTAGAACAATGGAGACTCCAAATCACAAAATGTCAAGCACTAATGTTGATCACCATGGCCTAATCTAGCTAATGAACAAATAAAATGTGGTTCTCATGTGGTGGCAAGGTGCACTTGCCTATGGGTGGAGTGTTGTGTAAAGAAAGGAAGAAGATGAAGATGGAGAAATAAATGAGAGAATTATGGAGGAGAGAGAAAGTAGGTAGAGTTTTAATGAGGGTGGGTTGTGTTGTGTTGAGGGTGGAGTGTAGGTTAAAGTGCTCCAATGAATTTTAAACCAAACCAAACCAATCCTACTCCACAAAATAAAACCAAGCCAAGTCAAAACCCATTTTACGAGAAAACCCAAAATCTGCAAGTCGAGCCAGAAATACAATTACAGGCCAGAATGTGAGAAAATAAAATACAGGTCCAAGATACATGCAGGCTTAACCAAAAATACGTGTTCTGAGATATGGGTGTTACAACTCTACCCACCTTAAAAGAATTCCGTCCTCGGAATTTAATCAAGGGACTAGAGAGACAAGGACAAGTTATACTATTCACATGCAAGCCATACTAAGCAGTCAATCAAACAATCATGCATGCAAGCAAGGACGGAAGGCATAAGGCATAAGGAAGACATTATACCTTATGAGTCAAACAGGTAGGAATATCGCGATCGGATGTCGTCCTCACGCTCCCACGTTGACTCACCTAGAGAGTGATGACCCCAAGCAACACGGACTAAACTAATAGTCTTGTTCTTGAGTATTTTCTCTCTCCGGTCCAATATAGACACGGGCCTCTCCTCATACGAAAGGTTGGTACCAATAACCAGTTCCGAATGGTCTAGGATGTGGCTCGGGTCCGGGACGTACCGTCGTAATTGGGACACATGGAATACGTCATGCACCTCACTTAACGACAGCGGAAGAGCAAGACGATAGGATACATCTCCTACTCGCTCCAGGATATCGAACGACCCTATATACCTAGGACTAAGCTTTCCCCGCACGCCAAAACGAATGACGCCGCGGTTAGGCGAGATCCTAAGGAATACATGGTCGCCGATAGCAAACTCTAGGGGTCGCCGATGAGCATCGGCCCAATGTCGTTGGCGATCTTGGGCAACTCGAAGACGATCTCTGATCCTTCTGACCACTTCAACTGTCTGGGCAATCATCTCTGGATCGAGCATCTGCCTCTCTCCAACATCATCCCATGCTAGCGGGGATCTGCACTTCCTACCATAAAGAGCCTCGAATGGTGCCATCTGGATGCTGGCCTGGAAACTATTGTTGTACGAGAATTCCACAAGATGCAGGTGATCTTTCCATGAACCACCGAAGTCGATGGTGCAAGACCTCAACATGTCTTCAAGAGTCTGGATTGTGCGCTCTGACTGGCCATCTGTCTGCAGATGATAAGCTGAACTGAACTGGAGACGAGTTCCCAAACTCTCTTGCAGGCTGCGCCAAAAGTACGACGTGAACCTTGAATCTCGGTCCGAGGTGATACTGACGGGCATACCGTGAAGCCTGACAATCTGTCTGAGGTACATCTCTGCCAACTGAGCCGTAGACTGACCAACTCTGAATGGGAGAAAATGAGCCACCTTCGTGAGCCTGTCAACTATAACCCAAATAGCATCTCGACCGGCTGGGATCTAGGCGAAAACTGAATACCTTTCGGGGGCTTCGCCCCCGAACCCCCGACGAGGGGTGCTGCCCCCTCGACCCCCGTCCGCTGACCGGACAGCGGAACCCCCGAATGCGTGGCTCCGGAGATGTCGTCGGGTGGTTCCGAGAAATCTTGTAGGATCCATCGTTTTTGGCCCACCATGATTTCTTCATTGCATATGTCCACATTGATCTTGCTTATTACTTTTCTGCATGTACATGTTAGACGAACAAAACAATATACATAGTAGCAAGTATGATAAGTTTAATGCACATTAGGACAATACTGAGTTTAAGTATAAGTGCTAAGGTGATAGCATAAATGTTAGTGATAACATAATGATTAAACTTAATTGAATGACCACAATCAAAAATATAGTTTTGATTTTGGCAACCCGATTAAATTTAAGATAGTTAAGCTCATATCACTAATATGTAAACCAATAGGCACATATCACCAAAGGTATAAGTATAAGTAGAAATGCTATAGCGATAGTATGAAGATTAGTGATAATGAAATGCTAAACTTAACATATTAACCATATTCAAAAACATGATACAATCATTGGGCTAACAATCTTCCCCTTTTTGATTATGGCAAATCGGTTAAGTTTAGTATGGACACAATAGATGCATGTATCACTAATATACAAAAGACATAAGCAATATCACTAAAAGCATACTACTTAGATTACTAATAAAAGTATACTTAAACTTACTTCTCCCCCTTTGACATGATCAAAAATAGGCTCCCCCGTACTAAGAGATAAAATAAAATCAATCTCAAGCATAGAAATCAGAGCATGGGGAACTTATAGACAATCATGATCAAGATATACTAATGAAAAACAATGGGAGAAGGGTGTAATGACAAGTTTATAAAGCTACATTGCCAATGTAGAACATCAAATTTTTAAAAGAAGCATGTCAAAACACAATATAGTTGGTAAAACAAATAAAATTGCAAAACAGTCAAATAAAATAGTTTTACCAACTTGAAATCCAAGAAAAACTCCAAAACATAATATGATATGAAATATTACTCAAGTTTTGGAAGAGAATTATGAAATAATGGATTTCAATCAAACGCCCATGAGGATTAGATAATTGCAAAGTAATTGATATAAAAATACCGAGTGAGGTAGTAGGAAGATATAAACTTAATACCAATTGAAATATACAATAGAGCAATTGATATAGAATAATCTCATTATTTGCAAAATCTGTAAGCTTACCCAAGTTCATGCATTAGAACTCAATTACCTTATCATGCTATATGAATACCCTTTTTGATAAACATGAAGGTAAAGGAGAAAAATACTTGAGAAGGAGAAATTCAGTCGACTTGAATGCTCCCCCTCAAAGTATTACCAATATAGATAAACAAGAATTTTAGGTAAGTCCTCAATAAGAAAAGCCAAATCAATTAAGCATTTAAGGAAAGCCAAAATAATGAAAGCACAATAGTCATCAAGATAAGATATAAATGTTAATATTAACAAGATGACTTATTTAATCCATATAAAAGAGAGAGATAAGTAATAAAGACACTTGCATACACTCTCAAAAATTCTTCACAAATAAAAATATCATGACCTCAATCAATAGGATATGAAATAGAAGAAAATATGGGTCCATGATGAACTAGGTATACGACATATTAGAGGATATAAATGAATTGAATCAATTAATTTGCTCCCCCTCAAAATATGCATCTAGTTCCAAAAGCACTTATAGCATAAAATATATAACTAAAGGATTTGGAGGTAAATCAACTATGGATTTATCCCCCTTGCTCAATGCATATAAGGCTACAATATCGTCAAAAGACGAATAATATCATCTTTAGTCAAGAGGAGATATCCAATTAATAATCGCTAAAGATGAAAAATTAGAAGAATATTCTAATTAAGCACGTATAATCAAAAGATGGCATACATTAATCTATATAGAAGGATCTCATATTTAAATATGATAGATCAATGTATGTTATCCTTTGAGAAAATGTCATCATGAAAAAGAATAAAGACAATTAAGAACAATCATGATGATAGACAGAATATCGCTCAAAAATAAAAATAAAAATAAAACTCAAACATCATGTCCATGATTATCTAATTAAGAAAGAATCAACCAATTTATTACCTTACATGGACTAGGTATGTTTCACCATATATGTACCCATCAACGGGTAAAATCCAAACCTTGCTAATGGTAAATAATAAACCATAAAGTTCAAATAGCGAAGGCCCATATGTGGCAATCCATGAGTAGTCAAAGTAGAGTAATAAATTAGTTTGATAATTATATAATAAGATAATATAGGACTACTCAACCATTAGGATCTTTTATCAATAAAAATAAACAAATTAAACATGATCCAACAAATCTCATAAAGAAAATCCCAAATCCATATTTATGATAAAATCTCATAAACCAATGAAAAATATGGAAAAGAGTCATTCTCATTTAAATGATTGCAAACATAATCAAGAAGAGATGTAAATGATAATACGATGAAATCACGACTCAAAAGTGAGAGAAATTTAAGAGATACATGCTAATGACTAATAAGGAAGGAGACTTAAAGAAAGGAATCACAAATCTCCAAGAGAAACAAGATCTAATCAAGAATTTGTAAAACTAGTTTTAGAGAACAAACATACGTATCTAAAATAGGATACAAATTACATTTAGAAGAATCACATATCTTGTTTATGTAAACTAGCATATCTTATATAGATTGAAAAGAAAAACAATAGCTAGATGAGTGAAAGTGAACCAAATTATATAGCTTAACAATATATCATAAATAAGCAAGCTACATATCTAATTAAGATTAATGAGGTAAGTCATTAACAAGATGAAAGTGCTCATTAAATCTTAAGTCACTAACACTAAAGATACTTGCTCAAGCATAGAGTTCACAAAGAGGACAATACATTTTGAATGAACAAAATGATTTATAGACTCTTTTCTAAGCAAGGATAAGAGCATAAGATGACAAATAAATGAATTATTCTCTTATCAAGTATAGGCCAAAAGAGATATTCATGAAAGCATAATAAAACAAATCTCTTTGCCAAGTATTGAGATTAGCCCAAGATAATAAAATGATAGATCGGTCTAGAGAATGCAAAATATTATAGCTATAATAAAATAAGTGTATTCTCTAGAAATGGAAAATTTTCAATACAAAAGCTCAAACCATAGTAGCTAAATTCATGAGAAATATGATGTAACAATTACATGTATTCTCATGTGCTACAAAACATCATTGGGCAACAATAATTCAAAAAGAAGCATAAACCCAAGGAATGAGCAAAGAAAGATCATTAAGATCAAGAAAGCTAAATGCTAAAGATATCAAGAAGTACATTTTTCAAAGAGCTTTCATAGTGCACCATAGTAAATATATAGAAGAAATCGATTTGAAAATATGAACTAAAAATGGAGGTAAATATAAAAAATACGACAAAGCACAAAACCATGTGATTCTTAAAAGAACTTCCATAAATAGTCAAGTGCAAGACATAAAAAAATATTTTCTCTCAACATCCTAACTTAAAGGTATAAAACAAATAAATATCAAAAGTTAGGAATCACTTATATATATAAAACTATATATATCACGAATAGACATACATGAAAAGATCAAAAATCAATTAAGAACATGTATCCATAATGCCAACCAAAAAGTCAAAAAGATATCATCAAAAGAAGACTTTAAGGAAGAAGCTAATTGATTCAAGAAGAACAAATTTGGTCAAAGGAATCAATAGCTAAGGTATGAGATAAGCACAAGTTTGAAGGTAACAAGTATATTTAAATACTCTTCAAGTCAATATAAAACTTTAGCTTAACTCATATGCCAGCATAAAGATATTTATACTAAAAATATCAACATAAGAAATACATAATCTACATAGAGACGGAAATTTTAATGAAAATAGTCATGTATCCTTAATGAATGTTTGAAAAACTATCACAAATTCAAAACACATATGAATAAGCTTTATTAGGCAAAGACATAATTGATTCTCAAGAAGATAATCAAAATAAAACATGAGAATCAATAATGAATATATTATGTGAGCACAAGGTTAAAGTGAAAGTATAAGTATATACTTGTCAAGTGATAAGAAGTTTGTGCTAAACACATATATTCACAAATACCGATTAAGATAAATATTACATATTAAATACAAACCGGCAAGAAGTAACTATTTCAAAAAAAACTTTAAAGACGGAGAGTTAAAATCATATTAACTCAAATCAAAACCAAGCTCCTATGGACTAGTGTGATATGCATGCTTTATAAATAAAGATTAAGAATAGCGAGCATGCATGTATAAATGTGTCACACTAAAAGAAAATGAGTGATAAACTATATAGTGTGAACTAATCATTTAAGCCGAGTAACTAGTCATACTAGATAAAAGAATTAATAAGAAAATTAACTAAGCATGCTAGTATTATATCTCACATTGATTTATATAAAAGGCAACTAAAGGATATCAACGTGAGCGAGTAGCAAGACATCAAGTGAAACATGCTAGATTCTATAAATATAAACAATTTAAAGAGAATCGCTTAGCATGTTACCAAAGTGGCTCTAGTGGCCACGCTTGTGTTGGTGCAATTGCTTGGAAGATGACCTTTGAGCTTTGCAACCACCAACATGCTCCTCGGTGCTATGTCCCGTTACAAGAAGCTTCACCTACAACATTAGATGAAGACTTTGGTATCCAAATAAACTTGGATCCACATTTATTAGCTTTAGGGACCCACATACTATTTACTCTAGCATTGGTAGAAAAAATCCTACGAATAGGACAAGTGAAGCTCATGTGTCCAATGCGAGAGCAATAGAAGCACCTAATACTAGTGTGTGCACATGTATCAGAATGAATATGATTATGAACATGTGACATACTAGAATGATGAATATCTCTAGAGTGAGCATGAGAAGATTTGGTTTTAAGAATATCATGTTCTAATAGCAAATCATCATACAAACAAGTAAGAGAATCGATTTTAGCATTTAAAGCATAATTCTCTTTTTCAAATAAAGCAATTCTAGAAATAAAATCATCATTTTGTTTCTTTAAAGAATCAATAGAAGAATCATGCAAAGAAGTTAACACATGCGTTTGACTATTAAGATCTTCTATAGATGAGGAAAGAGATTTGATTTTCAAGATTAAAGCCTCATTCAAACTCTTTAAAGAAACACATGATGAGTTTTGAGAATCAAGTCTAGATAATAGATCATTGTTTTCATTTCTCAAAAACTCATTTGCTTCTTCTAAATGAATAACCTTTTCAGAAAGTTCTTCATTTGTAGAATGAAGGTTGTCAAGAATCTCTAAGGATTGTTTAGCCATGACTTTCCACTTAGAGCATTTCTTGAATCTAGAAGAAACATGATTGTCTATGCTACTAGAAGTAAAACCCTCTTTATCGGAGGAGGAGTGGGAGGAATATGATGCCATAGAAAAATAACAAGGATCTACCCTAAGGATGTTAAGCCTAACAATAGAGTCCTTGCTCTGATACCAATTGAAGGAACCCTAGAGGGGGGGGGGGGGTGAATAGGGTCAAGCTAACTAATCAAGCACTTAGCACAAGCTAATGGGCAATTTAAAAATATAAGTGCAAGAGAAGAAGCACTAACAATACCGACACACGATATATCCTGGTATCCTCCCAAGAGGCACTCCAGTCCCGGAACTCTCTCCGGCTTTAATCCACTATTTGAGTAAATAGTTACACACGAGTTTGGATCCGAAGAATTCGCCAACTTCTTACACGAGAGCTTTAATCCGAAGGCCTCTCCGACTTCAACCGAGAGTTGGATACGAAGACTCTCCAACTTCAACCGAGAGTTTGGATACGAAGACTTCCCAACTTCAACCTTTCACAATAGGTTTTGATCTCCTTATACAATAAGATGAAGATCTCACTTTTCAACTCAATAACTCTAACACAATTTGTGGATGGCAAATGAAAGCTTTGTAGAGTTGTTTGTGGATAGGCTTTGGTGGTTTAGAAATTTTTAGGCTTAAAGCATCAACCTTGAATGAAGGGGTTCAAGGCTATTTATAACCAAAGCATTGAAAAGAGCTCAAAGGCAACTTTTCAGACAGCGACCGGTATACCGCCGGTATGAGTCGGCATACCGTCGGTATACCGGTCTGGGATTGCAACGGCTCGAAATATAGCCGTTGGGATCATTTAATGCTGGAAATCCGACCGTTGGACTTTCAATGTTACGGAATCGGTATACCGTCGGTATGATCCGGTATACCGTCGGTATGCCAATTTTGTGGACAGAAACTTTCTGTGAACAAAATCGGTATACCGCCGGTATGTACTGGTATACCGTCAGTATGCCGGTTTTCATCCGAAAATGATCCTGGGTTGGTTTCTACCCTAGCTTTCGATTTTGCCATCCATTGCTTGTGTTTACAATTATTCCTAAGACTCATTACAGACTCCAGATATACTGTAGCAGGTGCAGGCTTCTTCAGAGTCTTGAAATGATGATGGCATGGCATGACTTCTTCCTTTGGTAGGTGCTAGCTTTTTCCCTTGGCGGCAGCTGTCCAAAGATATCCAGTTTGCGAAAACTGAATACCTTTCGGGGGCTTCGCCCCCGAACCTCCGACGAGGGGTGCTGCCCCCTCGACCCCCGTCCGCTGACCGGGCAGCGGAACCCCCGAATGCGTGGCTCCGGAGATGTCGTCGGGTGGTTCAGAGAAATCTTGTGGGATCCATCGTTTTTGGCCTACCATGATTTCTTCATTGCATATGTCCACATTGATCTTGCTTATTGCTTTTCTGCATGTACATGTTAGACGAACAAAGCAATATACATAGTAGCAAGTATGATAAATTTAATGCACATTAGGACAATGCTGAGTTTAAGTATAAGTGCTAAGGTGATAGCATAAATGTTAGTGATAACATAATGATTAAACTTAATTGAATGACCACAATCAAAAACATAGTTTTGATTTTGGCAACCCGATTAAATTTAAGATAGTTAAGCTCATATCACTAATATGTAAACCAATAGGCACATATCACCAAAGGTATAAGTATAAGTAGAAATGCTATAGCGATAGTATGAAGATTAGTGATAATGAAATGCTAAACTTAACATATTAACCATATTCAAAAATATGATACAATCATTGGGCTAACAGTATCCTTATTTTTTTCCTTCCTTCCACTTTTCCATCCTTCCTACCAAACACAGTCTTAGGGTGTGTTTGGTAGGAGGAAAAAGTGGAAGGAAGAAAAATAGAGGAAAAAGTGGAGGGAAAGACTCATTTTCTCTTGTTTGGTATGGAAGAAAAATAGGAAGGAAGGAAAAGTGGAGGGATTACTTTTCCCTCGTCACCTAAGAAATCCAATCCCCCCCAAAAGTGGGAGAAAAAGTGGAAGGAAAAGTGGATGATTGTATTAATTAACAATTATACCCATATATGAATGCATTATTTAAAAATTATTCATGAAGTCAAATGGTAAATAAGTGATATTAATTGAGGATAGAATTGGTAAACCCTATATTTCATCCTTGCTACCAAACACAAAGGAAGGAAATGATTTTTCCTGTCCATAAGGAAGGAAAATAAATCCTACTCTTTTTCCTTTCTTCCACGTTTCCATCCTTCCTACCAAATACAGCCTTACGCTAGTGACCACGCCCTTCTGCCTCCAATCCACCGACGCTGGCAGATCGCCAGCCTTCTCGTGCATGAACCCTTCGCTCGCGCGCGACTTTCCCCAGAGCATCCGGTAGTGGGCGACTCTCGAGCCGGCGAACGTCCTCCTGAGCTCGTCCTTGGTCATGTCGCCGAACCTGTTGAGCTTCAGCTTGTAAGGTTGTCCTTCAGCTTGTTGAACTCGTCTATGAACTTGACGTTCTCCTTGAACACGTTGAACCTCCTGCGCTTCTCGTCGAGGTCCCGGGACACGGTGTGGTGGCTGCGCCACCTCTCGTACAGGTCCCAGAGGCCCTCCTCGGACGCGAGGTCCTTCTCGGTGAAAGGAATGCTCTCGACCGCAGTGGTCGCGAGAGCAAGTGCTAAAGCGGACAAGAACAAGAGAGCTCTCCCCATGTTGGTATGGATTGTAAGTGTGTGTGGAACTAGCTAGTTTGAAGTGGTATTTATAGGGGTTATTTACACTAGTCACTCCTAAGTTTTGGATTTATGACACAGAGTATCCCTATTTTTAATCTAATTACAATGTCCATCACCATGTTCCATGTTTATTACACGAGATATTTCTACTTTAAGATAAAAAAAATTACTTATAACACTAACTACCCCTATTTTTATTTTTTTTCTGAAGTGATGGTCAGTGTAATTAGTTTAAAAGTAGGAGTGCCCCATGTTATAAAAATAAAATTTAGGGGCAATTAGTGTACATAATCCTTTTTAAAAGTATTACTGTGGGGCTGTCCTATTTTTTTTATTTACAAGTTTGACATTCAACAAAATTTACTAAGGGGCTGTCTAATATATAATGGGCTGTCAAAATTTTTGATAGTCCTAAATGAATAACATATTTTCTTTATGACTGTTAGAGCTTTTGGCAATCCTGCCAATAAACTAGAGTGTCAATAATTTTTGGCAGTCCAATATAAATCATGTATCCAGTTAGGACTGTAAAAAATTTCTACAGTGTTGTATGTTGTCAGGACTGCAGAATTTTTCTACAGTCATGTATCTGACTGTAAAATTTTTCTATAGTTCTGTGTGTTCATTTAGGACTGTCAAAGATTTTGATAGTCCGTTATGTAGTTAACAACCATTTAGTAATTTTTTGAGTAATAAACTTGTAAATAAATTTTTTTGGATAATCCCAAATAAATTTTGCACTCCTTTAATATTATTTTTTTCACAGGGATAGGAAGAAGTTAGTTACTGTTGCTTGAAGGGAAGTACAACCAGTGGAATGTGGGAAGAAATGTGAGCATGCTGTAGCTATATTATTTTGAGGGATTGCTGTTGGTTGAAGCAAGGTGATTTTCTACATATATAATGTTTAAAAAAAAGGGGAAAGGTGAAGATTTGCTTTTCCTGTTATTGTGCTTGTACTTTAGAAATTTGTTATAGATGGTATATACATGTTTGTAACTCTTCATGCTTGTCACGCATGCATGACGGTCACGCTAGTTATGGAAAATATGATGGCTATGTCTTTGCGGCTGGCATGTTAAAAGATACAAAAGGGTCTTCTTTCCAAGTTAGGAAGGCAACAAAGAAACCCAATTTAGAAAGGGCAGGGCAGGGTAAGGTCGGGGTGGGGTGGTGGGATAGAAGGAAGTTTGAAAATGGACCAAACATATGTATTACATAACTATTTAAATCAAAACTTTGTTTTGGATTTTATGGTCCAGACTCACCACGTGACAATGATAAATGTTGAGTTCGGTCACTAATTTCTTGACATTTGGTATAATATTTAGCATAATTTTTTTTAATTTTTTTTTTGTAAATAATACATAAAATATATAGAAATTTACTTGGCATATGATTAGAAATTTTTTTTCTTTCAAAAACATTAAAAAAATTGACGTAGAAAAGAAGAGAAATGTAGTAATATAATGGATTATGCCAAATATTTTGCCAAGTGTCAAAAAATTAGTGGCCGAGCTCACCATTCACCATTGTCACGTGGTGAGCCCGAACGATACAATAATTTCTCCTAGTGAAACCCTAGGCAACAGTTTCTTTGGCCTTTTGGTAGGGTCGGCTCGGGTAAAATATGTTACTTTTACTGTTTTTCGAAATGCTTGATGTACTTCATTTTGTAGATGCCCCACGTCAGAATTGAACCATGGACCTTCCATATAGACAAACCACTCAACAAATTAAGCTAAGACTTACATGTAATAATATACTGGTAGCTTTTAATATTTATTTGTTTTTAAATTCGGACTACAATCCAAAACAGCGCAGCTTATGCTTCGCCGCTGCTCAGAAGGGGTAGCATTTCTTCCATTTAGAGAGGACATCAAGTATCAGAGGCAAGATAACCAAAGAAAACTGTGTGATGACCGTGTCGAGAGGTGATAGAAACACTAAACACAAGGAAAGCGGCCCATAAGCATCCACGGGAGTCGACCAAGGACGGAGGATTCTCGTTTGAAATCCAAATGATCATATTAAAAAAAAGAAGATGGTAAGCCAATGAGTGTTCCAAAAACATTGAACATATGAGGAAACGTCCACCCCCAAGCTACAATCCCCATTTGGTTTTGCTAATCCATGATAAATAGAACTTTGATTATTAGGGTCCGTTTGGTAAATCGTATTTGGAGGTAGATTTTAAGATTTTATGGATTTGGAGTTAAATCCATGGAATCCTATTTGGTTGGAGATGGATTTGGATATGGAAAGTATAACCAAATCCAAAATTTGTATTTGAAAGAGAGAAAGTTGGATTTTGGAGAAAAAAATTAGTTATTTTTCAATAATTTTGTTGTTATATTAAATATTTAGTTAAAACTAATTAATAATTAATTCGTTATTTTCTAATTTAATTTTTTATAATTATTATTTTTTAAAAATATTTAATTTATAGTTAATTAAAATTAGTCATTATTATTGTTTTATAAATTTTTTTTTATAACTATTAGTTAGCTATTATTTTTATAAAAACAATTAACTAATAGTTAGTTATCATAATTATAATCTAAATTTATAATTTATTAAATAATAAATAATTATTTAATTCTTTCTAATAATCTTTTAATTAATAATTAATAATTTTATTAATCATAATTATAGTCATTTATTAATCATAACTATAATCTTAATTAATAATTTTATTATTTAATATTTAGTTATAATCATAATTAAAAATTTATTAGTCTTATTATAACCTTAATTAATAGTTCATTAATTACTATTTTATAATAATCTTAATTATTAATATTTTAATCATAATTATAATCATACTTAATAATTTATAATTTAATAATCTTTCATTATAATCTTAGTCTTATTATAATCTTAATTAATAATTGAGTAATTATAATCATCATTAATAATTTATTAATTATAATTATAATCTTGATTAATAATTTATTAATTTATAATTTTATTTTAATATTTTTTAATAATCTAAATTAATCATTTATACCTTTATTAATCATAACTATAATAATTTATTAATCATAAGTATAATTTAATTAATAATTTATAAATAAATATTTAATTATAATCTTAATTAATAATTTATTAGTCTTAATTATAATCTTAATTATAAATTATTAGTTACTATTTTATTATAATATTAATTAATAATATATTAATCATAATTATCATCAGTATTAATAATTTA
This sequence comes from Iris pallida, assembly GCA_029216955.1. Taxonomy (NCBI): domain Eukaryota; kingdom Viridiplantae; phylum Streptophyta; class Magnoliopsida; order Asparagales; family Iridaceae; genus Iris; species Iris pallida. Next base: position 2,776,573 of record JANAVB010002198.1, read on the forward strand.
TTATTTAATAACTTAATAATTAATATATTATTAAAATTTTAATTAATAAATTATTAATCATAACTATTTTTATAATTACAATAATAATTTAATTATTAATCATAACTATAATTATAACATTTAAATAATAATTTATTTATTTATTCTTTTATTAAATAATATTTTATTATCATAATTATTAATCATAATTATAGTTTACCAAATACTATGTTTTGTTGTAGTTGGATTTAGATTTGGATTTGGATTTGGAAATTCATATTTTGGATTTGGATTTGAATTTTGGATTTCCAAATCCAAATCCAAATCCAAATTTATTTTACTAAACAAGCCCTTAGTTTGAGCCCAGTTGCACCTAAAACATGATATTGAATCTAAAATGAAAACCATTTCTATTTCCCCACCGCCTCACCCACAAAATCCCATGTACAAAGTTTGGAACAGACTTGTATTTGACCCATCTTGGACCCAAGTTGGCATTCGACACAGGTTGAACTCAAACTGATTTGTAAAATATGAGGATTTGGGGTTTGGATCTAATTGTAAACCACACTTTTAATGAATCCCGCTTGGGTCGCGACGAGGTAGGAGGAATATCTTGCCCAACCATCTTACTCTGCATATCCACTTCAATTCCCAATGCCACCAAATTCTGACTAAATATGCATTTGGTAGTTGGAAGGAAGGTATGAGTGAGAGAACATTGGACATGTGCTTGAAAGTGGATGATGAATGTGAAAAGTATCAAATCTAACATGGCATAAGGGAGCTACACTTTTTGGTAAGTGCTATTTTATTTATTATTTATAAGCAGTAATCAAAAGAATGTTTTCGTCGAAAAATGAAAAAGATGCAACGATCTCTCTCTTATATAAAACTAGTGGATAACCCGTGCTATAATGGCACGGACACGAATTCGGCCTTCTCGACGTAGGCGTGCAGGCACCTGGCCAGCGCCATGGAGTTCCGGACGGAGACGCGGCCTCCGAACCCGGCCTTCTCGACGTAGGCGTGCAGGCACCGGGCCAGCGCCAGGGACCTGAGCCCGGCGGAGCCGAACACGGCAAAGACCACGGTGGCGGCGTGGGGCCTCATGGAGACGAAGACGCTCAGGACTGTCGTGGGGCGTCCGAGGGCGACGAGGCCCGAGACGGCGGCGGTCCAGGAGACGACGTCCCTGTGCGGTATTCCGTCGAACACCCACAGGGCGTGGTCGGCGGAGCCGCGTCGGGAGTAGGCGGTGAGCAGGACGATCTGCACGAAGGGGTCGGGCCGAAATCAGAGGAGGAGGGCGTGTGCGTGGAGCGACCTGGTGGCGGTGGCGGCGGTGGTGGTGTTGAGCAAGGAAGAGAAGGTGTGAGAGTCGGGAGGGACGCAACGGCGAAGCATTTGGGAGTAGATGGAGAGTGGGTCGGCGGAGATGGCGATGGCGGTATTGAAGGAGAAGGGGTTGGGGTTGGTCATGGTGGAGAAGAGGGAGGCGGCGAAGGAAGGGTCGGCGTTGGCGGCGCGGTGGAGGAGGCTGCTTGCGACGAAGGGGTTGCGGAAGAGGCCGATGACGACGGCGTGGGCGAGGATGGAGCGGAGGCGGCGGAGGGAGGGACGGCGCAAGAGGAGCTGGAGGCGGGGGTGCCGTTGGAACAACCGGTTGCTCCGCACCCAATATGGAACCTCCTCCTCTCTTATAGAGAGAGGGGCAATTTAGTCCTTTCATCATCGTTGAACCAAAGCACATGGGTCGAACCAAAAACCCACTGTGCTTTATATTATAGACTTGTTTTTGTAAAGATTTCATATTACAACTCTTGCTAAGTTTGTAAATACAAGAGAAACTCTTACAAGGATAATATTTCTAGAAAAATGTGACGATGGGGATCAGATCAATGCATGATCCATTTACTTCATTGATGATATGATGTCGCATGGACGGGTGTTCTTCAATGGCATATCTACTGGAGGTCGCGGTGACGTAGTAGACCTAAGGAAGAAGAAGAAGAAGATTTACATGGAATTCTCTCGGTTTAGCTCTTTGATGAGCCATTTATAGCCAAAGGCTTATAATCTGTATTCCTGCGAGGTTGAATTCTAGCGTCGCTTGACTAGATACATTAATGGTAGACGTTAAGTCCCATCATGCAGTTAGTCCTCGAGCACGGCTGAAGTGATGTCTTTATTTAATGTGCACGACACACGACTAACATGGTGTCTTATTTAATGTGGGCGTGCACGTAATTAGTTAATAGGTTCCATCGACGTAGATGTTCCCACTGACCGCCTTTCCTCCGATGGCTGGAACATTCCCGCTGGAGCATTGCCTCTAGCGCATCTTGAGCGTCCCCGCTGGAATGAGCCTTTAGAGAGCTTTTGATGGATTCCAATGGGACTGCTATTGCTGGATCCCGACGGGGCTGTGGAGCCAGATTCCAGCGGGGCTGCTGGAGACAGATTCTAGTGGCTGGAGCTAGAGGCCTAATCTTCAACATGGAGTTGTTTGTCTGCTTCTAGCGGAGACCGACTTGCCTTGTAAGATTTTGCTATTTTTTAGCGCCAATAAAGAAGTGTTTGGTAAACATCGAAAATGGTTCTTGAATGTACTTACTTTTTATCATGGACCATTGAAAGTTAAAGTCCAATTTGATATTTAGATGTAGGGAAGGAGAATACATTTTATGATATTGGAATTTGTTGTGATTTGGATAAACCCAAATACGGATGTCCTTATCCACACCCACAACAAACTTTATCACATTCTCTCTATATGTGTGATGAATGGGAAAAGCTACGTACATATTTTCGACTACCAATTTCTTCTCTTACTCTCTTATTTTTACAACACGTTATCAGCACCAACTCTTTCCCCTCAAACCAGAAAGAAAGGAGAAAGTAAAATGTGCCAAACCTAACATGGCATAAAGGAGCTCACTTTTCGGTAGGTGCTACTTTTTATTTATTTATAAGAGTAATCAAAAGAATATTTTTTTGGGAAAAGTGAAAAAGATACAATGATCTCTATCATATAGAAAATTTATGTTTGTAAAGAATTCATATCACAACTAAAAAAAACTCTTGTGAAGTGTGTAGATACAAGAGAAATTCTTTTACAAAGGATAACATTTCTAAAAAAGTGTGGCGATGGAGATCAGATCGACGCATGATCCATTTACTTCATTGACGATCTGACGTCGCATGGACGGGTGCTCTTTCAATGACAATCTACTAAAGGTTGCGGTGACGTAGTAGACCTAAGGAAGAAGAATAAGCTTTACTTGGAATCCTTATAGTAGACCTAAGGAAGAAGAATAAGCTTTACTTGGAATCCCCGCTGACTGCATTTCCTCTGGTGGCTGGAACATTTCTGCTGGAGCATTGCCTCTGGAGGCTGGAGCGTTTTTGCTAGAATGACCCTTTAGAGGGCTGCTGATGGATTCCAATGGGGTTGTTGGAGCCAGATTCCAACGGGGCTTCTGGAGACATATTCAAGCGTTTGGAGACTTGGAGTTGCACGTTGACGGATTCCACATGCTTGAATGAGCCCATGTTGTTTGTTCTAGTGGCTTGGTCTTCAACAGGGAGATGCTTGTCTGCTTCTAGTAGAGATTGACTTGCCTTTGTAAGACTTGGCTATTTTTAGCACCAATAAATAAGTGTTTGGTAAACTTCGAAAATAGTTCTTGAATGTAGGGGTGAGTATTATTAGGTACAAACCGAAAACCGAACCGAACCGAATAAGCCATTAGGTTCGGTTTTAAAAAATTTCGGGTCGGATTCGGTTTTGATAACCCGCTAATTCGGTTTTTCGGTTCGGGTTCAGTTTTCGGATTCGGGTTCGATTTAAAACCGAAAACCGAATACGAGCTATGAATTTACATATATACCCTCACTGAACCCTAAGTATATAAACACTTTTTCTCTCTCTCTCTCTCTCCACTCACAATCTCATTCTCTCCTAACCTAATCCTAAATTTCTAAGCAGCCGCAGCTCTAGAGCGGAGCGGCCCCCCACTCTCCCGGCTCCGCCTCTCTCACCGCCTCCTCTCGGCGGCCCCCGGCTCCGCCTCTCTCACTCTCTTCTCTCCCCACTCCATCTAAAAATAAACCCCTAATAGCTCCTCCCCTCACAGTTGATCCTCCTCTCACGTCGATCTCCTCTCTTCTTCCTCACGTCGATCTCCTCTCGCTGTCTCACTTGCTCTAAAAAACCTAATCTCGATCTCCTCTCGTAGTCTCACTTGCTCTAAAAAAAACCTAATCTCGATCTCCTCTCATTTATTTGAGGATGGATCTTAAGTCTTAACAATAGTTAATAGTCTACATCTAGCTTTGTAAGTTTTTTTTTTTGTTATATATATTTTTAAAGTTTACATCTTTTAAATTTTTTTGTGTTAATTTATATATACAGATCCAGATACACAAATCTGGAGCCTGTTTATTTTTTTTTTTTAAATTTCTGCTGCGGTATGCATGTTAAATTTTTTGTTATATAAACAGATCTTGTTATGTTTTGCAGTTATTATGGTCTATTCTTCAATCTTTTTGTTTCAGAATCTTGTTAGGGTCTGTTCTTCAATTTATTTAAAATATACTGACAAATTGTGTTGGTTTGTCTATTTCCTATAAAGGAAGATGAACCTCTGTTGCATGGTTGGGTATCACAAAAATACTGAGTGAAGCCAATTGATGTTATGATATTTGTTCATGTGCTGTATCATGTTAAAAATTGATCGGAAGCCAATTGATGTACCGTGTGGTGAAAAAATTGAACTCGGGTCTCATATATTCATAGGCATTTCCGAGTTCAATATATCTTGGCGTACAGGTTGATGTTAGTTGGATTGTAAAGTTTGAAGTTTGGACCCTTGGAATTAGCTCCCTTCATGTTGTGCAAGTCTACAAGAATGCAAAAAATGTTCTTTACTATTGTCTATTGTCTTCCTCTGGCTCTATTTGATTGTATAATTTGGAAATTTGTATGATATTATATTATTAGATCAAATGTCCCATGGAACATAAATTTGTATATTGTATTCTTGTTTTGTTGGAACAATGAACCTCAAGGAACCTGACAATTGTAATGTTCAGTGACATTTGTAATGTTCAATGTAATCTTTATTGGTACACATTTGTTTGTTCATTCACGATTTTTTTTTTTTGAACTTTTTGTTTTTTGCTGTGTATTTAATGGTGTCCAGGTTTTAAAACAATTTTTTTCATATGCATGTCTTTTGTAAACAAGTAAAAAACCGTGAACAAATCAAAATTGGACTAGCCAATTAACAAGTACAAAACAACAGTTGTTCATTTGTTTGTTCATTCACGATTTTTTTTTTTTGAACTTTTTGTTTTTTGCTGTGTGTTTAATGGTGTCCAGGTTTTAAAACAATTTTTTTCATATGCATGTCTTTTGTAAACAAGTAAAAAACCGTGAACAAATCAAAATTGGACTAGCCAATTAACAAGTACAAAACAACAGTTGTTCATTTGTTTGTTCATTCACGATTTTTTTTGAACTTTTTGTTTTTTGTTGTGTGTTTAATGGTGTCCAGGTTTTAAAATAATTTTTTTCATATGCATGTCTTTTGTAAACAAGTAAAAAATCGTGAACAAATCAAAATTGGACTAGCCAATTAACAAGTACAAAACAACAGTTGTTTTAAAAGCCTATAACTTCAAATTTGGATTAGTCCATTAACAAAAAGGCCCATAGAAACCGAATAAACCGAAAAACCGAACCGATTTTTTCGGTTCGGTTTGAATTCGGTTTTTGTTGAATTCGGTTCGGTTTCGGTTTTAATTTTTCTAAATTCGGTTTATTCGGTTTTCACAATTTCGATTCGGTTTGAACCGATTAAACCGAATGCTCACCCCTACTTGAATGTACTTACTTTCTATCATGGACTATTGAAAGTTAAGGTCCAGTTTTGATATTTGGATGTAGAGAAGGAGAATATGTTTTATTATATTAGAATTCCATTTTTACTTGAATTTTATTACCTCAAAATCGTCAACCAATTATGGATTAGTTCGCGTATAGTTCCTCTTGTTCTAATTTCATAAAAAGAACATGTTTAGACAAACCCAACAAACTCTGAAAAATGGTTTTTGTGTTTATGGTAGACACACAGAAAAAAAAATCTATTGAGAAATACTTCGAAGGTAAAGTAATCAGCTCGCCCGTTAGCTAAAGAATGCTTGATACTTGAGGTTGCACGTGAAGAAGAAATTTGACATGGAGGTCACTAAAGGTGTGAATTGGGTTGGGTGACGTAAAGCCCGACTTGGGACTGGCTCAGTCAAACATGGGTTGGGCCAGCCTAGGCCCAGACAACAGTCTAGTCTGACTTGCTTTCAAACGAGGGTTGGGTTGGATTGGGTTTAACCCTCTCCAACGGGAGGCCGGCCCGGTCGTGATCCGGGTCCAAGCCCGGCTGGAACCCGGTCCACCACCCCCACCCCATGTGGGTCCACATGTAGTAAAAATAACAGTTGAGGTGTTACCATCTTATCCTTCTAACCTTTATTATTATTTTAGGAGGTATTATGGTAAAAAAATCCCTAACACCATATTTTAGGGGAAGTATGGCCTTTAGGGGTACTTTTACCAAAATATTTCCATTATTTAACCATTTTTGAACATTAATAAGGGATATTTGATCATTGTGCTAAAAATGATCAATATACCCCTACAGTAGCTACCCGCAAAAGCTATATTCTAAGGATATTTATGGTCATTTAGCACCTTTTTTTTTTTTCAGTAAATAGGAATTAATTTATCCAAATTTACCAAAATATTTTTTTTCTCTCTCTCTCTCTCTCTCTCTCTTCTCATACTCTCAATCAATATTGTATTTTATTCAGTGAATTAGCTACTTTCTAGAGACCGAAGTACAAAAAATGTAAGAGTTCAATAAATCATAATTTGGAGGCTTCAACTTGATGGGACACCACCACTCTACAAAAATTCTACATCCAACTTCGGAGGTAAGGTTTAATTTTTATATATTATATTATATATAATTTTAATATTTTAAATTGATTAGATTAATTATATTTTTTAAAGTATAGTATGATTCCTAATGATACTATTGGTTCTAACCAATACTTTAATAGTCTTTTGGATCATTGTTACAATATTTTAAAAAATATTTTATTCAAAATAGATCATGATCCTTTATTGATACTTGATCAGAGAGAGCAAGTTTATGATCAGAGATAGCAAGTTTATGATACCTAATCATGTATAAAAACAATCATTGTCACGTCCCAGAACCAGAATACTGGAGAGCGGAGGATAGACACAGCCAGCTACGTACATTGGAGTGCAACACACTTCGCAATACGGTCACGGCTGTCTAGATGCATGGGGGTTAATCTACAATCCACCAGTCTCTTATGGTCAAGAACAAGCCTAGTGTCTCAATCTCAAGCAAGCAAATAGATGTTACAAGATATTAGATCATCAGACATACAAAAGTAAGGCATCCCAAATATTACATATTTAGATGATCATGAAGATAGTCATACAAAATGTGAAGACTAACAAGAGTTAAGTCATACATGATCAACCCTAGGATTTGTCAATCATGTTACAGTTCTTAGACAGACAAAAATAAAGTTGCATCACTAGCTAACACATGCTCGGCGGCTAAACGCCTCAAAAGAATAAGTTACAGTAGAGTGGGAGAGCAAAATAAGAAACCCACTCGTTGCCTCGGTTACTCCTAGTGTTCACCATCTGGCTGGAAGACAGGTAGATTCTCGGGTATCACTCCAAAATCTGGATATACAAAACCAGCTGGATCAGACCCAGAAAGAGCAAGTACCACAAGAGAGGCTCCACTTATGAACTAAAACCAACATATAAAAGAAATGATACGAGAACATAATTATAATAACATAAATGACAAGAGTTAAATGAACATACTTGCTTGCATCAGAAAGAACAAGATGTGAATATAATTCCCATGTTAATCATGAGGCAACCATTCAGGCACGACCAATCAAGCCCTACGGCTTGCTATCATTAGCTAACTAGGGTTATCACAGGTCTAGTTACTAACAAGATGAAGATGAGATATTCTCGCAGTCACAAGCCCTGCTGTAGCTCCCCTTCCCGAAAATTTTAAAATATTTTTATTTATTATTTTTGATTTAAATGGTGATTTTAGAATGTTATAAATAATTATTTAGTTAATTATTACGGTAGAGAATTTTAGTCATGGTTAAGAATTGGGGTAAAAGGTGACTAGAAATCGTAGCACGGATAGTGCAGTGGCGTGCTTTGACTAGTGTGTTAGCCCTGGTAGGGAAGGCCGAGCCATAGTGATGTCCTAACTAGAAAAACCAGGCCAAGTTGCGACTTAACCTCTATAGTTGTTTTAATTATTTATTAATTAATTTATTGACGTATAGAAGACCGGGTTGTACCAAACAAGCCCGAACTGAGCCCAAGCCCAGGTAGTAATATAGTGCGTCCCAAGACGTCCTTGTAGACATGCATTGGGTAGTAGTATTTTAATTTAGTAACCCAGTAGACAATTTTCACAAAGTGTGGTTATATATATATATATATATATATATATATATATATATATTTTAAAGCAAGGGAACGATTTATTAAAACTGAAAGGAGAGCTCAAGAAGAGCCTACAAGCGGCAGGTGGGCCAAAACACAAAAGGGCCCAACCCGGTCCCAAAACAAGAGAGAACCAAAAGAGCGTAATTTCGAAGAAATTCGAAATTACGAAAAAAAAACAACTGAACTAACGAGCGGGGGTGGGTGACGGGGGCTCGAAGCCCGAGGGGGGGAATCGGTCCACGCACGGGAAACGAAGGGGCTCGGTCCGCACGGGGCGAGCGGGACCCGAGGGAAGAGGGGGAGGCCACGCGTCCCACGAGGCGCGCTGCCCGAGGAGGGACTCGCCCCGAGGGAAGAGGCTCGGCGCGCCGCCCGCCGCGAGGACTAGGCGAGGGGGCGGAGGAGAGAGCCAAGGCTGGGGGCGGCGGAGGAGAAGGGGCTGAGATCCGGGGGGGACCGCCACCCACGGGAGGAGGAGGGGCGACTAAGGGAAGGGCGGGGAGAACACAGGCGGGGAAGGGTGATCGTCTCGGCGAGCATGCACGGCCACAGGGGGCAGAAGGGTCCGACGCGCCGGGGAGGCCACGGCGAGCGGGTGGTCCTCGGCGCCGGAGGAGCCGCGGAGAGCCGCCGAGACGGGGGGCCGCTCCAGGAAAGCCACTGCGAGCCGCAGAGGGGCCGGAGAAGCAACGGCGAGCCACCAAGACGGGGGAATCCGCTCCGGGAGGGAGGGGGGACCGCTCCGGGGCGGGCCACGGCACCGAAGCCACGGCGAGCCACCAAGTCGGGAGGATCCGCGCTGGGGAGGGCAGGGACTCCACGACGGCGAGGAGGCCCCGGGGAGCACATGTGTAGTGCCCCGTCCCGCAAAGTCTATCGGAGGAATCGAAACGCCGACGGCGTTCGGACTTAGCCTTGCAACGGCTTGCTCGGAGACATCGCTCAGGTGGGATAGTTTCGGTGAACTCTCCTCATCTTTGCCTTCACATAATAAATCGTGTTTTCAACTTGCACAAGTTAGGCTTGATAATAAAAGCTACGCATCCACATAGCTAAGGGAATAATCTCGACGGTTCGAATCGAGTTAGAACATGGAAAACGTCCCACGGTCGGCTTAGAGTTGGTGCACGTCGTGCTTTGAAAATGACACTCGGTCCTTCGTCCCGTGGCTTGGGAGAAGGAAAGTTGGTCTGCGGTACAAAAGCTGAGAGTTAGCCTAAGTCATAGGCGTCGCCCGCACAAATGCTTGCTAAAGCATGCACGGCCCTGTCCCGCAAGGCTTGGCATAGCCTTTGCTCGTCCCTTGGGTTAAGTTGTAGGCTTGAGTGAATTAGGCAAAGTTATGCCGGTCGACCTAAGTTATTCTACGTGCTGTCCCGCTCATTCTGCGGTTGTCAAGATAAATAGTCCCACGACCCCAAGGCCCGTCATATGAAGTATGACTTGGGCGACAGCGTTGCATAGAACACGAGTCGGTTTAGAGGCACGAGCCACGGTTGGTTCAGTGGAAAGTTAGCCACGGTCGGTCGATACTTATGGAAACACGTTATGTTCAAGTTAAGTTGGAAGGCTATGCAGTAGCCGTTCCCTGAGTTCAAAGAATGTTAAGTCTAAGCGATGGGTAGTCGCCGAGGCAACCCTGGTTAGGGGCTCTGCAAAAGAAGTACAGAAAGTGGAAAGAGTAAAACAACCAAGTAAATGAATTGATCACATAACAAGCCCCAACGGTATCCTAAAATACACCATGTAAACCCTTATGAACTTGGACAACTTGTCGACAAGGAGTGGTTTCTTCGAGCAGAATTCCGGGGCAACGGGACCGTCTCGGCCTAGAAAAAAACTGGTTGTAGCCGAGCTGGGTAATAGGCAACGCTGGTAAGGCGATCGGTAAGACGGGGACTTTCATCGGGGCTCGCTACCTGCGTTGAAAGGGTCCCGTACTGCCAGGCTACGTCCAAGGCGGCTGGTTAGGCCAATCCCATAACAAACACTTGATATAAATTGTTTTCAACTAACATGGTAAGTTTTGTGTGTCGGCACGGGCGGTAATCCGTGTGTGTGCCTTTGGATTGAGTTGAATATGTATGAGTTAAAAAGACACAATGTCGGAGCCTAAGATTTGGCTACAGCGAAGGCGACGTGCTTCGGCACGAGATGTGGCGTCGAGTGTTAAGTTGTTGGCATAGAGTTGCATGAGTTAGGCTTGAGCTGTCGCGAGTTAAGTCGAGAAGGGCCGTAGGGCTAGTTGTATGAAGTTACGTTGAGTTATTGGGCACGGCCTCGAAATATGAGGCACGGCCGCATTGTCACAACACAAGTGTAGGCGAGACTAAGCGAGGAGGCACTGCCTCGGTAATATTGAAGCACGAATCGAGTATGGCACGACCGAGTCGTTACGTCCCAAAGTTTGGCTAGAAAGACAAGTATAAGCCGGTGCGTCGACAATGCAAGCACGAGAAAGGTCTAGAGGCAAGGAAATAGATTCCTTCGTGTAGTTGCGTCTCTGATTATGGCCGTAAGGCGAACACGACTTGATAGGCTAACGTTGTTGGCACGAGGAGTAGTCTAGAGACAAAGTATGAGTTAACGTTGACATTGCAAGCACGGGATGGCTCTAATACACGAGTTGTGCTAAGGCGCCGGTCCTAAAACTGACCCTAAGGCAAGAATAGAAAGACAATCGAAAAAGGGTTTATGTCGCACAAAGTAAATGAAACGTGTAGGTTTTGTATGGGTGGGCGAGGAGCTCACTCCACCAGTACAGTGGTACTGACACCCACACAGTGTTTCATGTGCAGGCACAGGTAGAAGCTCGTGGTGCGGAGCTCGCTTGGATGCGTCGAGGCACGGAGTTCCTTGGCGAGTCGAAGCGTGCGGCCGCGTGAACTGAAGACTTATACAGGACATAATGTATGGACATCGCCTTCCGAAGCTTCTGCTGGATTCAAGTATTGTATCGAGAGATGAGAGAGAGCAGAGTGACTTGTAAATGTGAGAAAAGTGAGCACGAGAGACATTGTAATTTGGCCTTGCGCCCCCAGATGTAATCTTGTATTCAATATCAATAAAAGAGATTCTTTTGAATGACTTGTGTTCATGTGTTCTTCTTTAATTCTGCTGCTATAAATCAATGTCTCTGCACGGGACTTTTGTGCGACGACCCCGTCGCAGCCGCTGTAATCGGCCGTTATGGAACCCGTCTTACACGAGCGCAATCTAGGCTCGTACGGCATCACGCCTTAGCGAGGACGATCGCTCCTATGAGAGCGGGGCGTGACATAGTGGTATCAGAGCACGGCTTTACGTCCTTGGACCATCGATTGAATTCTTTAACTTCGATGTTTCTACAAAACTCTGTTGCTTCCGCAAGTTGTTATCGTTGGTGCGCTCTCTCTCAAGTATCCCTCGGCATGTCCATACAATAAGTCTAATATTTACGAAAGCTCGTACAAGCGTTCATTCGAACGTATCGGTAGGCTATCGCCGGATGCATCGTAGGCCTTTGTGCCGAACGGTGTCAAACTTGACTCGATAGAAAACACTTGCTAAGTTGACATGTCGCGTGCGTGCCCGAGTAGCCCTACGTCGACCTTAGCAATTGAGCGTGCAAACTCGGAATATAGTCCACACGGGATGGCTATGCACACGGCCTTTTGGCTAAGTTGTGTTGCGCATCGCGCACCGCGACCCTTGGTGCAATGAGTCGCGAGCGACATTAAGTATTGCCCGGTCAGGAATGGAGATATACTTAGGGTGTCTATCGATAGGAACGCTATCGGACAAACGCTTAGGCATACTGGAAAGATTGATTTGGATTTCGAGGAAATAATACGAACGACTTAGTGCGTCGTTGCGACACGAGCGACTACGCTAGCGATTCGTCGAACGAATCTGAAAGATGTCTTAGCGGATGACGCGAATGTGATTGAGGACTAGATTGTATGGCTTGAATCCGAGTGGTGTATGTGATAGGTTTAGAGAAGAATAAGAATGAGTGTCGACGACTAGTCGAGTGGCTCGAATCCGAGTGGTGTATGGTTCGTCTTGGAAATTGTTCGAGTGAATATTGTGGATTACGAGTATGTCGGCGAGGCGATGCGATCGCACAAAGCCTTAGAACGTGTCACGCTTAGTCGGTCGTGACTTCAAATATCCCGAACGAGCATCTCGTTCGGACAACTTGTGAATGAGCAACGCGAGTTAGAAAATGATTCGGAATGATGAATAAAAATGAATGATCTTGATCGAGGAAACTTAGAGGATCGTGTGTGCGATATCGAATTGATGCAACTGAAATGTGACTTGAGTTTTGAATAACGATTTTGAAACGAGCTTGGGGAAAAGCGACTGAACTTGATCTTGAGTATTGAGAAAATTATGGAATATCCAACTCGGACAACAGCATCAACGCACGACTCGAAATTGGTTGCAAAGGAAGATCGTCAGGTTACGCATATCGTCGATGGTATTGAGGCGTATCAAAGATCGATATGCGATAACTCGGGGGTACTCTGACTCGACAAATGACGGTCGTACAAGTGTCATTGTTCCGAGGGATGTTATAATCGAGATGTTAAAATGTGTCGAGGAAAAGATAGACTTGGCTCGAGAATTTTCTAAGTTGAATGAATGACGATCGAACTTGGCTTGGATAAAAACTGGAATGTTTGGAATTGCTTTGTCGATAACCACAACGTTGACGTTCTTGTCTTATGCGAGCGCTACTCCAGCCTCGCACATGCGTCACGCCGATTAGGGTGATCACTCTGCGTGAGCGCTGGTATGGTGATTCATACAGCGGGAGTGGTCGAACTTGCACGGTGCGACAATTTGTGCTTCGACTTGTGGTTTGACACGAAGATAGACTCGAGATTGAATTGGTGTGCTTGTCGATTGAACTTGAGGATTGAGTAGGTCCAATCCGCGTATCGAGAATGAATTAGTCTGAACTCAAATTAGAGTTACGCCCCGATGAGAATGATTTTTCTGCGGATGCGTTGCATGGTGATTCATGAACCACCGCGGATTATCAGACTCGCATGAGATTGGGGCACAACGTATTGTCGAGCGAGACGACCTCGTGATCGAATACATGAATTGATTAGAATTGGTGAATCGAAGGGATTCGAATATACGCAGCGCGTGCCGTAATGCGAATTAGGTGATCGTGCTCGATGTTTAGAAATCTGAGTGGCGCGAGCTTGGGTAGAAAATCCCGTATGATTGACTTTGGTTTGACCCTAGGATTGGGGTCAGTGTTGGCATTATTATTGGGGAACTATGATTCCAATCCTGACATTGACTTAGCCTCGAAAAGAAATAGCCTAGCGGTTAGGCGAGACGTCCTGTTTTAAGTGTTAGCAATCGGAAGGATTGATCTTGAGGATTGGAATGGATAGATGGCGTGGATCACGAATATAGGAAACCCTGCTCACGAGACTCGGCTGACATACATATATTTCAGGGACGCTTGGGTATGTGCACGATGCGACTCGAGTGAGAATGACAAATTTTCTATCATACGGCTTGGCTGAATGCAAGTATTTTGGGGACGCTTGGAATGCGTGCATGATCCAGCCAAGTGATACGACGAGTTCAAGCAAGGCTTGAAAGATGGGAGTGTGTCGAGATCTTGAGATCGTGTTAAAGGAAAGATTGATAATAGTACGAGCGTGGCTCGGAATCGAAGGAACGCGTAGGCGAAATGTGTACGATTAAGTCTTGGCCATAGAAATGGTAGGATAGCTTACCTTCAGGAAAGTCTCGAGGACGAGACTTGTTCTGAGTGGTGTATGATGTAGTGCCCCGTCCCGCAAAGTCTATCGGAGGAATCGAAACGCCGATGGCGTTCGGACTTAGCCTTGCAACGGCTTGCTCGGAGACATCGCTCAGGTGGGGTAGTTTCGGTGAACTCTTCTCATCTTTGCCTTCACATAATAAATCGTGTTTTCAACTTGCACAAGTTAGGCTTGATAATAAAAGCTACGCATCCACATAGCTAAGGGAATAATCCCGACGGTTCGAATCGAGTTAGAACATAGAAAACGTCCCACGGTCGGCTTAGAGTTGGTGCACGTCGTGCTTTGAAAATGACACTCGGTCCTTCGTCCCGTGGCTTGGGAGAAGGAAAGTTGGTCTGCGGTACAAAAGCTGAGAGTTAGCCTAAGTCATAGGCGTCGCCCGCACAAATGCTTGCTAAAGCATGCACGGCCCTGTCCCGCAAGGCTTGGCATAGCCTTTGCTCGTCCCTTGGGTTAAGTTGTAGGCTTGATTGAATTAGGCAAAGTTATGTCGGTCGACCTAAGTTATTCTACGTGCTGTCCCGCTCATTCTGCGGTTGTCAAGATAAATAGTCCTACGACCCCAAGGCCTGTCATATGAAGTATGACTTGGGCGACAGCGTTGCATAGAACACGAGTCGGTTTAGAGGCACGAGCCACGGTTGGTTTAGTGGAAAGTTAGCCACGGTCGGTCGATACTTATGGAAACACGTTATGTTCAAGTTAAGTTGGAAGGCTATGCAGTAGCCGTTCCCTGAGTTCAAAGAATGTTAAGTCTAAGCGATGGGTAGTCGCCGAGGCAACCCTGGTTAGGGGCTCTGCAAAGGAAGTACAGAAAGTGGAAAGAGTAAAACAACCAAGTAAATGAATTGATCACATAACAAGCCCCAACGGTATCCTAAAATACACCATGTAAACCCTTATGAACTTGGACAACTTGTCGACAAGGAGTGGTTTCTTCGAGCGGAATTCCGGGGCCACGGGACCGTCTCGGCCTAGGAAGAAACTGGTTGTAGCCGAGCTGGGTAATAGGCAACGCTGGTAAGGCGATCGGTAAGACGGGAACTTTCATCGGGGCTCGCTACCTGCGTTGAAAGGGTCCCGTACTGCCAGGCTACGTCCAAGGCGGCTGGTTAGGCCAATCCCATAACAAACACTTGATATAAATTGTTTTCAACTAACATGGTAAGTTTTGTGTGTCGGCACGGGCGGTAATCCGTGTGTGTGCCTTTGGATTGAGTTGAATATGTATGAGTTAAAAAGACACAATGTCGGAGCCTAAGATTTGGCTACAGCGAAGGCGACGTGCTTCGGCACGAGATGTGGCGTCGAGTGTTAAGTTGTTGGCATAGAGTTGCATGAGTTAGGCTTGAGCTGTCGCGAGTTAAGTCGAGAAGGGCCGTAGGGCTAGTTGTGTGAAGTTACGTTGAGTTATTGGGCACGGCCTCGAAATATGAGGCACGGCCGTGTTGTCACAACACAAGTGTAGGCGAGACTAAGCGAAGAGGCACTGCCTCGGTAATATTGAAGCACGAATCGAGTATGGCACGACCGAGTCGTTACGTCCCAAAGTTTGGCTAGAAAGACAAGTATAAGCCGGTGCGTCGACAATGCAAGCACGAGAAAGGTCTAGAGGCAAGGAAATAGAGTCCTTCGTGTAGTTGCGTCTCTGATTATGGCCGTAAGGCGAACACGACTTGATAGGCTAACGTTGTTGGCACGAGGAGTAGTCTAGAGACAAAGTATGAGTTAACGTTGACATTGCAAGCACGGGATGGCTCTAATACACGAGTTGTGCTAAGGCGCCGGTCCTAAAACTGACCCTAAGGCAAGAATAGAAAGACAATCGAAAAATGGTTTATGTCGCACAAAGTAAATGAAACGTGTAGGTTTTGTATGGGTGGGCGAGGAGCTCACTCCACCAGTACAGTGGTACTGACACCCACACAGTGTTTCATGTGCAGGCACAGGTAGAAGCTCGTGGTGCGGAGCTCGCTTGGATGCGTCGAGGCACGGAGTTCCTTGGCGAGTCGAAGCGTGCGGCCGCGTGAACTGAAGACTTATACAGGACATAATGTATGGACATCGCCTTCCGAAGCTTCCGCTGGATTCAAGTATTGTATCGAGAGATGAGAGAGAGCAGAGTGACTTGTAAATGTGAGAAAAGTGAGCACGAGAGACATTGTAATTTGGCCTTGCACCCCCAGATGTAATCTTGTATTCAATATCAATAAAAGAGATTCTTTTGAATGACTTGTGTTCATGTGTTCTTCTTTAATTTCGTTGCTATAAATCAATGTCTCTGCATGGGACTTCTGTGCGATGACCCCGTCGCAGCCGCTGTAATCGACCGTTATGGAACCCGCCTTGCACGAGCGCAATCTAGGCTCGTACGGCATCACGTCTTAGCGAGGACGATCGCTCCTACGAGAGCGGGGCGTGACAACATGGCCCCGAGCAGACTGGAGAAGGGGGGAGGGGAATAGATCCGAAGAGGGCCACGTCGCCGGAAAGGCCACGACGAGCCATTGCGACAGTGGGAGGGGTCGCTCCGGGGAGAGCAGCACCGCGGGATCGACGCCGGGGACTGAAAACTGAGGAGGAGAGAACGTGTCCTCGGAGGGAGGAGGCGCTGCAGCCGAGGCACCGAGACTGGAGTGCCGGCAGCGGGGGCGCTAGGGGTGGCGGCTCGCTCCTAGGGCGAGGAAGACTGCCTCCGCCTGGGGGTGGTCGGGGAGCCAGATCCACTGCGGAGAGGCTGGATGACTCCAGTATGCGCCTGACGAGGGGGAGGGAGCCGGGACAGAGGCAGAGGCGGAGACGGGGTCCAGGAAGAAGGCGCCCGCCGTCGACGAAGATGAGGGGGCCGCTGCGGCTGGCTGGGCTGCGGGAACGGAAGGGGAGGGGGAGCCACGCCCGAGGACGGAGGAAGCGCGACGAGGGAGGGTACTGGGGGGAGGACCGCCGCGGAAGGGAGCACGAAGGCAAGGGGGCGGATCGGCTGGGGGAGGGAGTCCGCTAGGGGGTGAGGCGAGACGGGACGGGCGACGGGCGGATGGCTCGAGATGAGGGGGGGTGCTGGCGGGGGGTCAAAGGTGGGGGGGAGGAAAGGGGCGCAAGGACGGAGGCGGGGGTGGCGGAGGGACGAAGCTCCGCTCGCCCAACGACGAGCGCGCCAGGCGGGGGGCCGAGGAGTGATGGAGCCTGGGATGGCCGCAGGCGCCAAGCGCGGCGACCCCTCCGGCGCCCGGGTCGGCGATGGCGACGAGGCCGGGGGTGGGCGGAGAAGGGTGATCCACACGTCGGACAGGCGCCGGATGAGAGAGGGCCCCGCGGGAGCGGGAAGGCCGGCCAACCGAAGGGGAGGCTGGGGGAGTAGGAGGGCCGACGGCGGCGGGAGGGACGCCCGGCCGCGGCCGGCTGGGGGAACCCAAGGAGCGGGGCTCCTCCCGAGGGGAGCCAAACCCACGCCATCTCTCTCTCTCTCTCTCTCTCTCTCTCTATATATATATATATATATATATATATATATATATATATATATATATATATATATATATATATATATATATATATATATATATATGCCCACGGCGGCGGGAGGGACGCCCGGGCGCGGCCGGCTGGGGGAACCCAAGGAGCGGGGCTCCTCCCGAGGGGAGCCAAACCCACGCCATCTCTCTCTCTCTCTCTCTCTCTCTATATATATATATATATATATATATATATATATATATATATATATATATATATATATAATAAATTTATATATATAATATATATATAAATTTATTATATATATATATTATATATATATATATATATATATATATATATATATATATATATATATATATATATATATATTTTTATATATATATATATATATATATATATATATATATATATATATATATATATATATATTATGAGTCCTTGATATTAAATAATATTTTATTGGTAATTTAGTAAATAATTTCTTTAACAAATAGGTTGGACTTTGGGATTTATCTAGATTATATATACATATGTATATATATATTTTTTATATATACATATATATATATATATATATATATATATATATATATATATATATATATATATATATATATATATATATATATATATTTTGTATATTTTTTTTTATATATACATATATATATAAAAATATACAAAATATATATATATATATATATATATATATATATATATATATATATATATATATATATATATATATATATATATATATATATATATGTATGTATATTTATAGTATATGAATATTAGGCTTATATATATAACAAAATAATTATATTTCATTTGTATAAATTTTAGTATATAAAAGTAAGAGTTCTATATGGTAAATATTGATTTTACTTGGAATGTTTCATTGTTGGTATTTGTATTTATGGCATAAGTATATATATCTACCTAAAATTGTATTGATGGAATAATATATATATATATATATATATATATATATATATATATATATATATATATATATATATATAGGGAGCTCCAAAGCCAGGCCCAAACCCAGCCGGCATCGCCATTGGGCTAAACCCGAGCCCCCTTAGTTTGAACACAGCAGCTAAAGCCCCCGCACAGGAAACCCCCACACCCAACCCTATGTGTAATATATATACGCGAGAGACAGAGAGAGAGAGAGAGAAGTTCGAGCAAAACCCTAAATCTCCTGGATCCCCGACGACCCCGAACGAAGCCCCAATCCTGGACGAACTCTCCAGCCCCGGCGACCACCTCATGGCCGCCGGACGGCCGTTGTGCGCACCCGAGATGACAGCAGCCGCAACACCAGTAGTAGCAGCAACCCCGTACAGGTACCCTGTTTTGACCTAGATTTCTCTCCCATCGTTTCACGATTCTTCGACTCGTAAATTTCTAATGATAGCCTAGTTGACCACCTATAAAATCTTGCAATTAGATTGATCTAATTTGCTCTAGATTAATTGTGAAAATTCTTGAAAGTTCAAGAAAAACCACGTATAACAGAACATTAAAAATGTCTGTAGAACCCTATTTGGAAGTCGTTTCTGGGACGACAGATGGACGAACCTAAAAATCTACCTGAAGACACCTGTAGAAAACCTATACCCCTCCAAAACCTTCTTTGTAGATTTTGAATTCATCAACTGTGCGATAAGAAAATCAATTTCCAAAATAAGGAAAAAATTGTTTTTGAAAAACTAGAAAAGTCTCCGATACGACGTGCATTCCGCCAATCCGGACGACGTGGTCGCGAACCGAAAGCATCGAAAGGTGCATATCAGCTTCACGGACGTGTGGGCTTTGACGGAATTCAAATTGGTCGCGTGTCCACGATGAATTTGATGCGTATCTGTCAAAATTTATCGTATCGGTCCATTTACAAATTTTCCAATTACTTTGTGCTAAGTTCTGGTCCTGTATGCTAAGGTCCGATTCTGGGATAGTTGATCGAATTGCCGTTTTACGGGCCCCACGGTCTGATTTAACGGGCAATTTTGTGTACGGCCTGCCGAAATCCAACTTTGGACATACGGTTGGGTTCATATCATCAAAACAAATCTGTAGATATATAGTTTGACGACTTTAGAGACCATTGACTCTGGCAAGCTTTTCGGTACAAAGTGGGTCCAACGGCGGACACCGTTTTGATCCAAAATTATCGTTTTGCCCCTGTGTCCAGAATTGGACTTAAGGACAGGCAATTTTAGCTAATTTGACTATTCTGAAAACGTTGGTAATGTTTATTTCAGCATCCGAAGACTTTTGCATGTGTTGACTGTTGTGGCTCACTGAGTGGTATAGTATTATCGGTTCCACCAGCACAGGACCTCAGGCGAGTACATCTCTGATAGTTTTTGTATTTGATTATCTCTATACTTCCTGTATTTAATAATATTTTACATTGATATCATGTTGATTTTTGACACGCTTGTCACATGAGATAGTAGTTATGGATTCTTGCATGTTGTTCGTGACCAATATATTTTCGTGTTCGTGACCTGTTTGAATCCATGGGTACTAGTCGGGCGGAAAAGTACATTTGTAGACATGTAAACATACCCAAAAATATCTTAAAAGTCTATTCTTGCCTAATAGCAGTCGCACAACTCACGTGCGGTGTGCCGGATTTACCCCTTAGCCGTTTATATGTCGAAAATGTATTTCAAATCACTTGTTAGATATAGTCTTGCTATATTACAGTTTCTTGTCATTGCTTGTCTTGTGTACCATATCTTCCTGCTTTTACTCGTATGATTCCTACCATGATTTCCTGTTCATCCCTTATCATGTATCTCAGTATTATTACAGATCTATAGATTTCGTCATTTATTGATTCTGTTGTGAGAATATACTCGTTCCATTCCTGACTGGAAACCAACATTTTTCAGGTTTAGCCGCGATCACTCTTAGCACTGGGAAGGCATGGGTATGCTGAGGTCAACCTAGATAGTTGAATTAACTGTCTTTTCTATTTTGTGAGACATTATATTTTCTAGCAAATGTGAAGTTGTGAAACCTTGTAATTTGTAAAATTGATTTAGTAATGTGAATGAGCAATAAATGTATCTTTGTGATTTTGAGCATCTTGGTCGTGACAGCGTTCTACCGTCAACTCTGCGGCGTAGGCTCTCGTATCCGAAAAGCGGGTGCGGGTCGTGACAAGTTTTTTTGGTGGCCCATGTAGGTCTATTTTTGCAAAATATGCGAACTCGTGATGGTACTTAAGTTAGTCGTACCATTGCGAGCCTGCGACTAAAAAATGCTTATTCACAACTTAGAGTTAAATTGATTTAAGAGAATGACTAGGACTAGGAGTCCCTTGTCCAAATTGACCGTTGGGTAGTTAAGGTTGTCAGATAGGCCATGCAATTTAGATAAAGAATTATAAAATTTAGATAGCTTGTCAGATCTCTATAGATACACTATTACTTTTGATATGACGATATGATCCAATGTGGATATACTATTCACTCGGTAAGTTAGGTTTTCCTAGAATTAAGGCTCTAATCTTGATAAACTGTTCAAATTTTCTTTTGCTCTATTAGATATAAACCTTATATCATAAGTTAGAATTGCCTATTTAAATTTTGCTATAAGAGATTAGTTTATAATTCCTGATTCTGTTATTCCTATACGAATCTCGATGTAGATTGGTTCAAAGTTTTCCCTCAACCATTTGAAATACATATGAAATAACGATTAGGATGTTCTTACTTTCCTTGTCTTCAGTTATTGTCATGACCCGCACCCAATATTTGGGCGTGAGCCGTGGGTACGTCTAGCCTACGCCGCAGTATCGACGGTAGAACGCTGTCTAGTCATCTCCACAATTTACAAATACAACCACGCAGTTTATATTCATTTTCACAAAGTAAACCAATTCACAGATAGGCCAAATATAATGAATTCAATAAATAGTTTGGAGAGATAGATAATGAATAATCTGACAAAACTCCAATATCAATCAAAATGTACTAAGTGTCACAATCTCCAAAGAAAAGCAATGTACTAAAGAACATCTGCTAAACAACTCATGAGTCTCCAAATAGGAAATACATCTAAGAGTCTCAGCTAAACAAGCTGTGAAAATACTAAACAAAACTACTAAAAGCCATCTGTAGCAGACAAATCTGCATAAGCAGCCTCCAGCTCGTCCTGTGCGCCAAAGTCTGGATCTGCAGTGTGCTCATAATACGTGGTACAAAAATCCTCTAACTCATCACCTAAAATATTGGTTATCCAGTCAGGATTGGAACAAGCACACCAACTGAAAAACTATCCGCAACATAATAGAGTTGACAGTACATGAATATAACATATGTGAAAGAGAAACAGAAAAGTGAGATAATGACATGGTATATCTAGAATAAAGTATGAACCACACAATATAATATGTCAACTGGAAAGAATGTGAAAGCATAGTGACATGACAAGTGGTGAGAAATAATAAAAAAAAGCTATCTAAGTGAATTAAAATATCTGTTTCGACATGTGAATGACTATGGGGTAATCCGACACCCTGCACGTGTCGTGTGTAGCTGCTATTCTCCACGAAAGACACGGGGGATAGAATAGGAAGTTCACACATCTACTAGGATATTTTCCCCTCCCGACCAGTACTCATGAACCCAAATAAGTTACGAAAGAAGCTAAACAAGAGTATAATAAATAGGGATTCATGATACTAACTCGTGTGTCCATCGTGTCATCAAGCAAAAGAACATATGAATAATATATACTGCGCAAAACCATCAGAATTGGAAGTAGATCAGAAAGTATACTTGCCTGTCGTCCTGAGCTGGGTGTGCGAGTCAAATGTCAAATCAGAGCCCAAGTGACCTATTGATAGATCAATATAATCAACACACAGTTTTAATAGTAGCGTAAAATCTATCTATTAATTTGTTAAGTTATTAAGGCATCACCATTCTATTGGGTTTTCCAGATTAAATGGGTTTGTGATTCCCTTTTTGTTACTTAGGCCATGCTGGGTCTTGGGCTTGGTTTCTCCTCCTACTGGATTTGAAGGCCTTAGAATGTTTTTACCTAGGTACCATGGTATAGATAGTTTTGTGTACTACTATATTTTGGTCCTGGCACAAGTGTCCTGTGGTACTGGAACCAGGTATGGTAAATGAAGGGTTAGTATGCTGCTAGAGAATTGTTCCTCACCTGGGTGAATTACTCAGTTCACCAGTAAACGAACTAGGGCTGCTTAGAAGCAATAATGGGTAACAGGGTCTGCTATCAGGATTCAAAGTCTGACCATATGTTTATATGCAGACTGGTCATAACAGTGTGGACAGGATATCTAATGAAGGACTAAACAAAATATTCAGAAGTTTGAACTAGTGTAGCATGGACTGATCACCAATGCCAGGACTGCCATTATGTCATTAGGTTGAACTGCAGTTAGGGCTAGGGATCGAATTACTGAGCATGAATTATACCCCATATAGGCTAGTCGCCCCCCTACATTTTTGATACCAGGGCTCTAATCAAATTAGTGAGCTACAATTCAACCAGGAATGCAGGTAAGGCAAGCATGATGTACCACTCTTAACCCTATTACTGATACACGAGTCCCAAGGGTCTGAACTCCTTGGTGTAGCTGCTACATCAAACATGTGTCATCAAAGAAAGACTGGACAGGAAAACAGTTTGGCCTATTTGGGACTGATGCATCATGCCTTAGCCTAACTAAGGTGGACTGATATCAAAAGAAGGACTAACATCCATCTTACTGGTACTTGAAGAACTGGAATTGGACTTAAGAGAACTGAACATATAGCAATAGTCTATACTAACAGATGTAGTGGACAGAACATGTACATCTTGGGGACTGATACAATTGAACTAAATTGCTACACCTGAACTGATGCTAACTTAATTAAATAAAAGGGACTGATATATATAAGGATAAAGGACTGATATATATATAACAGAACTTATAGTCTAAAAGAGGACTGAAATGTGATGAAGAATTGACAATCTAAAGTGATATGTAGGTAGGGGAACTAATCCAATTGGTAATCTGGACTGATCATCAATGAGCAGGGGACTGCTCTAAGATGCATGACAATACCATAAAATATGTAACTGAACATGAGCCTCTACTGTCATACCAATTTGGTTACCTGTTCACGTGTGAACATGGACTGAAGCTCTAATGAGATGGACTGCAACATGGTATGTTGACTGATCCTTGGGATGCAGGACAGAGCACATTAGACAGAACATGGCTATGTGGGTGATGGACTGACACTTAGACAAGGGTTGAACCAATGAGATGGTATCTCAAGCTATTTCTCTTCCCTACCTGTACTGACCTTAAGGGAATTTCTAAGCTTTACTGAAACAGGAAATAATCTGCCTGATACTCTAGGGTACACACACAAGCTTAAAATAGTAAAACACATGGCTAACAACCAAGACTATTGAACAGGACATAATACAATTGGTAAGGTATGGACTGTAATCAAAATGGAATGGGGTTATACTCTAATCACTACAACAAAAAATCCTTTTAATGACGGCTAAAAAGCGTCATTAATGACGAACCATGACGCTTTTTTTTTCCACAGCAACCGTTATGAAAACGGGTGTTATAAATGTTTTTTAAAAGCGTCATAAAATAACCGTCATGAATAGTTTCTATAAAAGCGTTATGAATAGTTAATATATAGTGCACAATTCAGAACAATTTTAAAACGTCATGAATAGATAATATGTATAGGCTCAATGCAGCACATTTATAACACTTTATACTATTCAAATTAGCATATTTATAATGCTCTATACTGCACAGTATATATTACATTCCAAAAACTTAACATTATATATCACCATCTTTATTACATTTCTCAAAATAGAGTACATATCAACATCTTCATTACATTGAATATCCAAATACATATATATATATTTACAACAGTAAAACACACAGTAGTGGTTCCCTCACAATTGAGAACAAAGTGCAACAAAATGCTAAGGTGTAGAAATAAGCCTAAATTGAATACATAATCAAAAGTCTCCATCCAACCTCTTTCTCCAATTATGGTAGTGCCTTCTTGAGTTTGCTGATAGTATCGGCCTGTAGTGCTTTGAGGCCTCTACGCCATTCTTCCTGCCATAATGTTGAACACATAGGATGAAATCAAGAAATTTTAAATATTATTAAACTATGAAAAGTAGTGAAACAAAAAAAAAGTGTAATTCCTGAAAACACCATAAACAAAACATGCATCGCTTTTTAAATAGAGACACCAGGTTAAAGTATCCTTGTTTTTCAGCTTTCATCTTTCTGATCAAGTCAATTCCAGCGAAATGTAAATAACTCAGAAGAAGATAATATCCTTCAATGAAATTCCATAGATTTTTATGTTAAAAAACATAATACCAGGCAAGCATTAGTATCCTGACATCTGTATGATCCGCTTCCACGTCAGAACAGAAAGACTCAATACATTCAGGGCTGTTCAAATGGACAACAAAGACAGGAGTATTAGCATGTTTGTTTTCGGTGATACAGAAAATATAATAAGAAGTACAAATCAGTTTGACAAATAAGAGTCCAGGAAAGATTGCAATTTTTTGTTTTGTGCAAAAATAAAATAAGAAGTGGAGGATATATGAGGAAAACTATATAATACCTTGATTGCAATAAGTGCACACAAGTTGCTATTAATTAAATCATGAAAACAAGCTTCTAAGTGATCTTTCAGTGTAGAAAAAGACAGAGAAAGCCAATGTTACTAGGTAAGAACAGCTTATTGACAAATTAATAATATAAATTAACACCATGAAGAGGAAAATCATACCAGGTCCTTAACAAACTGAATTTGAAGGTTCATCGTTAACTTTTCCAATAGCTTCAAGTATTGAGTAGTAGATAATGAGATCATACTCATTAGTGACTGACTTATATCCAAAAAACAAACCTAAAAGTACCAAAAGATGTTTAACTCCTTCAAGCTCGATCTTCTAACAATAACTCAGATGTCAATTTTTTTAAAAATAACATGATAATATGAAAACTAGGATAAGGCTAATTGTTTTAACAAATGCTCCAACTAGGATAAGGCTAATTGTTTAATTCTTTCGACATTGCAAGAGATTGTACTAAAGTATTTACCGTTTATTCCATCTCCCCAAGATAATTCCGCTCGATCATGATCTGACCAACAACACACGAATTGAACGTATACCTGTCCTGAGGTACTCTGGGGGCGTGAATGCCAAATTAGTACTATAGCTCTTCCCATCCCTGCTATTCTTCATGAGGCTAAAACACGACAGCCTCGGATTGCCATCCTAACAAGTGTACAAGATTAAGAACAAAATTTGCATAGGATGATACTGTCCCATATTTTCCACACACCCACATGTTGATGCAGAAATATGGTTCTTAATTGACCCCAAAATTTTGGGATGAAGGTTTTGTTATTGTATCTCCTGTTAGGTTCTTATTTGTAAGGATGTTTCAAACTTTCAATCAAATGCTCATGTTTTTTTTGCAATTATAGCATTCATGGTACTACCACATAAAATTGAAAAATGCAGGATCATTCCACTTATATTTCCCACTCTAATCCTCAAGTACCGTTCGACGAGCTAATTGTGGATACAATCGCTCTCACGATGAATAATATAACATGATAACACTAATGAAAGAAGAACTAGATTTTATGCTAAAAAAAGGAAGTATCAATAGTGTCTTACCAAGCATATTGGGCAGTGGGAAACTGCAGCAAATATCACAATTCAGCAAAAATATGTGAGACTGCTATTTAAAAACAAGAACCCAAATCAAAGACAGGTACATCAACTAAATAATACTCCTAGAGGCACAAACACCAGGAAAACAAGTGCCTGCTCCAAATCGACACACAGTGGAAAATAGACATACACTGCAAAATACACTAGGACACCAAACTCAATTCCCTGTCACTATTTATTTCAATGCAACAAAGTACTCTATTGTAGATCTCACTCTCCTAAGCTACAATGCAAGTAAAAGAAACGACGAACCGGGTTATCTTCCATTATGTAATCCCTGAAGTTATAAAGCCCGCCAGCTGAGCCATGCAGCTCGTCGAGGCTGAACTCGAAGAACGCCGGCAGGGCGTTGGGGTCGATCCTTCCGCCGCCGCTCTCTGTTGCAGATGTCAACCACAAAAAATAAATAAGAGGAAGTCGGAGCGGAGCTCCGTCAATTAAAAATAAAATAAAATAATAAGCGGACCGAGATCGCGATCCTCCGGCTCGAGGACGGAGGACTTGAAGCTTCCCAAGCAAACAAATTCCGCTAAAGAAACAAACTTTCCATAACGAAAGTCCTAAAGTTATAAGAAAAAACAATCACCAACTACACCAGTTCCGAAATCAATCCACTGCAATTCCCAATATTCTCAACATAATCAACTAAACTTACTATTTTTACATCAAAATTAAGAAGCAGGAACATATAACAAAATCAAATCTTTCTCCCAAAAAAAAACAAGGAAGTTTTGGTTTTTTTTACCAGGGCGTGGAAGAGGAGGATGACGAAGAGGCCGGTGGCGAAGGCGGACCTCCATCACCTGCAGCACCGGCTTCAGGTCCTCCGACGACCCCTCCGATATGGTCGAGATCGTACCTCGGCTAAGATCCATCGATCAGAAACCCTAACCTAACTCTTGAGGAAATTGGGGGAGAAGAGGTTTGGAGAGATGCTGCTCGTTAGAAAATGGATGAGAAATGAATTTTCTCTCCCCCACTGAGCTTTTATACAGTAAAAAAATTACAAGTTTGCCACCGCTCTAAAGTATTAATGACGTTTTCTTTTATAAACGTTATAAAAAGCCCAGAATTAGTCCAAACCGTCATAGAAAAAGGTATTTTTTAACTTGATAACGCTTATGTATCAGCCGTCATTAAAACTCCTTGTCGAGCGTCATTAAAAGGGTTTTTTGTTGTAGTGAATGTAATCCTAGTTCCCTGCTACTGGACTGTATGTCCTGCTACCTAGTATTGAGTAGCATATTAGGGAGTGATTTTCAAACTCCTTCCTGACACCACTCCCTACTGATTTGCCTACACTCAGGCACCTACTCCCTTTGGTCCTTCTCTTGTCTAAACACTGGATATGGGACTGTGGGACTGTGAGTCTCCCTAGTATAGGTTTAGTCCTATCTTGTCTAATTGTTGGCACTTAGTAGATCAAAAATATGGCAGTACCACTCTAAACAATGGAAGGTGTACATCCTTGCAATGGAGCCTGGTCTTAAGTATGGTCTGTCACCTCCAACGGAGCTGCACTTATAGGTACAGGACAGAAGGAAAATTAGGAACTGCAGGTGCCATAGTCTGGGCCTGTAGCAATCCTGCCTGGGCAAGGGTTTAATGTAGGCTGATACCTCTGATTTCACCCTATCTAGGTCATTAATTGTCAGTTGGACACAAGGGACAATCAACCTATCCTTGTACAAATGCATACACAGGTTTAAACCCTGATACGATTTGATCCCTATAACCATGACTAATCCTTCATGATACTTTATGATACACCCAAAGCTTAAAATAATAAATCCTATTTATCTAACAACTAAAGTTATTGAACAGGACATAATGCAAGTGATAGGGATAGGGCTGAATACTCTAATGCAGGGCACTCTATGAAGGTTGACACTTTATGTGTTTTGAAGGGCTGGGCAATTAAAGAGAGGTGACTGAACAAAATACCATTATGTAATGCAGTGTGGTGGCAGGACAATGATGCATGCTACTTAAGTTTAATGTAGTTTAAGAATGCAAACCATTGCCCCCCTTATGATCAATTGAATCCTGATAGGGTGTCCTGCAGGTTTTAAACTCAGGCCATAGGCCATGGTATCCTGATATCATTCCCCCTTCTTATGCATATGCAGGGGAAGACCCTAGTCAAGACACCAAACTGTTACTAAGGCCCAATGAGGACTGATTCCATGATATGAGTTGAACTATCACCCTTCTAATGCTGACAGGATACAGATGCATCTATATATAGAGGTCTGCAACATAAAAATAATGAACTAAACTCTTTGTGCAGGACAAGGTGAGGAAGGGCAAAATAGCCATATATGGACTGGTGCATTCTTGATGCCAGGTAAGTAACAGACCCAACATTGTGGAATGCTTTCCAAATTATGAGAGACTAATATCTATTGATACTTTCATACCATATGAAATATCTATTGATACTACCAAAATTATGGAATACTTTCATACCATATGTAAGTATACATGATGCCAGGCAAGAATACACCAAGGATACATCAAGGGTCAGGGCTATCCCTGTTGATACCCTTGTTTTTTACCAATATCTATTGATTTGGAGTTAAGGTGTCAATGCATATGGTATGAATTCTCATGGCAAACTAGAACAGGGCGTGGGGCTGATGTATCAGGTGTCTCGTCGATGTGAAGTTTGCTGTACCATAAACACCCTGTGCTCGATACTCGAGTACCTCCCATAAGTCCCCTATTGTTCATTAAGTCGAACACCTACCCATCTCCCCCTATATTAGTTAATAACAGTCGTTTGCAAGACTATGGGTAGATTAGTTCTAATGAAATCAAATCATGGGGTATGAAAGTTACCTGTCGAAGGTTGGTTGCTTCAATTCTTCAAGTCTTCCTCGATGCAGAGCAGGGAAAGACTCGCGGCAGGAAATTAGGGTTCGGGAAACAGAGGCTTTGATGATCCTTGTATTTATACTAGGGTTCAGATGGATTTAGGAGATAGGATTGAATCTTCAATCCCTATCGAGAGCAGGATTCGAATCCAGCTACTCGAAGGATTTGAATTTTTAAGTGGCCGTTTAGTATTAGGATTTAAACTGGCAAATTTGCAATCCAGTCCTCATAATCCTGATAGTTGCAAAACCTCCCTCTTTTGTTTCCCTTTTCTATTTCTAGTACTTAACGTTTTGTATATGACATATGTACATAGTTTTTTTCAAATGTAACTAGGCATTAATTAAAATTAAGCAGAATATAATATCATAAAAATGGAGATTTTGGGTCAAAGACTCACAGTTATTTCCCCCGATCAATCTTTTACTTTAAGGATTGAGACTTATAGGCGGATGTTTACGCTCTCTATCATAGTCAACTAGTTTGAATCTCTAGCAGCTCCTTGAAGTTCTTAGGAATATAGTTGGAGTAATTTTAACGACTGCTATGGCTAGACAACAGCGCACTGTCACCAATTGCTGGAGAAAGAAGAGTGTGGGTTCACTGCAGCTAGCAGCGCACTGGCGAGGCACGACCCATAGAGTTGAAATTATTTCAAGGAATCGTAGGCTATGGAACATTGTTAAGACTATATCTTCGTTGATCCCTTTAGACCTTGTGTCAATATAAGGTAGAGTATCTGATAGCATATCATATCTGAATCATGGAACCAAGGGTTTACCACCGCCCGAGTATACAGGCGAGGCATAATTCTCGGTAAAATGACTTCAGATGTGATTACAAGTTTAGGACACTATAGAGGATAGGAAAATGCCATGTATGTTCCATAAGATGCAACGCCAATACTAGTGAAAGTTCTGTAAGTTGGATAGTATGTCTCCCAACCTAGCATTCCGTGGTCCTTGTGATCTATTGACGAGGTAAGTGACTGACACTAATAGGATTACCAAGAATATAGAATTTAGAGGTCCATAACCCATTAGTCGACCAAGGCCTTATGGATAAGAAGGTAGTAGGACGACTGTATAAGCACTAACACCAGGTAAGGTTTTGATTCTCACAAAACTCGAACTACTTGTGCCTCCTTTCAAAAATCTTGCATACTTGTATCTTGACCAATGCTGCTATTACAGCCTAGTTTTGCAAGCTTACTCTTTTATCGAGCTTTATTCAAGACATATGTTTATTGGGGACGCCTACTAACATATTGTCTAATCAGAATCGATGTATTACGGTCTGATCAACCTTAGTGCACTCGTTCGCTCTCCCTCTGATTAACCTACGTGGATTGAGATATAGATGTCACTAGGATCTCATCTGCGACTGCATTGACAATTCCTCTTGAATTATACATTCACCTTTGAATCACGTAATTGTATTCAGTGACATCATTCTTGAACTCTTTATTGTTTTTGTCTTTTACTGATTTGGAAAGACGAAAGCTCATAATTGGTAGATAGATACAGAGTACCCCCAGGGCTACGGTAGTTGTATATCCAAGTGTAGTTACCATCGGCCAGCCATGTGTCTAGAACCTTGCCTTGAGTTACTCGTCCTCCTCTCGACCCTCAAACTACTATTGGAACCTTCTAGCCATCTGTATTTGAAAATGATTAGGGTTTTACCCTTAGTCATAATGCCAACTTATGAGACTATCTATTCTTAAGAAACCAATTGTTGTGAGTCTCTAATTATTTGCTTGGAGCTTGCTGTAACTAGCAACCCTTAAGCCTTAACCTAACCTTTCTTCGACCAAAGCCTACAGTTTAGACATGAGATGAATAGACAAAGGTAAGGACAATCATTTACCATGACTATGGTAGACACCTACCCGAGATTGGTTTCCAACAAATATTACCCTAGTTATGTAAATTTTATTATTAAGACCTAACCAATATTGGAACACCACAGTCACTAGCTTAGCCAATACCATAGCTTAAATACCCTGTCATATTATGATATACCAGTTATCAACAGCAATACATGATCACTATAGCCCATACCACTAGAACCCTTGTGATAGTAGTCTGGCAGGTTTGACACAAAAGAAATTTACGACTCAGTTGTTAGAAATCTCTTCATATGATGTGCCTTAGAGTTGGTTATCCCGTCAATAACCCTTGTATACTATGGACGAGTAGATCATTCTATTTTGTCGACTATATGTCATTGTACACACTCGTTTTCTATTTATTGAGGAACGATTCTTGACTTGACTTATATTTACCGTATCCCGTTATGCCGTGCCTTATTCTTTATTAACAAGTGTCGAGGTACAATATCCGGACTTTAGAATTCCTCTAACATCATTATTCCTAAAACCATGTCCTAGCTTCTAAGGTGAGTAGACTGTAAGCCTTCTAAGATTTTGGGATATACGAGGATTACCGATTGATTAGAGTAATTTCCATTAGGATAATTAGTGCCCCATGGACTCCCACTTTCCATTTAGATTATTTTGTGTCCCCGGCCGTGTCATTAATATTCGGAGCACGAGATCAGCTGTTACCTTCTAACAAATTTCACATACAAGATCTAGACGAATCCACCTTCATCTAGGTATATCATGTCCCACTCAAACACGTCCCCTGGTACTCTATTTTTATGGTACGACTTTCAGGTAAAAAGGACTAGCTGTAACTCTTACCATAATACTGGTAAACTTCCCGACTTCAATTAGAGACTCAACCTTGACTCACTTCATTTGACCCAATATAAGGTTGTGATATACTCAAAGTCCATTACGCACATGCCACTAGTGTGCCACCCAATTGAGGCCTCATGTGCTACTTAAACATAAAGGTCACTGAAGGCACATTTTTGGGCTTTAGAGACCTAGCTAACCAACCTGACTGACAACTCGCTCAACCACTTGGGTGAAACCTATTCTAGGTTACCCTAACCTAGTAGAAATAGTTTTATCATTGGGATCTTGTCCAGCCAATGTAGATTGAAATCCAAGGTTCATCCAAACAACGAGTGATATCCAATTAGGGAACCCATTAAGACCCAGTAAAACCCATCCATGCATACCACCATATTTGGACTATAAAAC